>JAPDPK010000005.1:2400000-3000000 GCA_031772115.1 Heritiera littoralis
TGCATCATTTTTTACGCTTGGTCATTCTGATGCAAATGGGGAAGGTAGAAAAAGTTTAAAATTTCGAAAGCAGAATGTCTAATGGTATTCAAGAGGAAGTACTATAGAAATAAATAAAGAAATAAGCACCAAAATCCACAAAATATCTACCTTTCCTGCTTTGAAGATTCAAGGATCTACTCTGCTCCGTCTGCCTCGTTGGCCTACAACAGCCATTGTTCAACTGAGAAGCTTTAACAACGAAAAATAATGTTTACGAAGTACTTTGCATTCAGCTGATCCAATGTTGCATGTAATATACAAACATAACCTAACATGGACTTTCCCAAGGCTTAGTCCATAAATCATATAACAAGTAAAAGCTTTCTGGTGTATTGCTAATGACAGTTCAACTCACGTCATCTAATTCTAAGCCTTAATTTTTGCATTAATCCGGTACATATTGCCATATGATATCCCAGAAGTAGAAAAGCAAACTTGGATTTTGCTAATCCATACAACTGCCAAATAGAATTTTGAAATCATTATACTAAGTTGACAGATTTAATTAGCAGTTATCGACAAATTAGCAAATTTAACACTGAATAAGAACTTTTCTAGATAAAAAGAGAAGATAACACAACACATGCACCAATAGGGTTGAAACATGGTTAAACCAAGACATAAAGCAAAATCCACTTATCCTCTAATGCTGACAGAAATTTAGCTAAAAGGTAAAATGAGTTTTAAATGTCATACTGCTTTTAAATTTTGGTTCCAGACTCATAGCTCACAGCTTAAACTGACACGAACCAGCTGGACTACAGAGTAATAAATTTCAATAAACCATTAAAGGGAAGAAATGAAGGGAACTCATGCGTATGGAGCAAACCGTGCTGAGAGGGGTGCTCCACTTCCATGTGGCCTGACAATTCCCCAACTCCGGAATAGTCGCATAAAGCGGATACCGGAAGGTCAAAGACCAAAAAAAAGAAATGAAGGGAACAAGTGAAATTACCTTTGAATTATATCCACTTGCTGTTCATCTTGCCCTTTCTCACTTTAATGGAGTATATTCCAACACAAGGAAAGGCACTTTTATTATAATAGAAAAAGCTTCAGTGAGAGGAAAAGGGAAAATATAAGCGAAATAACAATCAACTTTTTTACATGGTGGTCCATCAAAAGAGATGTAACTCACTAAAAATCATGGAAGATGGATTTAGATGCAAGAATAAGAGCAGAGCAAGATATGAAAAGTAAAATTGCTGAACTGGTCTGATGAGATATTCACACACTGATCAAATACAAAGGAATATATTCTACCAACTTACACAACAATAGAACATTAAGATTTGGCAGATAATACTAGACGGGTTATCACAAGAGACATTTAACCTTTTGGAAATATCTGGCTCATGAACTCTATGAGCTATAATTCTCTCAATCACTAGACCAATTTATTGTTATTTTTGAAAACTACTATGAAGCTCAAAATGTAGGCAAAGTTTGATTTATATGCCATGGATGTATCTGATCCAAGGATTCTTGCATGTGTGCCAAAAACTAATTCCTTGGCATTGACAAAATATTAAACTAGCCGGTAGATGCTGTCAAGAGTTAAAGTCTTACACTTTCTAACAAAGATAAGTAACATAGAATGAAGTATTAGCAAGCATAAATAAAAGAGCACGGCCTAAGACTCCTCAATTCTTGCCAGAATTACCGGAAAGAATTCAGATCTATCAAACAGAAATTGGAAATATTGCAATCATTTGAGGATTGATCATACATTCGAAGAATCTTGTTTCTTAGCATCAACAGCATGAACACATCGGTGTGAGTAAAATAGATGAAGAGAGATTCAAAAGACCCTGTGCTTAAGCCCCAAAAGTATACCTCACTCTTCCGTCTGGATTAATTCGAAGGACAGACCACCATGAGGAAAACCATGTAACACCATGAACGATGCGGTACACCAAAATGGTTACTACTTAGTATTTTTAGGAATCAAGCACTTTCAAATAAGTTTAGTTGAATAGTTACCTTAAGCATTAACAATCCACATCTCAAAAGAAGCTATTTAACAATCTTTTTCTTCTTCTCATATTTTAACACCAGCACTAATCAGATAGTTCAACATAATGCATAATAATCTAGCACCTAAAAAGTTTCATACTTCAACGGTAACCACAATCAATTAAAAAGAAATTCTAGAAACAATAACTACATAAAACAAGTTGCAGCACGAAGAACTCAACACATCAACTTTGAGACGTAAATTACCATAAAATAGTGATTAAATAAATGAAAGAAAGGATTCTTATATTCTCCACTATAATCAACTGTATATAATCCTTACAACTTATTCTAATGAGAGCTTATTTAAAGACAACATAGTTTCTAATTAAACTAACCAGAGAAGGCACTCCTCTCTGCATTATGACTACTTTCTGTATTGCTTTAATTCCTCTCTCTATCATATCCCAAAATAGGCTATTTCTTGATCTTTCTTTGCTTCTTTGGCCCTGGAACCTCCAATCGGCCAACAGAACATCCACACCTAGCTCGAAACAGAAGCACTGCTCTTCCATTAACCGGTGCCATCTTCTTTAGCTCAGCTTCCAATTCCTTATGATGATCGCGCGGCAATTCAAAAAGTCCTTTTTTAACACCATCTTTATCCGAAGCGCTGGAGTTCTTGACACAATCCTCCGTTTCCAACTGAATATCAAACTCGGCTGCCTTCCTAAGCCCTTTACAGTTAGGATTCCCGCATTTCGTAGTTGTACACAGAAGCAAAATCCAAGCAGCTATTGCAGCACAGGAAAAGCCAAGTCCTACAGATCCATATATCATCGGAGCTCTCATCATTTCCTCTTTAACCAAATAAAAGGCAGCACCAGTGAATTCGACCAATTTCAAAGATATACACTTTATAGTTGGAAACAACAAGAACCCACAAGCAGCAATCACAGCAATTAGGATGACAACATCAATGGCAGCAGATCCTGATCTTTCACAAGATGGAATTTTTAAACAAGTTGGTGCGTTGAATACCTTTTGTTTCTTGTAAAAATTGTTCCTTGATGATGATGATGCTGATGATGATCTGAGGTTCATCACAACATCATTTGAGTTCACAGAATTTGCCATGATTGTAGCTGAAGAAGCCTGGTCAACCGAGTTGCAGACTGAGATTGAGCTATGGAAATAGACCATTTCAAATCAAACCCAGAATTTTAAATCCAAAAATAAAAGATAAACCAATAAAGAGAAATTGAGACTCAATCAACCCTCCTCCAACCCGAACTCCAAATCCAGATCAAACCCACCTCATATAATCTCAAAAAGGAAGCAACTTTATTATTTCCACCTCAAGATCAGGTGATTTAATTAGTATCCAGATGACTAAATTCCTTCAAAACATCACCAAAAATGGAAACATTCAATCCCAAACTAAGAATTGAGATTGAATTATAAGGAGCAAAAGAAGAATCGGGAGGCCGGCTATTGGGAGAGAGAGGAGAGAGAAGGGGACAAATAAAGAGTCTTTTTTAATCTTTTGGCATTGTTATTTCTTTTATCACAAAAATTTCTTGTGCAAGCTCTGTCTGCTTTTTTTTTTTTCTTTTGTAGAAGGGAGGGTCAGACTCGGACACCTTTAAAGGAAATTAAAATAAAGAAAAAAAATTATTTTTTGTGGGCTTTTGATTATTACAATGGGCCTGGATTTTCCATTTTTAAAGACTTTGAGTATTTTCAATCACGTATTCATGATTCTGTGGGGTATTCTATGGCCTTTGGTCCACCCTCTCTTTCCTTTCTTTTTTCTTTATTTTTGGATTAAAAATTAGCTCTCAACTTTTCTTTCTTTTTTTTACACAATTCTCTCAAATTTCATTAAGGTTAAAGCTTAGAATTTTAGGGTTTAGTTAACCATTATTATCCTTTTTAGTAAAGTTGAAGATGGCAATCTTATTCCTCTATATTAGTGATAACCTCTTATATAATAATGCTTCTAATTTTGGTATCTTACACCAACTTATGGAAATTAAAAGTAATGGAGAGGAATTAAACTCGAATAATTATTATTTTTTTTTCACAAAATTGAAAAAGAATATTTGTGTGCTATAGGTAATGCTTTGGACAATATTTTTTTTTGTTACAAGGAAAATATTAAATAACTAAAGATGAGGTGCTTGGATTCGAATCTAAGACTTATAATATGTCATAACTCATCTTTAACAACTAGACCAGAAGGCTGTTGGTAATCTTTGGACAATCTAACATCTACCTCTGCATTAAAATTATAATTAATCACAAGTAATGTGGCGGTGATACGTGTTCATAAAAGACAAAATTAAATTAATATTTAAGGGTTGTATTGATATTTTATGAGAAATATCGAGAATTAAATTTTGGAATAATTTTAGGATGTTTGATGCTTTCATTATTTTTTTTCCTTTTTAGAATATAGTATTATTCTCTATTTTGTTGTGCTTATTTGATGTACTAATTTAAAATTTTCTATAATTTAATTTCTCATTATTATTATGATCATTTAAGTAATTTATTGCTAAAAACTTTACGGTCGTTTGGTATTAATTAAATTTTAATTTAAGAATATTATATTAGTAGATTGGTTTTGCCAATTTGTTTGTAACTTCTAAAATCTTTTGTTAAAATTAAAATTTAAGAAAATATTATCATTGTTACATGTAATTAACTTTTATTTTCAACAGTTGAAATAGTAAAAATTGCGAAACAAATTAAATCGTCTCGAAGCAGAGTCTTGATATATACTATTTTCTTCTGGAAATAAAAAGCTTACACTTGTCAAACGCATGGACGTTAACAATCCAATGCAAAATAAAAATAAAATTAAAAAAATCCAAGGGGATTCTTCAAAGATAAAAGATTGCTTCTCAAACTTGATAAAGAACAAATTTCTTACACTTTTGGGTGCCTACGCAAGTATTTTTCCGAAACAAAGAAGGATATGTGACGAATGAAAAAAGAAGAGCTTAAACAACAGTCGAGATCAACAAAGTTGACAATAAAAGCTAGAATTTTCTATAGTCAAAATTGCATGTAACTTACGTTAATGGATTGCCAATCTTTGCTAAGCTTGAATGATTTTTATACACAAAAGTCCTTGAAAACCCTAATGCAAGTCTCAATGTTAGTCAACCACAAAACGTCGGAATTGTGTTGGCAAAGACGTAGATAAGACCAAGAATAACATATTACAACGTAAACAATATGATTTTTCTGCTCAAAAATAAATTTTCTTAATCTTATTACGTTACGTCTCGAGAAAAAAGCAACACTCATTAAATCAAGTATAAAATGTTTGAATCAATTTTTGTTTAGGATAATATTTAGAAATTAAACATGGGTTTGATGTAAAATTCAACACGAATACAGGATGTTGATTTTTTTTTTTTATAATATGACGACGGATTTTAACGCAATTAAAGCAGATTTTCACTTTCCTTGCCATTGGTTTTCAATGATTACTAAATGTATCCTCCTTTGTGAGAGTGTGAAATGTATGATATTCAACATAATCAAAAGCATTCAAAAGGCAAGAAAGTTTTCAGTAACAAGAAAAAGAATTCCCATGACCAAACTTTTATCCCAAACTAAAGCAAATTATAATTCATTAATCAACCATGATTGAACATTGAAGATTGAAGAAAGGGAACTTCACACGCTTTCCTGTTCTCTTTTGAAGGAATATACATTCTTTTTCATGAAAAAACAAGACCGGCTATTCATGAATTGATCAATCAGGTTTGATTCTTATAAAAAAAGGTTTTGAATAAAAAATATTGGACGTATCAAATTAATTAATTAATACAAAAATACTTTTAAAATTATTTAAATAAAAAATTAAAACCAAAATAAACTTTGAGATATCATGATCATATTCATATGTAATACTGACCATATTTTTTGTTTGAAAGCTAAGTGGAGAGTGAAGGGAAATTAAAGAGTTGTGGAAAGGAGGGAGTTTAAGTTGAGATAAGTCCCAAGAGGAAAACTAAATTTGACTGCCTCGTTGGCCTCTAAACATTGCACACCAAGTGCTCGATCATTAGAGCACCTGGAAAACTAGCTATTAGCTTTAGTGTTCAAAGTTTGGGTTTTTTCTCTATGGAAGCGAATGATGATAACCAGCAACAGCGTTCCACTGAGGAGGATGACACCTTCCTCCGATCGAAGAAGAAAATACGAATGAGAGATACTGAGGAGTCTACTGAAGATACTCATGTTTTGGGTGATATGGTTGGGCCAAAACCCACTTTCAAGGATATGGTCATGGGAAGGCACAGGGTGATAGAATATGAGGAAGATGAACGTATGGAGAATCTGTTTTCCAATGATGGATTGCTTTCTATTTCTCAAGTGGATTCGTTGCCTTGTATCTCGATCTCTGGGAAATACAAGGAACAAATTCAACAACAATGGAGGAACTGTATTATTGTAAAATTGTTGGGACGTTCCATTGGCTTTAAAACCTTGGAGACGAAGATTAAAGGTCTGTGGAATCCGAAAGGTGAAATTGAATTGCTCGACATAGGAGAAGGATACTTTTTGGTGAGGTTTTCTTACTTGTTGGACCTTCAGTTTGCTATGGAGGAAGGTCCATGGATTATTTTCGGCCATTACTTGACAGTGAGAAGATGGCAACCAGAGTTTAGGCCATGTAATGCCTCCATCGATTCAACAGTAGTCTGGGTACGGTTTCCAGGCCTACCAATGGAATACTATGATGAACGTATTTTGCTTGCAATGGGGAGCACAATTGGTAAGCCTCTAAAGGTGGATCCAAATACGCGATCTATGTCTAGAGGGAAGTTTGCTCGAGTTTGTATTGAAATTGATCTCAATAAGCCTTTAGTTCCAAAAATTCAATTGGATGGATATTGGCAGCCGATTGAATATGAGGGTTTAAACTTAATTTGTTTCACCTGTGGACGCATGGGACATAAGGGAGTATGTCCTTATCAGAATGATGAATCTTTGCAGAAGAATGCCAGTGGCCCTGCCATGGATCAGGACAAAATGGAGCAGCTTGCTCAGGGACACGACCAACAGAGAGTGCATGAAGGTACAGTGAAGGAGCATGTAGGGACGTACGGCCCTTGGATGATTGCAAGTAATCATAAATTTAGGAAAAAGTCGAAGGATAATCCCGGTGTTACTGGAGCAAATCAATGGAGAGGATCTAGATTTGAGATTCTCTCGGATGTGAACATGGTAGAAATTGTGGAAAATGATACTCAAAATCCATACGTCGTGGTAGAAGCTCAGTGTCAACGCAACAAAGTTGACGAAGGAAATGATACTAGAGTTAACCATGACCAACGGGTGGGGAAGCACATGCAATATGGTAAGTCCAAAGGTGAGGAGAAAAGAAAAGGAATGGTTGAGAATGACCATATGTCAGGAGAGGCCCACATTCAAAAAAATCAAGCTAGCCCAAAAAGCCCCATCCCTAAACTTGGAAGTGGTGATTGTAGCCAACAAAAGTGGGCACAAAAAGAGAAGCTTTCTTTGAATAAGCCTTGTGCTATAATGCCAGAAACAGAAACTGGGTTAAAAGCAAAGATGCTTGAGAACCAGCAGAACACTGAGCAAGGTGATATTATGGTGGAGAGGTTGGGAGATAACGAACCACCTGACTTATTGAGTATTGTACCAGAAACTCAAGGTGGAGAAAATCTACACATAGTTGGTACGCTGATCTCACAGATGGCATGCGTGCAGAGTGTCAGAATAAAATCTCTTCTCATGATGATAAAGATACTATCATGGAACATTAGGGGTGGAGGGAACAAGAAGTTTCTATGCAATATGAAGAAACTTCTTAGATTTTACAGACCTTGGATTGTAGTAATGGTTGAACCACGTACTCAGGAGATAGGGCCAAAAGAGTTTTGAAAAAATTGAATTTAGAGAACCACGTGATATCTGAGCCAATGGGCTTTTCAGGTGGAATTTGGGTTGCATGGGATTCAGTACATGTTAAGTTACAGGTTTTGCAAATTACCAATCAAGCAATACACACAGTTGTGAAAAGGGATGGGATGTGTGATTGGCTAATGTCAGCTATCTATGCAAGTCCAAAGTTTGAAATTCGTCGTAGATTATCGGAGGAACTGGCACAGTTGGCAGATTCAATTCATTTGCCGTGGATGCTCTTGGGTGATTTTAATGAAATAAGCTGTAGTTTGGAAAAATTGGGTGGGAGACCGATTTCCTCTGTGCATTTGTCTGCCTTCAACAAGATGATGAATGAATGTGGGCTAATGGACTTAGGATACAAAGGGTTGAAGTATACATGGTGTAATAAGAGGGAGGGTTTATCTAGAGTCTATGAGAGACTGGATAGAGCAGTAGCTAATCAGGAATGGAGGCTATTGTTTCCTGACGCAACTGTTCAACATCTTCCACGGACATATTCAGACCATTGTCCATTATTGATACATTGTGATGATATGAGGTTAATGGACAGATCCTGTAGGCCTTTCAGGTTCCAAAGTATGTGGTTGGGTAGACCAGAGGTGGATGAAATAGTTACAAACAAGTGGTTTAGTGATATTGATATAGTCTCAAAACTGAAGCTTACAGAGGAAGGGCTAAGAGAGTGGAATGTGACTGTATTTGGGAACATCTTTGGTAACAAAAAGATGATTCGGGCTAGACTTGCAGGAGTTTAAAGAAGTCTTGGGGAACGTAAATCACATCAACTTGAAGTTTTGGAGAGGAGTTTGATACGTGAGTAATACAATCCTCTGCCAGGAAGAGCTTTTTTGGTTCCAAAAATCCAAAGCGAAATGGTTCCTAGAAGGGGAACAGAACACTAGATTTTTCCATATCTCAACCTTGAATCGGAGGAGAATGAATAAAATCCTAATGCTGAAGGATGAAGATGGAGAATGGGTTCATGAACCAGAGGCTTTGAAAACCTTAGTGCTAAAATTTTTTAACACTTTGTATAGCGTGCAGGAGCAAACAAGGAGACTATTAACAGAAACATCATGTATGGCATTGGACTTGGATCAAAAACAGCAACTTGATAGTCCTATTTTGATGGAAGAAGTTAAACATGCCTTATTCCAGATGAAACCGTGGAAAGCTCCGGGAATTGATGGTTTTCATGCTGGTTTTTTCCAAAGGTATTGGGGTGTCACAAAAGACTCAATACATAATCTGGTTAAAGATGCTTTCCAAGAGGGAACTTTTCCTGTAGGATTGAATGAGACTTTGATTGTTTTAATACCGAAGGCAAGCAATCCTGAAACAACAGCCTTTAGGCCTATCAGCTTATGCTCTGTATTGTATAAAATCATCACTAAGGTCATAGTAAATAGATTGAGACCGCTCTTATGTGATCTCGTGGCACCGATTCAGTCTAGCTTTATACCAGGGAGACAAGGGGCAGATAATATTATTATAGCACAAGAGCTAGTTCATACAATTACTCGATCAAAGAGTAAGGGGGTTAATGGCAATCAAAATTGACCTTGAGAAAGCTTATGACCGAGTTAGATGGGAATTTTTGGAGGAGACTTTAGTTGCATTTGGTTTTTCAGACAAATGGATTAGATTAATCATGTTCTGTGTGACGAGTACGTCTATGAGAGTATTATGGAATGGTGAGAAAACAACGGCTTTTAGCCCACAAAGGGGCTTCAGACAGGGTGACCCAATCTCTCCTTATCTTTTTGTTCTGTGCATGGAACGATTGGGACATATGATCGATAAAAGAGTTCGTGATGGTAGCTGGAAACCTATTAAAATAGGTAGGAGTGGATTGAGTATTTCACATCTCCTTTTTGCTGATGATTTATTCTTATTTAGCAGAGCGTCCATTGTGCAAGCTACTATGATCAAGAGGGTGCTAGATGAGTTTTGCTCTTTGTCAGGTGCTAAAGTGAATTTGGAGAAGTCAAAGATCTTTATCTCCCCTAAAGCCAACAAGGAGAATAGAAGAGAGGTATGTAATATTCTGGGGATTAATCATACTTGTAGAATTGGGAAATATTTGGGTGTTCCGTTAATACAGGGAAAGGTTACCAAGCACACTTTCTAGGAGGTTATAGATAAAATTAGGGGGAAGCTTGCTGGTTGGAAGTCAAAATGCTTAAGCATGGCAGGAAGGGCCACTTTGATCAAATCAGTTACCTCAACAATTCCTGCATATAATATGATGGTTTCGGTTCTACTAAAGGCAGTGAATGAGAATATTGATAAGTTAAATCGAAGCTTTCTTTGGGGGAGAAACGAGAATCATAGAGGAGTCTTTCTGGTAGCTTGGGATGAAATATGCAAACCAAAAGCATATGGTGGACTAGGAATACGAAAAATGGAAACTCAGAATCGAGCTTTGATTCAAAAGACTGCCTGGCGTCTAGTTAATGAACCAGATAGTCTTTGGGCAAAATTACTGAGATCGAAATATGGAGTTGTTGGAGATGTCATCAGATATGCGATGAATATAGAGTCACCAAAAGCCATGTGGTCTCGATCTTGGAAGGGCATTGTAGAGGCCTGTAAGTGGCTAACTGTGGGTTTAAAGAGACGAGTTGAAAATGGAAGCACAACATACTTCTGGACAGACAAGTGGCTTGATAAACCAATCGTAGATTTGGTTGAAGTGAACATGAGGGTTAACTTATCCGAAACAGTCAGTGATTATATACATGGAAATGGTGGATGGAATACTGAGCTTCTATTTTCTGTTTTACCAATGAATGTGGCGTGGAAAGTCATTGGTAATCCCTTGCCCATTCTGGCCGAGGTAGAGGACAAATGGATTTGGCAATTTTCTTCAGATGGTATGTTCAACACAAGATCAACATACAATTTGAGTATAGAGTCAGTAAGAAGGGATGACAAGGATGAGTGGGGATGGATATGGAAACTACCATCCCCACAGAGGTGGTTCTGTTTTATTTGGTTGGTGCGAAAAGATAGAATTCTCACTAATCAATTACGGGTTAGCTGGGGAATGTCTTATACTCCAGCCTGTAGTATATGCGGGGCACAAGTGGAATCAACTTCACATGTGCTTCAAGACTGCAGGAAGGCTAAAGCTGTATGGAAATCGGTGTTGGCACTGGGAACAGAAATGATTTCTTTAGCTAGTCCTTAACAGAATGGGTGGATAGGAACCTCAAGGAGAACTTGGTAATGAGCAGGGTGTAGTGCGATTGGCGTTGTGTGTTCATCACAACATGCTGGCGATTGTGGAAGCAAAGGTGTGCTGCCATATTTAGCCCAAATAATCCTTCGCAAATGGAGGTGAATAAACTGGTGGACTATATTTTGATTGATGCCAAAGAGATAGAGCGGGTGTTTAAGAAACAAGAGAAGAATAGAGTTAGTCTTGAGTGCATCTCCTGGTTACCTCCTAATCAAGATACTGTTAAACTAAATATAGATGGTGCATCGCTGGGTAATCCAAGTGTATCTGGTGCTGGAGGAGTTATTCGTTCGAGTACTGGAAATTGGCTGTCCGGTTTCCGTGCACATCTGGGTTTTTGCTCCAATATGGCGGCTGAGTTACAAGCAGTGAGGTTTGGACTAAATTTAGCTTGGAATGAAGGACACAGGAAGATAATATGTGAGTTGGATGCGCAGGCTGTAATTCAACTCATTAAGACAACCAATTCTGCTAATCATCCTTTAGGGGGACTCATTGAGGATATCAGAAAGTTAGCAAACAGAGATTGGAGTTGTGAGTTCCAGCATGTTCTACGAGAGGGTAATTTTGTGGCTGATGCTTTAGCCAAGTCTGCTTGTAATTTAGATGTTGATTATGAGTTGTTTCGACATCCACCGTGGTGCGTTTTACCAAGCTTGTTGGCCAATGAACGAGGAATTGCTTTTCCTCGTGGATTTAGGCAGCTTTAGTTTTTATTTTAATTCCCTATGTAACCAAAAAAAAAAAGAGTTGTGGAAAGGAAAATGACTGCCACTTTTTTATATTTCTCACACTTGAAAAGAATGTTTGGAATGTGTCATTGCCTATAGCTTTTCATATATATCAAGTGCTTCAATCAATAATGATTTACCTAAAGACTTAATTTATGTGTTCAATTTGTTTTCCTATGTGGCACGATTTACTCCAAAAACGTCTTTTTTTAATAAATGAAGGAAATTTTATTTCTTTAAAAAGAAGAAAAATATTTGTTAAAAATACTTTTTTACAAAAGTTTGACAACGAAAGAGACAGAAAAAACAATGGGCTTTATTTAAAAAATTTTATCAAGATCCTAACTACGACGAAAAATTCTATTGATAAAACTAACACGAGTATCAGATATTATAAAGCTTGCCTGGCTGCCTCGCATCCTTAAATTGGAAGACGGTAGCACTATAATCATTTTGCTTTTCAAATATTTTTTTGGCATAGAAAAAGACATTTCAAGTTATTTTAAGAATTATAATTAAAAAAAGATTACTTTTCTCTAAAATTAATTTTGATCCAAAAGAATTCATTTGACTATGTATGTAATGATTTTTGAATCTTACATAATTGCATTACTACAATCAAATTTATTCGATGAATATATATATATATATATATATATATATATATATTCAAACTTTTTATCTCAATATTAAAATAAATTATATGAATTAATATAGAAACAAACTTAAAATCATCAATATAAATTTTCCTCCACTCATTTGTAGAATAAATGATCCTTAAATTTAAGACTTTATTATAAAACAAGCAATTAAAATTAATTTGACATTTGTTATGTTAGTAGATTGTCTAATATATTTGCTCATAATGTGGCAAAGTCAGAATTGTAGGAAATTTATACAAATAAGCACACAGGATCTCATGTTTAATCGTCAAGAAAAAAGTAATACGGAAGCGTACCTGAATCCATTGGAATTGATTTTTTGGGGTTAGAGTCTTCCATGTCTAAACCGTTTATGAGAATTTGTATCTCACTCAATGATGGGATTTGAGAACGAGAATTAAATTATGTTTAGACTGGGGACCGTAACTTATTTATACTTAAAGTATATTTTATTTTATTTTATTTTGGCCTATCATGAAAAAAAATAAAATATTGGGTCTCTATATATTGCAAAGCCCATACTAATTGAGATGCCCTAAAGTCCAATAACTTAAACTTTATTTCATTACTTTTAAATCGACTAAACACATCAGATAACCTGTAATGTACAATTAATTGATATATGTAGGCCCACTTAAAGAATTTTCCAGCAATCTCCCACTTGGTCCACATATGTCACATGATAATTGTACATTATAAAATGACTTTAAGAGCTCTAAACTTGCTATCTTCACAAAGAAACATCTCTAAACAATCTCGTCCATCAATTATTAACATAGGATCAAAGCAATCTTCGTTACATATATTCTCTAATTAGACCCATCAATCGTCATGTGTCTTAATATAATAAACGACATAGATCAAGTATAGATGTGTAGCATGGAAATTACATACAACGTGATCCCTTAAACATGCCTATTTCAATTGTAATTTGAAAGAATGGAACTTTATTTCAGAGTTTTAGCAATAACAACAATACTTTATTATGATTAGAAAATTGTTTCATAACAAATGAATATAAATAAAACAAATTCCCACTATACAAGCATATCATCAAAGTGAACAACACCCATATGAGCTACATGCTCATGAAACACCTTAGGTGGTACACCCCTAGTAAGCGAATCCACAATCATGGAGTTTGTATTGATATATTCAATAGATATCTGAAGTTCTGAACTCTATCTTTAACAATAGGAAACTTGATGTCAATATGCTTTGACTTCGACGAGCTTCTGTTGTTCTTAGAGTATAATTCTGCGACTTTATTATCACAATAAATCTTCAATATGGCCTCTCAATACCATTTACAACGCATAGCCTAGTGATAAAATTCCGCAACCATATTGCCTGGTTTGATACCTCATAGCAAGCTATAAACTCTACTTCTATAATGGAAGAAGCTATGAGTGACTCCTTTACACTCTTTCAAGATACAGCTCCTCCAGCTAACATGAAAACATAATTAGAAGTGAATCTTCTACTATCAAGACAACCAGCAAAATCGGAGTCTGAATATCCAACGATCTCTAAATGATCTAACCTCTGATATGTGAGCTGTAGTCTTTAGTTCTCGTGGATATCACATAACCCTCATTACTGCTTTCCAATGATCCATTCCAAGATTACTTAAATATCTGCCAAGCATACCAACTATGTACGCAATATCCGGACACGTACAAACTTGGGCATACATGAGACTCCCTACTGTTGAAGCATAAGAAATTTTTTGCATCTCTTCCTTTTCAATATATTTCTTCGGCATTGAAGCAAACTGAATTTATCACCCTTAGCAATGGGCGTGTCTCCTGATGCACAATTTTTTATGTCAAATCTGCTTAGCACTTTATCAATATATGCCTTTTATGATAAACGAAATATTCCTTAAAAACGATTTCGATGAATTTGTATGCCTAACACAAAAAATGCATTGCCAAGATCTTTCATCTCAAATTTATTTGAAAAAAATATCTTGGTCTCATGCAATAGGCCTATATCATTGCTTGTCAGCAGGATGTCATTAACATATAACACCAGAAAAATAAACTTATTCCTATTGATCTTGTGATAAATATATTGATCAATAATGTTCTCTTTAAAACCAAAAGAGATGATAATTTGATCAAATTTTCGATACCATTGATGGGATGCTTGCTTTAAACCATAGATTGATTTATTTAATTTGCACACCAGATGTTTTGAATCATTCAACATAAAATTTTTTTACTGCACCATATAAATTCTTTCTTCAATGTCACCATTATGAAACACTCTCTTTACATCCATTATTTGAAAGCTAAGTGGAGAATGAAGGGAAATTAAAGAGTTGTGGAAAGGAAAAAGATTGCCACTTTTTTATATTTATCACACTTGAAAATAATGTTTGGAATGCGTCATTGCCTATAGCTTTTCATGTATATCAAGTGCTTCAATCAAATGATCAATAATGATTTACTAAAGACTTAATTTATGTGTTCAATTTGGTTTTCCTATGTGGCACGATTTACTCCAAAAACGTTTTTTTAATAAATGAAAGCAATTTTATTTCTTTAAAAAGAAGAAAAATATTTGTTAAAAATATTTTTTTACAAAAGTTTGACAACGAAAGAGAGAAAAAACAATGGACTTAATTTAAAAATTTTTATCAAGGTCCTAACTACGACAAAAAATTCTATTGATAAAATTAACACACGAGTATCAGATACTATAAAGCTTATTTGGCTGCCTCGCATCCTTAAATTGGAAGACGGTAGCACTACAATCATTTTGCCTTTCAAATTTTTTTTGCTATAGAAAAAAGCATTTCAATTTATTTTAAGAATTATAATTAAAAAAGATTATTTTTCTTTAAAATTAATTTTGATCAAAAGAATTCATTTTACTATGTATGTAATGATTTTTGAATCGTGCATAATTGTAATACTGCAATCAAATTTATTCAATGAATATATATCTTTTTTTTAATTTTTTATCTCAATATTAAAATAAATTATATGAATTAATATATAAACAAACGCAAAATCATTAACATAAATTCTCTTTCACTCATTTGAAGAAAAATGATCCTTAAATTTAACACCTTATTAGAAAACAAAAATTAAAATTAATTTGATACCCTAATCGCATAGCCTTATTTAATGAAAAAAGTTAAAAGAAATTACCATCATGCAATAGGATGTCTAAAAATATCTTCACCAAAAAAAAAAGATGTCTAAAAATATAATATTTAATTCTAAACCAAATGATGTTGTGACAATCAATTTCAGTCTAGTTTACGGGTAGAATTCAACCGTACCAACTTTATGAAAGTTAAAAACAACACGTCTTTTCACGTCAATTGAATTCTCAATTGTCATTTGGAGGATGTTGCCAATTAAAAGTCTTTGAGGAATCCACAATTCAGCGAAAAGAATAGGAATGGGAACTTTGAACACTATAACATAACAAAAATAAAAATAATATAAAAATATACAAAATTAATATGAGCTAGAATTTAATAAAAACAATACATGTATTTAATAAAAAATTTTAAAATATTTTGTATTTATCTATTGACATAAAATTTGATATATAATTTTTGAATTTTACACAATATTAACCTAATTTGACACAACACAAACATAAAAATATATATAAAAACTAATTTGTTACCGGTGCATGTATGGATTAATTTTGTTTATTTAAATATATACTCATACCATATAACTTAGAAATCTTTAGCAAAAAGATGAATATGTTTAGGATTTAGGGTTTAAATGTGTTTATACTTTATAGATACAAAGATTACGCTAAAACTTGATAATTTGTATCTTCAAAGTAATAAAATAAATATAGTAATAAAAATATTAATAATTAAAATAAAATATAATTTTTTGTTTAAAAAAATAAAATATTTTATAACATATGATAAACAATAATTGATAAATAATAAAATATCCAAAAAATTATCATAATCCAAATATTCATGATGTTGTTAAATTAAATGCTAAAAGTTTCATTATTACCAAAATTGTCTTCAGTTATAGCATTTTCAACTGGTATAGGATTTTTTATATACATGCAAATAAAAATGATTTGAAAATAAATTTTATTTATTTAGGATACACAATGATTTTAAGTGATTAAATCATGAATGTGAAAGCTTACTTGCTTGTACGTAGTTTTTTTAGGAGTTTGAAAAATATTTTCATCTTCATCATCTATATTGCTTGTCAAAACTACGTTCGGGTTGATATATGCTTCACATTGGATGGAGAATGATATTCCTGTAAAAGCAGAAATAAAATAATTTTAACTATTGAGTATCCAATTATACTAAATTCTAAACAATTCATTGAAAAATTCTTAAAATACCTTAAATAATGAAATATACATGATTACTTATCATTTGTATTTTATCAACTAAATACCAACTCTTCTGTATAGATTATCTCATAAATTCAAGTTAACTATCAAATCATAACTTTTATTATCCAATTCTTTATAATTATTTAATTTTGACAATTAATAAAATATAAATATTTTAATGAGAGGAGAACGTAATTTGGTAATTAGGAGAGAAGATTGTGTTTTGGTAATTAAGAAAGGAGAGTGTATCTTGGTAATTAGGAAAATTAGTAAAAAAAAATCAACAAAATATAATAAATTAATTCATGAAGAGTATTGTTATATGATGTAAGTGCATTATAAGGTATTTTGGTAATTATAAGAGCTGAAGATGAGATATGAGAGGAAAGATATTTTGGCAATTAAAGTAGAGGGATATTTTGGTAATTATGACATGGAAAAAAAATCAACAAAATAAATGAGGGTATTTTTCTCATAATCTTTCCTATTCCTTCGTTAGTCCTTCGTAATATTACCCTAAAACAAATAAAAAAATAAATTTAAAATAATTATTTTTTTATACACCACACTACAGAATACATATTTCATATATATTTCTCTTCTTTTTTATTCTGACAAAATACATTTTTCATTTTCTTTCAATTTTATTATGTGAACTAAATAACATGCAAGTGAGGAGAGGTAGAAAAAGAGGCTTGAGATTGGTGGTGATATTATGGACAATGAAGAAGTCAAGGATAATCTACAAAAAAGCATTTGAACTAAATCAACATATTTCAAATTTAGATATCAAAGTCATACATCATATTAGAAAATTTCAATTTAATAATAAAATTTGATCTAATTTTGACTGAATTAATGATTTGAATTTTGCAATGATTGAAATATTTGATTTTAAAAGATGGAAATTGAATTTGGATCTTAATTCAAAATGGTTCATTTGATTTTAAGAGATGGAAATTGAATTTGGATTTTAATTCAAAATGGTTCAAGCAATTTATTTTAAGAGTTGACATCCAACACATGAATTTTAAATTTTAGCATGTGCAACTCTTTATTTTTTCCCAAAATCTTTAACCTTTTTTCTAAAAAATATATACATCGATTAACATGTAATATTAAAAAAAATATATAAAGAATGAAAATTGTGCACCGTTCAAAATCAAAATTTAAGAAGCATGGATGCTTTGCTTATAAAAAAAAGTTCAAATTGGATTGGTTTGAAGCAAAACCCCCAAGCCATTAGAACTTAGAACAAGCTCCTTAGATTTGGGCTTTAAGCCGATTATAGTGTTTAGAGTTAAGTTTTGGACCCAAATGTAATGTGTTTTTAGGCTTAAAGAGGATGGAAATGGGCTTGTCTGCAAAGTCAATTGGGCCAGTTGTTGAAAATTGGTCTCAACTTACTAGTGGTGGTGAAAGTTGATAAACTTGGGCTATTAATATCTCTTTCATTTTCAAAGAAAAAAGGGTCTAAAATTATCGAAAGGTTTATCCATTTACCAAATCCACAAAAATAAATCCAATTATCCATTAGTGGCTAGCTAAATGTTGATCATCAACACACTAGGGCCCGCCAAAACCTGATTTTTCTTCAAAATGAAGAATTAAAAAAATTATGTAAAGTAAATAAATGAATTAAAAAATTACATATATCTATTCAAAAAAATTATATAAATAAAAAACATTTATAATAAAATAATTAAGTGTAGGCTATTACGTGCACAAGAAACAAAAAAATAAAGTCAAGAAATCGTATTAATAAAATAATATAAAAATCCACATCAAATTACTATTCTTATTCTATAATCTACTTGCGGGTAGAAAACCGAAGTCATTTGGGTGACGTGTTAGGCCTTTTATTTATTATTTTAATAGCACTAATTTGCTCTACAAATCAAAGTCTAACACGAGAAAAGGCCGGAAAAAGATATGCTCATCTTTTTGCCCGAATACACGTGTCAACTCCAGGAAAACCTCCACCACGAGAATGCTCAATGCTCAGCCACTAGAAGAAAGATTCTTCATTTGCTCTTTTTTGAGTTTTTTATTTTGCAAAATTGCACACTAAAAGAAAAGATATTATTTTTTATTTTGTGGAATTTGTTGGCATGTCTTTTTTTTACTTTACTTTTTGGAGGTGGGGTCCCCGTAAGAATACGAAGCCGATGTGGCAACAATATGCGACGTTGGAATTCACTGGTGCTGGGGCCCATAACTCGTGGTGCTTTGAAATCGGATGGTGACGTGGATTTCTGTTTCTATGGGTTTAATACTTTACTAGGGAACACTCTCCGTGGTTTTCTTCGCCTCGCGATATTCTAAAAACTCGTCGAAATATCGGAGAATGCATGAAAAAGGTTTGGTTTTTATTTTTCTTTCTAGATAAAGAGAAATACTATGGTATGGAGTACCAGTATTAGGAGAGAGACAAATCTAATCACGTTCTGCTTCTTTCGACTCCGAAATAGTCATCAAAGGTGGAAACCGAGGGGTTTCGACCAAAAAAAGAGAAATACTATTTTTTTTTTGAATTTGAAGAGATAAAATTGGAATATTTTATCTTGATTGCTCGCTTTTTGTTTTTGTTTAGTTGTTTAATAGTTAGTTTTTCTTATCATATAAATTAGTTAAAAAAGAATATTAAATCTTTTTATTTTTGATAAATATTTAATAAACTTGTGAGAAAGCTTGTGATTGTGTCAATAGTTTATGAATTATATAGTATTTTGATACTTACAACTAAAGCTTAGTCTAGTGATTATTACCTCTCATTAAAAAAGATTAAGTTCAATATTCGATTTCTTTACTTTTTCTTTGTACCTCCCTATGAATAAAAAAAAGTATATTGATACTTACTTTTGGGATTGGAATTTTAAAATTTTATAAATATTAAATTTCAAAAAAATTTTACATAGACTATAGAAAAAAGGGGGTAAGAATTTTAATGAATAAGGAAACTCATAATTATGGAAAATTCTATTCATTAAAAAAAATGCTTAAAAAGAACCATGAATATTGATTTGGCTATATGTAAAGAAAAGTAAGGTGTTATTTTCACTTTTTAGGATACGATGCTTAATGCATGTAGCAGCTCATCCACATTTAACATACCTAAGACCTTTATTTAAGTTTGAAATTTTCAAATATTTATTAATAAGCAAAATAAACTTATTTTTAAGTTTTTTTTTCGAATAAAGTTACAATTTGGAATTAAAAAATATTATAAGTGTTAAGATTTAATTCTACACTATTAAAAATCATATAGACCGACTGGACTAAAATTTTTCCTTAAGTGATATTATTAAAACTTGGTTATCTCTCACATGGATGTGTAGGAGATATCCCCAGCACTAACCTTAAGAACCATAGAAAACGATATGAAAGGACTCCAAAGTGGAGAAATGGGCCAACTTACAATGTCAACCACAAAAAACCCCAAGAAAGAAAAAGGCATTAAAAAAAAAATTATAGTTGGCGATAACAAAAAGTTTTTGGTGTTGAATTGAAAGAAATTTAAATATTGAATTCATTTTGAACATATAAATATAAAAAAACTTTTATAATTTGCTCATAAAAATTTATTAACGATGTATTGGTTTTTTGTGCACTGATAATATATAAAGATTATATACTGTCAATACATCATATATGAATATTTTAAATATTAAATATATTTTGAACATATAAATATAAAAATAATTTTTTATTGATTATCAAATTGAATATTTGAAATGAAATTTAGGATGATATTGATATCAAAATTAGGGTTATTTTTCTTGAATCGTGACAAATTTGTTATTGATAATTAATTGTCTTATTCGATATACAAAATTTATGAAAATTTTATTTTTTTAATTTAATTTTTTATTATTGAAATTAAAAAAAATAAAAAAAATAAAAATATTATTAATAACAATAAATTTTTTAATTTTTATTTGAAATAAATTAAATTCTTGATTATCTAAAATTAGAATTGACTCCTACATTACAAATTGAAGTTGAAATTGGTTTGTCTATTTAGCCCAAAGTCTGGCAAGTAATTGTCCAATCAAAAGAAAAAGTGTTTGGCTTTGGGAGAAGAAAAAGAGGGTAAAAGAAAAAGAAAAGAAAAGAAAATAATTGCTGACTAGGATATTGCAAAAGGTGAGAGGAAGAGAAAAAATAAAGAAAGAGAAAGCTCTTTTAAGGCCACAAAGAACTTGTGGCTGAAAATTTTCCTTTATGCTGACGTGGCACACCCACCTGCTTAAATGGATCAAAAACGTAGACTCCACGAGACCAACGACGATTACACTCTTTTTTCTTGCAACGAAACATTACCAAAAAAGAAAAAAAAAAAGACATTAATACAATACAACACGGGAGACTCAAACGTGTCAGACCTCTTTCTCTCTCTTTTATTTCTCTTTTTTGTTTTTCGCACAACTTTCTCTCTCTAGAAAGTTTCAGTTTATCTTGTGTTGGCAGAGGATTTAGAGAAATCTTTTTATTGTAAGTTGAGGAAAAAAGGGGAAAAGAAAAAACAGGGGAGAAAACAGAGTGCAGAAAATGTCGGAAGCAAAAGACCCGGCGATCAAATTATTTGGGAAAACGATTCCATTGCCTGAGAAATCTCCGAAAGCCGCAGCAACAACAGCAGCCAACTTTTGTGCTACTTGTGGAGATGATAACAACAACAGCGGCAACAACGACAACAACAATAGTGATTATATTGATCGAGATCAAGATCAAGATCAAGATCTTTGTTGTTCTACAAATTCTTCGCCAGAGGAAAATAAAGGGAAAGAGAGAGAAGATGAAAAGGTAACGGAATATTTTTTTGTTTTTTTTTGGGAATTTTGTAGAATACCCATTGTTTAGAACATGGAAATGAAAAATGGGTTGGTCTTTGGTTCTTAGTTTTGCTACAGAAATGGTTGGCTTTTGAAGGTTAATGATGTTTGATTATTGGGGGATTGGTTAAATTTTGGTTCTTGGTTTAAGTAAAGTTGAGGTTTTTAGAAGTTAAGATTGGTTTCTGGATGTGTTTTCTTATGCATAATTCAATTATTCATGATAAAATTTGGGTTAATTGCTTTTAGATTGGTTTGCTCTGTTCGTAGATTTGCATAATTAAAAAAGCTAGTGGTAGCTTGCTGCCTGACTGCTAATATAGTATTTCATATTTTTGGCATTCAACAGGGCCTTTTCTTTTCCGGTATGTTTTGGATACTGGTTTTGGGATCTTATTCGGGGTTTCACCAATTTTTCTAGGAAAAATTTCTGGCTTGCTTCTTTGAAATTGATAGTCGAATTACATGTCATATGGCTAAAGCCGGTTATTTCATCTAGTTGACTGCTTTTATAGCTTGTGAGAAATGTTTTCTGGATCTCTTTTCTCTGAATTTCATGAGGATTATCTGCTATGATTAGGATCTCTACAACGAAAGTCTAAACAGAAATCATAATCTGTCCCTTGCCGCTGCTTTCTTTTGTATCCAGTACTTTTTCCCTTCTTACCGTGACGAATGAGTATTTTATGTCATACTAGTTTTCTGATCTAGGTGAAAGCTCAATCTTTCTGGAATCAGACATCTACTCCTGGTTACCAAGAAATCAGACATACAAATTTAAATTGAATTTCTAATTTCTTGCAGCCATTATGATCGTAATTTTTGTTGCAAGATATCTTTTGAGGATTCTCTTTTCCCTTTATATTGGTTAAATAGCCATACAGAGGGAATATTTGAATCCTGGCATCGATAAAGTTAGTAGAAGACTTTTGAGTCTTGCCTACCAGTCTATGAATTCTTGAGTTCCTAAGCAACTTCTTTGGTGTAATTTCTATTATAGCTGTCAAAATACGAGGTTGCCATTGGTGTAAAACTGGTTCTCTGCCTTTCAAACACAAGAAATGGAAAGAAAATGCATTTAGTTCTGATATATATTGTATTTTCTAGATGTCTAAAACTTATTTTTCATTGTTTAAGTACGGTAACCATTCTCGTTCTACTCGTTTTAGTTCTCATGCTTATTTCCCCTCTACAAATTATTCAGGACACTGATGGAGATAAAACAGCAGATATTGAACAGGAAGTTGGAGATAGAAAGGAGGATGGATCTAAACAGGATGATGGTGCTCCTCCAGATACTTCTGGAGAGTCTACAAATATGGAGGCAATCTCTAGAGCAAGTGACAACCCTAAAACACCTTCTGTTGAGAAGGAGAGCACTGCTTTAAAAACTTCGAAAACTGAAGAAGATCAAAGTGAGACAAGTAATCCACAAGAAAAAACCTTGAAGAAACCTGACAAAATTCTTCCATGCCCCCGCTGCAACAGCATGGATACCAAGTTTTGTTACTACAACAATTACAATGTCAATCAACCCCGACACTTTTGCAAGAACTGCCAGAGATACTGGACAGCTGGTGGGACCATGAGGAATGTACCTGTGGGCGCTGGACGTCGCAAGAACAAGAATTCTGCTTCTCACTACCGTCACATAACTGTCTCTGAAGCTCTGCAGAATGCTCGTACCGACATTCCTAATGGAGTCCACCATCCGGCACTGAAAGCTAATGGTACTGTTCTCACCTTTGGCTCGGACACACCTCTTTGTGAATCAATGGCTTCTGTTTTGAACCTTGCAGATAAAACAATGCTTAATACTGCACGAAATGGGTTTCATAAGCCTGAGGAGTTAAAGATTCCTGTTTCTTATAGAGGTGGAGAAACTTGTGTTGAGCATTCAAATGGGTCATCTGTCCCAACTTCAAAGGATGACGCAGGGAAAGCTGGGTCACAAGATCAAATGATACAGAATTGTCAGGGTTTTCCACCTCAGATGCCATGCTTTCCTGGCGCTCCCTGGCCTTACCCCTGGAATTCAGCTCAATGGAGCTCTCCTGTACCTCCACCTGCTTTCTGCCCTCCAGGCTTTCCTATGCCTTTCTATCCTGTGGGTGCTTTCTGGGGTTGTTCTGTACCAGGCGCATGGAATGTCCCTTGGCTTCCTCAGCCTTCCTCTCTGAAGCAAACAGCCCCAAGTTCTGGTCCTAATTCCCCGACCCTAGGAAAACATTCAAGAGATGAAAACATGGGAAAACCAAGCAACCCTGGAGAAGAGGAGCCGGTAAAAGAAAAAAATGCTGAGAGATGTCTTTGGATTCCAAAAACACTGAGAATCGACGATCCGGGAGAAGCAGCTAAGAGTTCTATATGGGCCACACTTGGCATTAAGAACGATAAATCTGATTCAATAGGTGGTGGACTCTTCAAAGCATTTCAATCAAAGGGTGATGAAAGGAATCAGGTTCCTGAAACCTCTCCAGTCTTGCAGGCAAATCCAGCAGCATTGTCTAGGTCAATAAACTTCCATGAGAGCTCATAATTGTGTCAATTAAGACTTTTAATTGGTTTATGGTGTTGCATACAGCTTGGTGCTGTTAATTATTGGATGCGAATATTGTCCAACTTCACTAACTGCTGGGTCATTTTCATTCACCATCCTCTACCGTCTAAGCAGGCCAACTGAGAACAGAAGAAGAGTTCCTGTCATATCCTCTGAAGTCAAGAGTGTTTAGCTGAAGTAGAAACTGATTATTCTTTTTCTATATTTTCTTTTTTGGGTTTCTGTTTTTTTGCCAATGGCAGTATGAGCAACTTTTTTTTTCCTTTCTGAGTTAGATGTTTTCCGAATTCTGTACATAACTATATATGAATGGTGAGAGCTAGGACAAAGTAAGTTTCTGTACCATAATCTCAGTTGTATTTAAATAAAATTGGGAAACTGAAATCAATCTTCTTATTCTCTTCATTTCTTTTTGGTAATGTTTGCTCAATCTACCTTTAACTGCCATGACTAGCATCTTATGTGCTTTCATTTTTAAAGACCTAGATTCTCATGAATGAATGAAAGCAGATTCTCTGATTCTCATAAAGTGATATAGAATCCAGTGCAGCCACCATGCTATTTCTCTGCGGTTGGAAAGTAAGATAACACAGCCTTCCACTTCCAGCACAGCATGCATCAATATCAAACGATTGGATCGAAGTTGTTATTTGTCTATTTGTGGGTAAAAGTTCCAGCAGTACAGTTAGACAGAATTGAATGAAGCTAAAGGAGCAGGTATCATCTTCTGCTACAGCTTCACATGAATAAGTTTGGATGGGGTTTGGCTGAGGGAGTGTTCAAGGTCGTAGAATACAAGTAGTGTGCAACTTGGGAATGGAAAAGTCCATGTAGGCCCTACTTTGGCAGATAGACTTGAATTCTTACCGCAAAAGGCCAAGCACCTTTCCCTTTCCTTAACCATGGAATCCAAACAACTAGCACCAAAAAGTAGAAAGTTTATCATAAAGTTGCCCTTTCTTTTCCCCATCTGTTGCTTTGTATTCTTTTTTTTGTTTTTGTTTTTCCCTAAACAGTAATATAATACTTTTTTGTTGAAGAAATCAGTAATATAATAATCAGTTCAGATAAAGCACAACCAAGAGAAAAATCAGATTAAATACTATATGGCCATTTACTATTCATAAAAAAAAAAGCGGAAAGGACCCTCTACAGTGTTTAACAATCTATTATGTGACTTAGATTGTTTCTGCAATCCAAATTTACTGTATTTTACTATGATATCGTCTATCGAAAACGAACTAATATGAATAACTATGTTTTAACAGATTAGACCAGAAAAAAACATGGATATATTTTGTTATTTCCCGGAAAATTTGGCTACCATATGAGCCATGAGCTGGCTATGGGACCCAAAGCATGTGATGCTATTAAAACTCTTGGCTGCTTTCTTGTTTCCACTTTCCTTCTTTCTGTCTCTATCCCTGATTCTTACTAAGTAAATCAGGTAGTTTTTTACCCCCCCTTGTTTTGGTATTTCATGTACTGGTGCTGATGAACTTGAATCTGATAGATTATGAGAAGACTTTGTTGGGGTACTGCAGTTGTTGAATTGTAGCCACTTTCGGTATCTGCCAATAGATATTTGGCTTTTGATTCTGATGTCTGCCATGCATGATTTGGACCTCACATTTTCACATGGAATCATCATCAATCACGCTTGCCCAAGTCATGTGGTTCATTCTCTACTGGATTCATATCCATCTAACAATACCTTGTGGGAAAGGGCAACTCTCCAGGATCACCATTTTCTTTAGTCTCTGTAGTCCGGGTTTAGAGTTTGAAAACGCGTGCCATGTTTCATGATTCTGGCTAAATCATTATCAAACACCATGCATGTAAAGGCAGGACTAAACTAAATAAATGGAAGAAAAATACAGAGCTAGGGGAATTTCACAGCCACAAGCTCTTCTTAGATATGATTCTAACCACATACATACATACACTCATACATAAGCCTTGTCTTGACCCTAAATAAAAAGAGTCCTCTGACTTATTAAATTTGTCTATATATATAATGAAATCACATGAGAGTGAATTTCAAATATCAATATTATCATATAATTAAATTTCAGATGTATTAGTTGATTTAATTATATGTATGTCTACATCTTGTTACAAGTCAACTAAATAAATAAACTTTAATAATTTTATATTAATTAAAAAAATACGCTTTTATGAAGTGTTCATATATAATCTTGATTTGCCAACTACCAAATCAATATCATCTCAAATTTCGATTGAAAAGTATTTTCAATTTTTCCTACACCTTTCATTCGATGCTTTAAATTAATTTACTTCACATTACTTTTCCAATGTCATACAAGTTTCATGTTCACAAGCCAAAAGTTCTAATTTTACCTAAAATCCTAGTCCATTAAATTTCTTACCTTAATTACATATGTTTCTTTCTATTTGTGATTCTAATATATTAAAAATTTAGCATGCCAATTTATTTTATTAATTATCCTTTAATTTATAATCAAAGCTCTAATTAATTAGTATTAATAATTTAAGATTAGTAAATTTGAGCGTCTTTCTTTACAAAGTACAGCTATAATTAAACATTGAGATTTGGGATCCAAAGTTAAGCTTATAATATTATTCTTTGTCTGGTACTTCCCATATCCAGAAGATCAGTTCTCTAAGTAATCCAAACTAGAACTAGAACAAGTTCTTTATATATTACCCTTCAGCTAAAGTTTCACTAACATTAATTTAATTTCTTCATTGGAAAGAGTTTTGATTTATGAACTCGATTACGTAAAATTTATCGCGTATATTAAGCTGATTTATTTATAATCACAAACTTTTAATTTATATTAAATAAATAAATTTTATTTTAATTAAATAAATTTGATACCAATTATAATTTTATGATCACGGTTAAATCACGTTGAAATTTTATAATAACTCTTGAGAAACCTGGTTCCACAATATCTTCATATGTCCTTTAAGCCGTGATGTGTGGACGGGATCTAAGAGCTGGGTTTTGGATCATATTTCAACTAATACTGATGCTCTTTCTTTTAGGGATAGTTTTCTTGAAGTTGCAGCAAGTTTGGGAGATATTGAATATGTGGCTGTGGTGTGCTTGTTTCTGGTTCAACAGAAATAAGTGCTTACACGATCAATCATGTTTCAATGCACTCTCTCTTGCGCAGGATTGAATTCATAATGGCTGAAGCTAGGCTGCTGCACCCAGGGGAACAAATTCCAGTAACAATGCAACACCAGAGATGGACTGCACCAGGAGTAGGCTTTATAAAAGTGAACGTGGATGCTGCTTTCACAGGTTCCACTGCTGTTTTGGGGTCTGTGGCGAGGGATCATACTGGGAATGTCCTTTATACTGCGGTAACAAGAATGTCTTTTGTTCAAGATCCACTGCATGCTGAGATGCTGGCTATGGATTGGTCTTGACAGAGCTATTGCTTTCGAGATGAACACCGTTATGCTGGAATCAGATTGTTTATTGGCTGTCCAGGAACTTAACCATCGTAGAACAACTACTTGGCGTGTGAGGTGCCATTTAGAGGTGGCAAAAATTGGTCCGAGCCCGAAAACCCGCCCGAATCCGCCCGAGACCGAACCGGGACCAGCCCGAATTGACCAAAAAAGTCAAAGACCCGTAACCGAAAAAGCTCGGAACCGAAAAAGCCCGGAACCGAAAAAACTCGAAACCGAAAAAGCTCGAAACCGAAAAAGCTCGAACCCGACATAACCCGAACCCGACATAACCCGAGCCCGATACGATCCGAAACCGAGACCGACCCGAACCGAAAACCGAAAAAACCGAATTTATAACCCGAGAAAACCCGAATTATAATTATATAATTATTATTTAAAAATAAATAAATAATTGATACACTTTTTTAATTAAAAAGTTTAAAATTTTGAAAACAATTATTATTTATTATACAATTTTATCAATTATATATTACCAGCATAATAAATATTGAATCTTTTTAATTAAATTAAATTAATTTAAAACACCATAATATATGATATAATATATGATATCAAATAATCTTTAATATTATCCTTACTGCATTTATAATAATAAATATATTATTAATTTGACATTTGATTTTATTATAAAAATCATTTTAACATTTTATTATTTTTATTTATAATAAAATTTTAATTTTAATACAACAATATTGAAAATATATAAAAATTATATATTTTCAATATTTGTTTGAAACTTTGAATTTGATATTTTGTGCAACACATTAAAAATATTTTTAATAAAATTAAATTTAAACTATATTTTTTTAAAGTTTCAAGTATAGAAAGATATTAAATTTAGATTAAAAAAAACCTAATCTTTAAATTAAAATTCAAAGTTTTTAAAGTTAGAAAAAGTTAAGTAATTAAATTAAACAATACAAGTACAATTTTTTTATACTTGGGTATCATTAAAAGAGAAAATTATAGTGGTAATTTTATTTTTAGCCTTAAAACAAAAGATATTAAAAAATCAAGCTAGTGATAATTAATTATTTATTATATTATAATAATCTTATACATGAATAAATTAATTTGGTATCTTATAATAATGATTTGTATATTATATTATAATAATCTTTTAAGAATAAATTATGTAATCTCTTAGTGTGTAAGAATTATTTTGATAGAATTAAGTATTTACTAAAAATAATTCATTTATTATCTATTAAATGTAAAATTAAAGTGTGGATAAAAATAATAATTCTAATAGTAAATTAAAGTGTAATTTAATAATATATTAAAGTTGTATTACTATGTAAGTGGTAATTTTAATAAAATTTATTTTTTATACTTTGTTAATATTATTATTAATTATATTTAAATAACTAGCATTATATTAATTAATTTAGTAATATCTATTATTTAACATTTTAATTAGATATTCAATCAATTGGTGTATATCTAATATTATTATGTTAATCTAATATTATTATGTTAATGTGAATATGAAAAAAAATTAGTACTCAATTTGGAATAGTTTTTTTGATAGCAAATAAAATACATAATATAGTTAATAAATAACACCTTATCATAATGATTTGTATGTTATTATAACTTTAAAAATAATTTCTTATCATGTGATATATAATCAACTATACAAGCTCTTAATTATATAAAATAGATTATTAATATGTTTATCTTATCATAATGATTTGTATGTTACATTATAATAATCTCTTACCATGTAATATAGAATAAATTAAACAATCTCTCATAGCATATTATAGTTTTAATTTCAGACATTTTTCATTCCAATTTCTTATCATGCTTTTAGAATATACTCTTGTTTTTAATTTCAAACATTTAATCTCTTATGATGTATTCATGTAATTTAGTTTAACTTGATCAACTAATAATCAGAATATTGGATGATTAAATAGATATTGACCTTTTCAACTACTTTTTTAGTCAAAAAAGTGTTTTTTTTAATTTATTATAATGAGTTACAAATAAAATAATAAACATAATATACTATATATATATATATATATTAAGATTTACATTATAATAAAATGTCATATATGTTAAATTATCAATATCTTAAGAATTGTATCTTAACATATTATGAAATTTCTATTAATTTAATTTTAGTACTTTATGTCTAAAATTTTAAAATCTTATTATCTTAAGAATAAATTATTATTATTATTATTATTCAGTAAACTATTTTTTTGGCCAACAATGTTTCATTAAATTTTAAATTGCAAGTTGTGTTAAAATAAAAATAAAATTTACAACAAATATAACAAATTCTCAATCTAGCTCACGTGGTTAAACATATAATAAATATAAGAGGTCATGGTTCAAATCTTTGTACAAGCATATAATTTTGATTACTTTCATATAATTGATGAACAAGTTCAGGTATAATATACTACTTGATCAAAAGTTAATCGAGTATAGCGTACTATAAGGGTACTACCCGAATCCGATACGAGTAATAAGAACACTATCCGAACTCATAATTATTCGATTATAGAGTCGGGTAGTGTCCGGTACTTGATTATATATTACTCATTTACATCATTATATCAAATGGTTTTTTTTGGTACATTATATCAAATATTATTATTTATAATATAATGTCAATTGATGTATATAACTTGTTTAATTTAACGTTCTAAATTTTTAATGAGATATTTGATTAATTAATGTGTTTGAGTATGATTATATTTAATAAAAATAATGTTATATTATGATTTATGTATAAACTAAAAACAAAATAAATATAAAATTGAGATAATTAATTGACCAATTATTCATAATATTAATTATTTTTTTAATGTATACTATAATTTTATTCAACATTATAATTGAAGAATTAGTTAACTAGTTATGCGGTTAAATTTAATTTAATAACTAATTATGTTGGCATTTAAAAGACAAAATAAATGTAAAAAAGATTCTTAAAAATTTAAAATTTTATTAAAAATATAATATAATTATTTAAAAAGCTAATTAAACAAAGTAAAAAAAAAGAAATTTATTGAACTAAGAGTATCTAAATTCCAATGACCCAATATTGACCTAAAAAAAAAAACAATGACTCAATAAGTTATTGTTAAGAGTATAAAGCTATTTATATAAATGTTTAATTGTTTAGTGTGATTTATTTATAATTTGTTAGTTATTTATTTGTATAGCTAATACTTTTGGATTTTCACTTTCTTTTAGTTTTACTATATATATTTGGCTCATTTAAAAAATAAATTTTTATATAATTATTAATATATAATTATATATTTTATAACAAATGTAAATATCACAAGAAATTAAAAAAATAAATAATAATTATCAAGTAATAAAAACATTAAAATGTAAAAATTTATATTTATATAAATTTAGTCAAAACAACAAAAGAAATTAAAAATAATGAATAATAATATTTTATTTATGAGAGTTTCGTGTGAAATGAGATCTGTTTGATTGTCATTTTTTAATTCCCTCCAAACAAACTTTTCTCACGTTGCCAAAAAATTTCGAATTATTTGGGAATATACCTTTTCCCTCCCTTGAGAATCACATGAAAAAACTTCCAAAGCAAACTTTGAAATATCTTTATCTCAATATACTGTCATGCAATGTAGATATGATAATTAAAAAAAATGAACGTGACATTAGATCAAATTTTGATAAAAATTAGAAAAAAAATTGTGTTTGGTATATCAATATAAATTTTAATACAATAATTTTATATTTTATATGATACAAATATATTTGATGCAATACGAATACAATATATATATATATATACGAATTATTAAGTCTAATATAATGTAATGTCTATTATAATCATTTTAATTATAATCGAAATTCAAAGATAATTTTTTTATTACAAGAAAAATATTAAATAACTGAAGATGGGGGTAGAGATAGTTATTGGGTCGAGGTTGAACCGGTTTGGTTCAACAATTTTTTTTTTTTAAAGCCGCCTGCCACTGCGCAGTGGCAGGCATGTAGGCAGTTGTTGATTTGTAAGGGAGGGAACGTTTCCCTCCCTTTTTTTAAAAAAATTTATTTTTTAAAATTTTTAAAATTGTTTTAAATTTTCATTTTTTCTCAATAAATATCAATTTATTTTCTTTTATTTTTTTAAAATTTTTTTTCATATTTTGTCTCAAATTTAAACGCTCATCCACTCTTATTCTTTTAATACTCACTTATACTTTCTTAATAATAACTCAAACTCTCTCAAATTCACTTAAATTCTCTTATTTCAAATTTATAATATTATCATTTTATTCTCTAAATTTCATTTTTTTATCATAATAATTTTATTATAATATCATATTCGTAATATAATTTTATTTTATTATAACAATAGTTTTATTACATAATTTTATAGTAATTTATTTTTACATTATTGTTACATTAATTAAATAAATTATAATAACTTTATAATAAATTGTTGTTAAATTAAACTATTAACATTATTTATTATAAAAATAAATTTGTTAGATTAAATTATAAAAATATATTAATATATATTATTTTTATTAAAATAAATTAATATAAATTTTAAAAAATAAAAAATTTAAATTAATAAAGGATCGAACCGGTCCATGAACCGGGCCGGTTCGCAAGTAAAAATAATGCGAACCGGCCCGGCTCGGACCAGTCCACTACCGGTTCGGACCGGTTTAAGTTGTTAGTCAGCCGGAACCGGTGAGAACCGGCCCGGTCCGACCCACTAACAGCTCTAGATAGGGGTGTTGGATTCAAACTCAAGACTTATAATATGCGACAACTTATCTTTAACCACTAGGCCAAGAGGTTGTTGGCAATTCAAAGATGATTTTTAGTAGTTGGAGTTTGTGGACAAAAAAAATTAATTAGTACAGAAATACAGATGCTTCCAAGGCAAAAGTTTACAATAGCAAGAGTGCTTTCATTTCTTGTAAATGCAATGCAAGATTTAAAACTTTTTCAATATCTTTTACGTTTTCAAGTATTTTACTTGTAATTCTTTTTACGATAATTAATCAATTATAATTAAAAATTATGTACTGGTCCATCATTTACAAGTGCGAACTTTATGTATTATTTTGATAGATCTCACGTGACTTTAAATTTTGATTAATTAATTATAATGTAATAATTATAGATGATATGTTCTCTTTTATTATTGTAGATAACTATATTCTTCATTAGTCCACTCCCAATGTTTTCAAAATCATCCCAACCAAATTTCTCAATATATATATATTATACAATTCCCATTTATTAAATTTTAACTTTAATTTAGCATTTTTATTATATTTTTATTTAACTATATAAAATTAAATTAATTATTACATTCAAAATTATAAAATATTTATAATTTATAAAATTTTAAAATAATTTGACTAAGCCCGCTAAGCCCGCCCGATTAAAACCGGACCGAACTCGAAACCGGACCGAAACCGAGAAAACCCACAACCGAAAAAATCCGAAACCGAAAAAACCCGCAACCGAAAAAACCCGAGATCGAAAAAACCCGCAACCGAGAAAACCCGAAACCGAAAAAACCCGCAATCGAAAAAACCCGTAACTGAGAAAACCCGTAACCGAAAAAGCCCGTAACCGAAAAACCCGGACCGAAACCCGCCCGAACCCGCCCGTTTGCCACCTCTAGTGCCATTACTGTTAACATTAGGGGGTTATTAAACTCTTTTCAAAGTGTTTCAATTTGTTATATAAGTAGATCTTCCGATATGTATGCCCACAATGTGGCAAAACTGTCCTGTACTGCTGGTGAGGTCAAAGAGTGGAAAGGCCATCCTCCACTTCCTTTTACCAATCCAAACTATGTTATTATTAATGAATAAAACAACAGGACCTGTTTCTATAAAAAAAAAAATACTACTAGAAGATTAACTTTCACAATTTCTTTTTTAATTGCATAACTCAACCATCAGATCAGACGAAATAATTTTGTATATTTTGCTCCAATTAATCATTTATTTTCTTTCTAACCGTCTTTTTATTCAAAGAAAACTTCTTTAAAATTTTACTTATTATTATTATTATTATTATTATCATCTAATGGAAATGTAGAGAGAATGTGCTCTTGGTTCCATATATTGTTGATAGTAGTATTTATCCAACCAACAACAATAATTAATTGGAGAGATTAAATGGAAAGAAGTCCATTTAATTAACAACCATGCATTTATAACTTACTTAAGTGGAGATTGAAAGCTTACTTTGCCTAAAAAGCGAGACTTCCACAAAGCCAACTTGCCCCTCCCTCTCTCTCTCTCTCTCTCTCTCTCTCTCTCTCTCTCTCTCTATATATATATATATATATATATATATATATTATAAGATCTATTTGTATCCATGCAAAATAAATTTTGTTTTACATTTCTTTATACATGTTATACCTTTTTAATTCAATAGTTGAATTTTATATTTTGTTTATGTAGACTAAGCATATCAAATTTTAAATTAATAAAAAATATATAAAATTTTAACCGTTAATACATATTGAAAAATATGTTATTTTCAATCGAAATGATAGATATATCAAGTTGATTTGAAATTTTACGTGTATGACGAATACGAGTAAGTTGTTAAATTTAATGGTTGATTTCTAAAAACAAAAATTTTATAAAAAGTTACAAGATTCATGTAAATTAACTTCATTAACATTTATGTAAGTAAATATTTTTTTATATAGAGGAGGCATCCAGTTACGTCCACGATTTCAAATTCTTTTCATGATTTCTATAATTAATGTAGAAAAATATTTTTACTAACCAACTATTAAATTTAATAACTCGCTGTTATCCGTCATATACGTAAAATTTCGAATTGATCTGGTATTCTTATCATTTTGATAAAAAATAACATCTTTTTAAATATATGTTAAGAGTTGAAAATTTATTATTATCAAACAAATAATTAAACTTTTTTATGAATTTAAAATTTGATATGCATGATTTATGTGAGTTAAATCTAATTAATAAAAAAAATCATATATAAAATATGTAAAACTAAAGTAACTTTATATTAGTGCTACAACAAAAAAACATTAAATACAACCAAAAAAAAAGTTTATATTAGTGCAAGTGGGTATCTAATATTTATTTCAGTTTTCATTAGTTCGATAAAAGAAAATTACTTGATGGGGAGTTGGGGACATGTTGTACTTCAATTTCACTTCACATGGCAGTCGTTGGTGGGGCTTTGACGTGGGGTTTTGATGTATACTGTAATTTTTAGATTTAATAATTTTAAACATGATACGATTATATGACACGAAAATAATATAAAAATAAGACGCGAAAGTGATATGAGCTAAAATTAAATAAAATTTGTATATGAATATGATAAAAGTTAAAAATAAGCTAAAAATAAGATTTTATGTTTTTCGTATCAACAAAAATTTTGACACAAAATTTTTGTGTTTTACACGACACAAAAACAAATTAAAAACATGAATTACCATATCTAATAATTCAAAACTTCATCTTAGTAACAAAAAAAACATTATATAAGGGAAATAATTAGCAAGGCTTAATGTTTTTCATGATTAAAGTTTTGACATGGTGCATGCCTTCACCTTACCATTTTTATAATTCCAACACGTTGCAATAGCAAATTAAACTTTAATCATTGAATTGATTTGAGGATAAGTTGTGTTGTACAAAAATTAAAAAATTTAAAAACTCTCTTATAATTAGATCTAGGGTGTATTATTACTGATATCCGTGAACTCTTCAATCGTGCATGGAGAGTGGACCTTCAACAGTGTTATAAAGAAGGTAATTTCTGTGCTTTTAAGTTCGTGAAAATGGCATGTGAGTTGGATGTGGACTATGAAAAATTGGAAGCTGCTCCACCATGGTTATAGAGTTTATTGAGTGTTGATGCTTGGGGAGTCTCATTTTCCCGAAATTTTCTTATGCAATTTTATTTCTTTTCCCATGTAACAAAAAAAAAAAGATTGGGTCATCCATTAAAATTTGAAACTTCGTTTGATTTTTTAGAGGATTTGAGCAAAAATATGGAATGTAATTAACGAGTTTGAACAAAATATTTAAAATTGAGCTAAGCCCGGACTTGACACTTCGAAACCCAACAACAGTGTTATAAAGAAGGTAATTTCTGTGCTTTTAAGTTCGTGAAAATGGCATGTGAGTTGGATGTGGACAATGAAAAATTGGAAGCTGCTCCACCATGGTTATAGAGTTTATTGAGTGTTGATGCTTGGGGAGTCTCATTTTCCCGAAATTTTCTTATGCAATTTTATTTCTTTTCCCATGTAACAAAAAAAAAAAGATTGGGTCATCCATTAAAATTTGAAACTTCGTTTGATTTTTTAGAGGATTTGAGCAAAAATATGGAATGTAATTAACGAGTTTGAACAAAATATTTAAAATTGAGCTAAGCCCGGATTTGACACTTCGAAACCCAACAACAGTGTTATAAAGAAGGTAATTTCTGTGCTTTTAAGTTCGTGAAAATGGCATGTGAGTTGGATGTGGACAATGAAAAATTGGAAGCTGCTCCACCATGGTTATAGAGTTTATTGAGTGTTGATGCTTGGGGAGTCTCATTTTCCCGAAATTTTCTTATGCAATTTTATTTCTTTTCCCATGTAACAAAAAAAAAAAAAGATTGGGTCATCCATTAAAATTTGAAACTTCGTTTGATTTTTTAGAGGATTTGAGCAAAAATATGGAATGTAATTAACGAGTTTGAACAAAATATTTAAAATTGAGCTAAGCCCGGACTTGACACTTCGAAACCCAACCTCGGCTTAGCCTGGCCCTAATTAAAATTAATTTCTTAAAATATATTTGCTAAGTATAATGTAATTATATGTATATAAATATTATTGATTAATAAATATGATTATATTTAATATGAAAATTAATATACAAATTTTGACAAAATAAAATTAAATTTTAAAACAAATAAAAGAATAAAAAATAAATAAACAAAAAATTACAATAAATAAATAAAATAGTATTCGAGTCGAGCCTGGGATTGCATTAAAAAAATAAACCTAAACTAGAAATCAAATCAAAATTTATATGTCAAACCGAGATCAAACTTGTATAAAAGTTATTATTATATGGCCTAGGCCTGGCCCAAACCTAACTCAGTCCGGCACATTGACAACTTTACTTATAATTCAACTAGAACATTTAACTTAATTCGATTGAGATCTAAAAAGAAAAAAATCATTTCAACATTTATGGTATAACGGGAATCCAATTGCTAAAAAGAATAAGGTTGATGATAAAATATCCAATTCATTCGAATCCATATCTGATCAAACTTGACTTAATCAGAAAAAGTCAATAATATGAATTTGACTAATTTAAACCTAAAATGATTTAAATCTAAAATGATCTAAACTGGAAACTACTCGAATCCAAAATAATTTGAACCCGAAATGTTCCAAATTCAAATAACCTTAAGGACTAACTAAAACAATCAAACATAAGTTAAGTATAATCTTTTTTTAAAAAGATGGATTTAATTTAAATAGTTTATAATTACACAAATTATCAGTCTATTATTATTTAATAACTTTAAGTTAACTATTAAAAGAAACTATATTAAGGTATCTTAGATTTTTTTAAATGCATTTTTATAAACTTTTGGTAATTATCTTTCTTAGTCTTGAGTAACATTTAGTTTTGAGTAAAAATTAGATTTAAACCTGTGCGAGCATGCGATGCACGATGAGTACAATTTTAATTTATAATAATTTTTTAAAAAATTAATAGAATTATAAAAATTATTTTGAAATACATGTTGAATAATGTATTAAAAAAACTTGATGCATGTATATAATACACAAATTAAAAAAATAATTTGAAATCAAATACTAATTAAAAAATTATAGAGAAATAAATATAATAAATCCTAAATATTAAATAAATTAATTAATTAAATAGCTACAATTTTAATGAAAACAATTTTTACTACATTAATTATTAATGGATTATTGGTTAATGTTTTATATTTGACAAAAATATAAAAATATAATATTAGTTTTTGACCAAAAAAGATATAGTAATAATAATAATAACAACCAAAATCAAGTATTTACAATGAATCCAAAATAATTCAAATTTAAAAATAAACCTTCATTTTACGGAAAGTCAAATTTTTTTTCATTTGCTTTTTCAGCATTAAAGATAACTTCTAAAATAATCCCAAAAATCTGTTAGATATGATCCTTCAATTAGCCGTAAAAACCTTTGTTGGTGCCAACAACCTCTTGATTTAATAGTTAAAAATGAGTTGTGACATATTGTAAATTTTGAATTCTAACGCAAGTACTCTCATATTCAATTATTTAATATTTTTTTTGTAACAAAAAAAAACCTTTGTTGTTAGTAATAAAATACGAAAAATTCCATAACACACATCTTCGTGACTGATTCCCGAGTCCTGACAAAACGCCACTGTCTGGCTCTGCAAAGTCCATACTCCATGCTCATCAAAAGAATATTGCAAAAATTAGGCAATTAGCAATAAAAAGTCATCTAAAATTTAATAACGGCAATCTTGGCTAAAATTATTACTAAAAAAGCTTAACAGATTTAGATGCAAGATTCCCTCACTTTACATCATCGGATATGAGTTCTGAAACAGTTAAGAAAATCAGAAAACAATAGAGAAAAGCAACCTCCTTTTCTTACAGAAAAACAGTAGTTACCATTTTTCCCGAGTCCACAGCCAAAGCCTCAGAAAATAAAACAGGATCAGAAAATGTGGTCCTTGTAGGCTTTATTATTACGCGCTCACGCTACGTACATCGAAGTAAAAATATGCTTGTAAGGTACACCAAAAAAACAAACAGCTTTTAAAGCCTTTTGGCTGAAATATTAAAAAAAATCTTTTGAACTTTTTTATTTTATTTAAATAAATTTTTGTACTTTTATTGCATTTAGATAAGTTCGTAACTTTTTATTTGAGTTCAAATAAGCCCTTAAACTTTTGGTGTAAATCACAAATATCCTTATTTGTTTTAACGGTCTGAGACTAATCTTGTTTAAGGTTTCGTTATAGTTAAGACTGCTCACCCCACCCTAAAAGTATGTTTAGTAGAAATCGAACTTGATAGCTTTTCTCATAAACTTAGCGTTGCTAACTGAGCCATAACCTATAGGTGAATAAGCCTTTAAACTTTAATTTTTACCTAGATAAACCTTTAACCTTTAATTTATATCTAAATGAGCCATTAATATAAATTAATCCTTTATATGAGTGAGTAATCGATTTTTTCGATTGGGTTTAAAACCTAACTTCCTACATAAAAAGGTTGGTTAGATAGAATATATTATATAATATTTAATTATATATTATATGTTTAAAAAAATGTCAAATTAATTCAATTGGTGTAATTCACGATTTTAGACAACGATTTAATTGAATAAATTAACATATAAAAATTAATTTAGATTCGAAAGTGACTAATCGAATCGGATTAATTGAATTTTGATAGGTTAAATTAGTTCGAAAGAATTTTTATATATATAATCTTTTTATTTGAAATAATGACTTATCTGAATACAAATTAAAGTACAAAAACTTATTTAAATTATAAGAACTTATTTAAATAAAATAGTAAAATCCATGGGCTTTTTTAATATTTTACCCAAGCCCTTCCATTGGATCTGAGAAGCCCTGAAACTAAAAAGCCTGAGAGCTGAAGCTTGGCAGTTTCCTGGAAACTCTCAACAAAAGCTTGTTTTTCTTCATGTCCATGTAAAATCCGAGAACTACCCATTTCCTAGGATTGTTCAAGAAATAATGGGTCGTTCTTTGTTTCTCAAACTGCTTCTTTCAATGCTTTTGATTCTCTCCTTCTCTCAAGGTATTACTTTGTTTTTCTTTTTTTAGCCTTTTTTGTAGGAATCAGTTATTATTCGATTATTTTTCTTCTCCATTTATTCTTTTTGTTTGTTTTTTAGTCTTATATACCTCTTTCTTCTTGTTGTCAATTCTTTGGATTCGGTAGAAAAGTGATGGAGACTGTTGAGTTTGAAGAATCCACTGCTCAAATTGAGGTTGTTTTTTTCTCTCTTTTCTTTGATTTTTCTGTACAATTTTTAGGAGCTAAAATTGGTGTTTTTTAATGCTTGGTTTGCAGGAAGTTGCTGCACCAAGGGAGATGATTGAAACAATGGATTATAAAGATCCAGGGCCAAATGTTAACCCCAAAACTGGTTACATATTTTGCCCCCCTCCACAAGGCTAGTTGACACTTGGGAGTCATCTGAAAACAAGCATTGTTACTTTTATTCTTACCTTAATTATGTTGCAATGAAGCAGAAGCAAAGATGGTTTGAGAAGCTAGGATTTCACTATGTTGATTTGTTTGTCTTTCTTTTCCTATAAAAACTATGGGTTTTCCCTTTCATGTTAACGAGTTATATGTAAGAAATGGCTGTGCTGTGTATGAGCAATAGACATGAAAATGACAGCTTGTTCTTTTATTTGAATTACTCGTCATGAAAATAAGTTTCTTTTAATGTATACACCTATATATGATTGTATGTTGAATTCTTTGATTTTAATGAATCGAATAACCCCTTGAACTGTTATTGCAATTTTCAGTTCTGGTTTGTGTGAATTATTACTTTAACAAGTGTCACTGACTGTTGAAGAACTAAGGAAATTGACATAAAAAGAGAGTTTAAATGAGGGATTATGATTTAGGCTACATTTTCCGAAGAAGGATTGCTTTGAAATTTAATGCTGGAAGATGACTTTGGATATAATTATATGGTGTAAATGACAAAATATCACAATTTCCGAAACCCCAAAGTTGTTTTTTTCCCTAGACAATATAAAAATGTTTGACTTCTGTAGTGGCCTGTCACAAGGCATGCATTCAGAAAAAATGTTGGAGCAATAGCTTCTTAAGTTATCTCTCATGTGCATGGCGCTTGAGGGGGCAAATTCATTCATTTATTGATCATTAGTCGGTGAAGTAAATATTTGCATAGATCGATTGAACAAATGTAAATTGATGGGAGATTCGGGAGTACTTACTTCCGTTGACAAAACTATAGTGATATCCTCTTGTTTGAAGCATTCGAGTCCAGTCTTAGTAAGGACTTCTCAGACAAGTTGCCATAACGAATGGAAGAAGGAATCCCATTAACTTGGTTTATGTTGTATCTTCGTACTCGGGAAAATTTCTACTAGGTTTTCATTTTTTTTTTGGTACATAAGGTTTACTAAGCCTTATCGATAAGCCAAGATGATTATCACACGCTGATTTGCATATGATATTTATTATTGTTAGTCCATAAGTGCGTTGATCCTAATGGTGACAGATCATACACCAAGTTCAGTCCCAATATCGTTATGGGTTCAGTCTCTAATCATTCATGTCAGGTCTTTATCACTCTTGTTAGCCAACAATCACTTTGATCAACCTGACACCTTGAGTAGCGCATTGTGCAAGGTGATCAGACTCAACATTTAAACAAACAATGCATTGATACAAAGAAGACTTTGAGATTATACACATACACAAAATCCATTCATTCTCACAACCCTAAGCTCTCTTGCCCCATCTCCATCCCGAAGCTTTCATCTTCCTCATACCTCAAGCAAACATTGATTTAAATATCTAAGCATGTACCTCAAGGATATAGTCTCTAATCATTCATGTCAAGTCTTTATTATTCTCGGTAGCCAACTATCACTCTGGTCAACTGACACCTCAAGTTGCGCATCGTTTAGGATGATGGCTAATATAAAAGAAAACTTCGAGGATATACACATAAATAGAATCCATTCATTCTCACAACCTTGAGCTCTCTTCTCCATCTCCATCTTGAAGCTCTCATCTTCCTTATATCTTAAGCAAATATAGATTTGAATGTCAAAGCGTATCTTGTAAGGATTTAGTCTCTGATCATTTATGTCAAGTCTTTATCACTCTTGTCAACTAGCTGTCACTTTGGTTAACTTGACACCTTGAGTTATGCATCATGTAAAGTGATAAGACTCAACACTGAATCAGACAACACGCTGATACAAGAGAAGACTTTTAAGATACACACACACAAAATCCATTCATTTTTACAATCCCTGAGCTCTCTTGCCCCCTCTCCATCCTGAAGCTCTTATCTTTCTCATACCTCTAGTAAACATTGATTTGAACGTTGGAGTGCGTCCTGTAAAGATTTAGTCTCTGATCATTTATGCCAAGTCTTTATCACTCTTGTCAGCTAGCTATCACTCTAGTTAACCTGATACCTTGAGTTACGCATCGTGTAGAGTGATGAGACTTAACATTGAAATAAATAATACGTTGATACAAGAGAAGACTTTTTAGATATACACATACACAAAATCTATTCATTCTCACAATCCCTGAGCTTTCTTGCCCCCTCTTCATCCTAGAGCTCTTATCTTCTTCATACCTCAAGCAAACAATGATTTGAATGGAGCACGTCTCACAAAGATTCAGTCTCTGATCATTCATGTCAAGTTTTTATCACTCTCATCAGCCAGCTGTCACTCTGGTCAACCTGACACCTTGAACAGTATATCGTGTAGAGTGATGAGACTTAACATTGAAACAGATAACATGCTAATAAAAGAGAAGACTTTCGAGATATAAACATACACAGAATCCATTCATTCTCAGAATCCCTGAGCTCTATTGCCCCCTTTCCAGCCTGAAGCTCTCATTGTCCTCATACCTCAAATAAACAGACTTCAACATCGGAACGCATATCGAAATTTTAACTCTAACGTCACCTAACCTTGTTTTCTACTTCGCAAGTTCAAGAACCGTGATAGTTCCCTCACTCGGCAGCTCAACTTTGAAGATAACTGTTGGGGGACCAAAAATACCTCAAAAGTCGTGTAAACACGGAGGTAGAGGTGGCAAACGGGCAGGTTCGGGCGGGTTTCGGTCCGGATTTTTTCGGTTACGGGCTTTTTCGATTACGAGCTTTTTCGGTTGCGGGTTTTCTCGGTTGCGGGTTTTCTCAGTCTCAGGTTTTCTCGGTTGCGGGTTTTTTCGGTCTCGAGTTTTCTCGGTTGCGGGTTTTCTCGGTTACGGGTTTTCTCGGTTTCGGTCCAGTTTCGGGTTCGGTCCGGTTTTAATCGGACGGGCTTAGCGGGCTTAGTCAAATTATTTTAAAATTTTATAAAGTATAAATATTTTATAATTTTGAATGTAATAATTAATTTAATTTTATATAGTTAAATAAAAATATAATAGAAATGCTAAATTAAAGTCAAAATTTAATAAATGGAATTGTATAATATATATATATATATATATATATATATATATATATATATTGAGAAATTTGGTTGGGATGATTTTGAAAACATTGGGAGTAGACCAATGAAGAATATAGTTATCTACAATAATAAAAGAGAACATATCATCTATAACTATTACATTACAATTAATTAATCAAAATTTAAAGTCACGTGAGATCTATCAAAATAATACATAAAGTTTCCACTTGTAAATGATGAACCAATACATAATTTTTAATTATACTTGATTAATTATCATAAAAAGAATTACAAGTAAAATGCTCGAAGACGTAAAAGACATTGAAAAAGTTTTAAATCTTGCATTGCATTTGCAAGAAATGAAAGCACTTCTGCTATTGTAAACTTCTCCCTTGGAAGCATCTGGATTTCTGTACTAATTAATTTTTTTGTCCACAAACTTCAACTACTAAAAATCATCTTTGAATTGCTAACAACCTCTTGGCTTAGTGATTAAAGATGAGTTGTGGCATATTGTAAGTCTTGGGTTTGAATCCAACAACCCCATCCCTAGTTATTTAATATTTTCCTTGTAATAAAAAAATCATCTTTGAATTTCGATTATAATTAAAACGATTATAATAGACATTACATTATATTAGACTTAATAATTCGTATATATATATATATATTGTATTCGTATTGCATCAAATATATTTGTATCATATAAAATATAAAAATTATTGTATTAAAATTTATATTGATATACCAAACACAAATTTTTTTTCTAATTTTTATCAAAATTTGATCCAATGTCACGTTCTTTTTTTTTTTCATTATCATATTTACATTGAATGACAGTATATTGAGATAAAGATATTTCAAAATTTGCTTTTGAAGTTTTTTCATGTGATTCTCAAGGGAGGGAAAAGGCATAATCCCAAAGAATTTGAAATTTTTTGGTAATGTGGGAAAAGCTTGTTTGGAGGGAATTGAAAAATGAAAATCAAACAGATCTCCTTTCACACGAAACTCTCATAAATAAAATATTATTATTCATTATTTTTAATTTCTTTTGTTGTTTTGACTAAATTTATATAAATATAAATTTTTACATTTTAATGTTTTTATTACTTGATAATTATTATTATTTTTTAATTTCTTGTGATATTTACATTTGTTATAAAATATATAATTATATATTAATAATTATATAAAAATTTATTTTTTAAATGAGCCAAATATATATAGTAAAAGTAAAAGAAAGTGAAAATCCAAAAGTAGTAGCTATACAAATAAATAACTAACAAATTATAAATAAATCACACTAAACAATTAAACATTTATATAAATAGCTTTATACTCTTAACAATAACTTATTAAGTCATTGTGTTTTTTTTTTGTCAATATTGGGTCATTGGAATTTAGATACTCTTAGTTCAATAATTTTTTTTTTACTTTGTTTAATTACCTTTTTTAATAATTATATTATATTTTTAATAAAATTTTAAATTTTTAAGAATCTTTTTTACATTTATTTTGTCTTTTAAATACCAACATAATTAGTAATTAAATTAAATTTAATCGCATAACTAGTTAACTAATTCTTCAATTATAATGTTAAATAAAATTATAGTATACATTAAAAAATAATTAATATTTTGAATAATTGGTCAATTAATTATCTCAATTTTATATTTATTTTGTTTTTAGTTTGTACATAAATCATAATATAACATCATTTTTATTAAATATAATCATACTCAAACACATTAATTAATCAAATATCTCATTAAAAATTTAGAACGTTAAATTAAACAAGTTATATACACCAATTGATATTATATTATAAATAATAACATTTAATATAATGTACCAAAAAAAACATTTGATATAATGATGTAAATGGGTAATATATAATCAGGTACCCGACACTACCCGACTCTATAATCAAATAATTATAGGGTTCGGATAGTATTCTTATTACCCGTATCGGATTCGGATAGTAACCTTAGGGTATACTATACTCGATTAACTTTTGATCAAGTAGTATCTGGTACCTGAACTTGTTTATCAATTATATGAAAGTAATCAAAATTATATGCTTGTACAAAGATTTGAACCATGGCCTCTTATATTTATTGTTATATGTTTAACCACATGAGCTAGATTAGGAATTTGTTATATTTGTTGTAAATTTTATTTTTATTTTAACACAACTTGCAATTTAAAATTTATTGAAACATTGTTGGCCAAAAAAATAGTTTACTGAATAATAATAATAATAATAATAATAATAATAATAATAATAATAATAATAATAATAATAATAATAATTTATTCTTAAGATAACAAGATTTTAAAATTTTAGACATAAAGTACTAAAATTAAATTAATAGAAATTTCATAATATGTTAAGATACAATTCTTAAGATATTGATAATTTAACATATATGATATTTTATTATAATGTAAATCTTAATATATATAGTATATTATGTTTATTATTTTATTTGTAAGTCATTATAATAAATTTAAAAAAAAACACTTTTTTGACTAAAAAAGTAGTTGAGAAGGTCAATATCTATTTAATCATCCAATATTATGATTATTAATTGATCAAGTTAAACAAAATTACGTGAATACATCATAAGAGATTAAATGTTTGAAATTAAAAACAAGAGTATATTCTAAACGCATGATAAGAAATTGGAATGAAAAATGTCTGAAATTAAAACTATGATATGCTATGAGAGATTGTTTAATTTATTCTATATTACATGGTAAGAGATTATTATAATTTAACATACAAATCATTATGATAAGATAAACATATTAATAATCTATTTTATATAATTAAGAGCTTGTATAGTTGATTATATATCACATGATAAGATATTATTTTTAAAGTTATAATAACATACAAATCATTATGATAAAGCGTTATTTATTAACTATATTATGTATTTTATTTGCTATCAAAACTAATTTTTTTTCATATTCACATTAACATAATAATATTAGATTAATATAATAATATTAGATATACACCAATTGATTGAATATCTAACTAAAATGTTAAATAATAGATATTACTAAATTAATTAATATAATGCTAGTTATTTAAATATAATTAATACTAATATTAACAAAGTATAAAAAATAAATTTTATTAAAATTATCACTTACATAGTAATACAACTCTAATATATTATTAAATTACACTTTAATTTACTATTAGAATTATTATTTTTAACCACACTTTAATTTTACATTTAATAGATAATAAATAAATTATTTTTAATAAATACTTAATTCTATCAAAATAATACTTACACACTAAGAGATTATATAATTTATTCTTAAAAGATTATTATAATATAATATACAAATCATTATTATAAGATACCAAATTAGTTTATTCATGTATAAGATTATTATAATATAATAAATAATTAATTATCACTAGCTTGATTTTTTAATGTCTTTTGTTTTAAGGCTAAAAATAAAATTACCACTATAATTTCTCTTTTAATGATACCCAAGTATAAAAAAATTGTGCTTGTATTGTTTAATTTAATTACTTAACTTTTTCTAATCTTAAAAACTTGAATTTTAATTTTAAGATTAGGTTTTTTTAAATCTAAATTTAATATCTTTCTATACTTGAACTTTAAGAAAATAAAGTTTAAATTTTAATTTTATAAAAATATTTTTAATGTGTTGCACAAAATATCAAATTCAAAGTTTCAAACAAATATTGAAATTATATAATTTTTATATATTTGATTTATTATTGTATTAAAATTAAAATTTTATTATAAATAAAAATAATAAAATGTTAAAATGATTTTTATAATAAAATCAAATGTCAAATTAATAATATATTTATTATTATCAATGCAATAAGGATAATATTAAAGATTATTTGATGATATCATATATTATATTATATATTATGGTGTTTTAAATTAATTTAATTAAAAAGATTCAATATTTATTATGTTAGTAATATATAATTGATAAAATTGTATAATAAATAATAATTGTTTTCAAAATTTTAAACTTTTTAATTAAAAAAGTGTTTCAATTATTTATTTATTTTTAAATAATAATTATATAATTATAATTCGGGTTTTCTCGGGTTATAAATTCGGGTGTTTTCGGTTTTCGGTTCGGGTCGGTCTCGGTTTCGGATCGTATCGGGCTCGGGTTATGTCGAGTTCGGGTTGTGTCGGGTTCGAACTTTTTCGGTTTCGAGTTTTTTCGGTTCCGGGCTTTTTCGGTTACGGACTTTTTCGGTTACGGGCCTTTGACTTTTTTGGTCAATTCGGACTGGTCCCGGTTCGGTCTCGGGTGGATTCGGACGGGTTTTCGGGCTCGGGCCAATTTTTGCCACCTCTACACGGAGGGGAGAGATGGGAAAGGGCTGGTTTCAGTTCAGACCATAACTGAAATACTCTGTTCTGTTTAATAACCCAAGCAAAACTCGTTTCAGATTTCTATAGAAGAAACTTGAAGTCGTCTTTAAAGAAAATTCCAAAATTAAACTGATATTGCATTAGAAACACTCTAGTACAGTCGTCTGAGTTTTGGATTTGAGAACTGTAATATCTGTTGAAGGTAATATTCTTGTAGATTTTGTGCAAAGGCAGAAGAATTTACTATGTTTTGGCAGATGGATAGTCTGGCTATCATCTGCTTCTATAAATGTTGTGGACGTGTGAAGAATAGTGTCAGACAAAATAAGAACATATGGGTCAGGACTCAAAAGGACCTTTTTCTCTCCTTCAATTCTCATAGTTTTCGTACAAATTCTCTGCTGGACTGTCTGTAGAGTTCTACATCAAAATCTATGGTAATTTGTATCACAATAATTTTAATCCAAACTGCATATATCCCTATGTATTCATTACAGATATATCTAATCCTTTTCAAGATAAGAAATATTATATGAAATTGATAATTATAAACTTTTCACATCTTGTAGCTTCATCATTGTAATTGCGTTCACCATGTTTTTTCACTGGTAAAAATTAACATGATACGAATATGAATGTGCACCCTCTTCCTCAAACAAACTGAACAATGGCAACTAAACCTGTTTTAACAATTGAAAATAGATTGTACCATGAAAACAAACTCATTTTTCATCCAAACGAAAAAAATGTATGACTGAAACTCAAAATCCCAAATTCATTCTGTTGAATTTAGTTCTCCATTGTTTGGGCTTTCAAGCCTCTCTACTAACAAAATACAGCTTGCCCATAACATGAAGAATGGCAACAAAAGCTATGAAGCCGATACTCATGACAAGCACAACATTTGGAGAGATCTTGAGGCCTGGGGCATCATCTGTGTAAAACTGGAGCATGGTCCCAGCTGCCCCTCCTGAGGCTGCACCAGTTGTCGTTCTCCTCCTACGCATGCTCGCAGCAGCTGCTGCACTTCCTCTAGGGGGAGCCGTTCCACCAGCCATTTCTATAACAAACACAATACCAGAGTTAAAGAATTTCCACTTCAATAGAGATAAGAGCCTTGCTAAATCAAATATAGATTTTCTGTTTCTTTCCAAAAAAATTACAGGTGGATATAAGTGCCATGGTGACCAAGCTACTAAGCTTAAAAATTCTACACTAACCATTTTTATACAACCATATAGAAAAAAATGTTCTAAGCAGCTTTAGCCAGAATATGTTTTCTGGATCATTTTTATATAGTTAAAAGTTTTAAAGAGTAACTAAATAAAGAGAAATAATCAACAAATAAGATCAGTAATTTCTCCATATGTATCAAAACAATGCCAATTACCAGAAGCTCCATTGTTGCAATTTTTAGGAGACCTAGTTCCTATCCATAGGAAGCATCTAACACTTTCTCTTAAGGAAACATATTGCTATGGACTGGTCACTTGCAAACAAAACTATGAAACCAGTTAAAATATCTGACTTTGATGTAGTATCTAAGGCAGGTAAACTGCATAGGGGAATCCAAATACTATGGTGATAGGAAAACAACCAGGACCAAAACCAAGGCTTGTACCAGTTAACCAAATTTAATATTTACTATTAAGGGGAAAAAAATCTGGTCTACCATCAGTAGTTGTGCTCAAATACCTAAAGAGAAGGGATAGTGAGAGATCTGCCTGGCTCTAACAATAAAGTTAGTAAAGAGTGAGAATAGAAAGAAAACGTAGTAAAAGGCAAGTCCCATTTATCGAGACAAGCTTACCATATATAGGGATACAGTCATAAAAGATTACCCTAATGCTTGAGCTAGTAGGCCAAGGTGAAGTGTTTTGAGCCATTCGACAAAATATAAGCAGAAACGTAACAAAACCCATAGAATCTAGATAGCTCAACAAGCCAATAAAAATTGTCAAGCCAATTAATCAATAGGATTAACAGAGGAGTAGGCAGAAAAAATAGAGAACACTAAAATTTACCTGGAAAACCCTCTAGAGTAGAGAGAAAAAAAACATGGGGCAAAATTCAAGCAAGATTTACCATGAGAAATAGACAAATTACAATTAAACAATATCTTAAGCTTTTTTGCCAGAGCTTAAGATTTGCAACAATTGAAATGATACAATTAGATTACCTCTTAGCGAATATATCACCAAAGAAAAACCCACTTGTTGTATACCTATATTACTCTTATGCTCTCTCCATGGAGCACTCCTTTGTAATCTGTTGTTTGACGTACGCGATGGTCTACACACAGCCTGATGTTGCTCATGCAATTGGCATGGTAAGCAGATATCTTTCTAGTCCCAAAAAATCTCACTAGGAAGCTATTAAGTGAATATTTAGATACTTTTAAACTGTGCGTAAGTTTTGGAAATGTGCAACCCGTTCTAGAAAGTTTCATGGATGTAGATATGGTAAGAGACTTAGATAGTAGAAAATCTACTTCAGGGTATTTGTTTACTTTTGAAGGGGGAGCCGTATCATAGTGCTCTAAACTGCAAAAACATGTTGCCTTATTACCTATAGAAGAAGAGTACACTGTTGCAAATGAAGCTAGTAAGGAAGTGCATTGGATGAAAAGATTTATTCAAGAATTGGGATTGAAGCAATATGAGTATGTTGTTTATTGTGATAGCTAGGGTGCTATTTATCTGAGCAAGAATACCATGTACCATAGTTGTACAAAGCACATTAATCTGAGGCAAAATTGCATTTGTTCAATCATTGAAGAAAATACACACACAACACAAAAAAAAAAAAAAAAAAACATTGCGGACATGTTAACAAAGTGGTTCCTAGGGAGAAGCTAGACCTTTGCATCAAGTGAGTTGGGGTAGACTCCGAGTGAAGAGTCGAACAATTAATCTCCTCCTAATGGGGCTGGAGGAGGAGATTGTCATGGGTTCCACCCTCCATTAGTGGCATTCGGCCACTAAAGCCAAAGAAAGCAGCACTGAAAGGCACACTAAAGAAAGAAATTTTTTTTCTCACTTTGCACTGAAAGTTAAGAAAGAAAAATAAAGAAATTGATGTAAGAAAAGCAGTGTTCTCCTAAAATATCAAGCATCAAGTAGATGTTTGATGCACTTGGGTGTAGAGAGAGCAAAAGTAAGCTGAAAACAAGTGGTGTGCCACAATCAAGAGAGAATTAAGTGAGGTGTGTGCAAGAGAAGAGAATGAGAGCAAGAGAGGAAAAAAATATTTTCTTTAGAGCAACTTTCAGTCCCTGTGGTGATCAAATGTCAATAATGGGGGTTGGACACCATGACAAAGAGAAGCAAAGTCTAATGGACCTTGGAGTTAAAAAGGGTTTGATTGCAAAAGTGGTTTCCTAATGTTGATGCTTGTAAAGGTTGGAGGGCTAAAAATTGGTTTAATTTTTACAACTTATGGCCAGTTGAGGTAGCATGTTGAAAGATTCTTAAGGTTTGTGAAGTTATAGTTGGTAAGTTTCAAATAAAATACCAAAACTCAAGATTCTTTGGCTTCAATACTGCATACAAGAATTTGCAGCAAATATTCTACAGTAAACTTGAAAAGATAGTACTCTCATAAACTTTCTTGATCAAAATAGACAAAGTCTTATTGGACAACTATAATGATCCTGTACAAGTATATGCAAGTAAGACACAACTTTGAAATTGGATAGGAAGTAAAATCACTCTAAAGATCAGAATAATATATGAAAAACAAATATTGGCTCTAAATGTTTTTCACCTACAAACGGGTGATAAGTTAGCACCAAAATTTTCCAAATATCAATTACAATTTTCAACCTTAAGAATCTTTCAACATAATATCTCAACTAGCCATAAATTGTTCAAAAAACCAACTTTTAGTCTCTGATGTTTTTCAAGTGAACCTTATACAAGCAACAATATTACTAAGATAACCACATTCACAAACAACATCTTTAGCAACATTGCCGAGTTCATTAGACATTTAATCCCTTTGCTTGAACTATACTAGCTTATATTGGGGGCTAGTGTTGTGAGAAAAAATTAAGCCAAGGACATTACGATAATTTTTCTATACTATACAAACAGTAAGTTTATCTCCCCAAAGCTGAATTCCCATTTCACTACTAGACTACAACTAGACTCACTCCTACATTCTCACCATACTCTCACTCTTTACTGACTTCATTGTTGAAGTTAGGCTAGTGTTTCTGTCACCAATCCCTCCTCTTGCAGGTCACTTGTTAAGCATGATGATTGATAGTAGAACCAGATTATAACCTCAACATTTTATTCAAGCTAAAAATGATCACTTGGCATTGTTCAAAGAATACGTGTGTTCTGAGCTACTAAGTTGAGTTATATTTTTAATCAGTCAGGCTTGCTAGTTCATAATTCAGAACGAGACAAGAGTTGCTTCCTTGTGGAAACTGCAAATTTTCAATTTTTAAAACAATCATGATCAAGTAAAATGTGCCCCCAGTTCCCAATTACTTTAAAACAAGCATCAGATTCAAAACCAACAAACAACGGATGTTTCAAATCCTAAACATACCCAACAACGCAAGCAGCTTGAAATCTCAATAACAAAGAGGTAATCATCCCAGCCAGAAACAAAATTACAATGACTCTTTCCAACATGGAAAAAGAAAAAGATAATAACTTTAAAAGGTTGTAACAAAAGAAAAACACCTTAAAACGAAAAAAAACAAGGATTAGACAAAGCAAGATCAGAGTCATACAGAGTAAGATTTGGTAGAAAAAGAACAAAAATTTCAATAAACCAGAAAAACCCAGAAAAGAAAAGGTTTTAAAGTCAAACAAGTTTCAACGGAGATAAAGAGAAGCAAGGATTGTAGTATGCATAAGCATATAACAGCTAAAAAAGCAAACCGAAAGAAATGAACCTAAGAACACAATCGAAAAACTAAATCAGTGAGAGTGAAAAAGGGTACCTTTCGAAATTCAATGGCAGGACTGTCTTTGAAGGTTTTGGATCTGTGAAAGAAAAAAGACTGGAGGTTTTTGAATGAGTTTAGGTCATTGTAAAATAAAAATTACATTTAATTCAAAGTACAGGATTAATTTTAATATTTTTTGTTCGTTGTCTTTTAATTTTTAACTTTTGAATTGTTTCATTTGAATTTATTCTTTTTTTTTTTATCAAATCACAAATATTTTTATTTGTTTTAAATTTTTAACGGTGTGAAATCAATTTTGTTCGAAACTTTCTCACAATTAAAAATTTTTTATCCCTTTTCAAAAATATGTTTAATAAAAATCCGAATCTTTTCACACTTTCAACCTATATAATTTTATTAATATCAACATAATTTTCACGTTGCGACTTACGCACGATAGGTCGAGTATACAAATCTTTGAAATACTAAATGAATATTTTTAATTCTTAATGAATAAAAGTTCGCAATTTGAATTGAAAATACCATTTCCAAATACCATTGAAGAAGCCAGAAAAGGGGTTGACCAAAGAAATTCAGTTGAAGCATCATGTTTCACTCGCCAATCTTCTCTTTCTTTTACGCCCAACAACAGCAAGCGCAGCGTGCCCGAAAAGATTGTTGAAATTTGAAGAAAAGCAATGATAATATTTCTTTGGCTAAAGGATCAAAGAAACTTCTAAAGACCTAAACTAAGTTATTTGATCGAAGCTTCTAACCTTTTATTGTAATTGATATGGCAAAGTTCATTCACACCGGATTAAAGCCCAAAGCATTTAGGGTATGTCACGTGGCAAAGTCCTATTGGATCACATGACATTGACTAAATAATTACAAACAGGCAGAAGGTCCCTCTCGCTTGTGACAAGATCTCTGTCGTAGGCGAATGACCCCCTATGGCCTGTCACTCATTGCTCGTGTGTTGTACACGTGACCGAATCCAGCCTCCTGCATAGTGCGACAGATTCCTCCCGTCCAGAGATGTGCCACACCATTCAACAGCCCTCCGTCGACGATAGGCTCCCCATTACTCCTTAAATTTACGGAATTTGTGTTATATTTGGAAACAAACTCCAACCAAAAAAGACGTGATCACCCCAGGTAATTACTTTGGAATATTCGCCTATAAATAGGCCTTAGGTACAATTCTATTCCCTAATTTTTGACTGCTGGCTTTTATGCTTCCCAATACTCAAGAACCTTTTTGCTGACTTAAGCATCGGAGTGCCTACGTAGGGAACCACCCCCTGCGTTACTCTAACTTCTCTTGTTTTTACAAAACTTCTTTGGAGACACGTGGAGGAAGAATACGAATATCGACATCAGCACACATTTATTGTTGTTTTGTGCAACAACAATTGGCGCCATATGTGGAAAACGTATAAAAAGCCAATTAAGACTTTCAAGATGGTGAGAACAAGATCAACTAATTTGGGAACTGGAAGTGATGAGAACTCTGTGAGTTCCCCTGAACAACTGATTCGCCAGAAGAACCAGGTAAATAGGGAAGAAGAAAGAATGACTGTGTCTATGGCGAAATTCTAAGCTCTGAGGCGGCAGAGTGAAAAAACTACTCAGGCGCTGAGAGCCATGGTAGATCTATTTAAGGGAGTCCTCCCGACATTAAGTTTGCCGCAGGCCATGTAGAATTTGGTGGCAGAGACAAGCCAAGGGATTCTGCCGCAGGCATTCAGGTGACAGGATGATGTGGCAGCGACAGACCACTCTCGGCAATAGGAGGCCCCCCGTGTAGAGGAGGACGATATTCGGCAGGATGCAGCAGGACAGGGGAGCAGTAGAGGTGGCAAATGGGCGGGTTCGAGCGGGTTCGGTTTGGTTTATATTCGGGTTCGGGTTTTTTCGATTAAGGGTTTTTTCGGTTTCGAGTTTTTTCGGTCTCAGGTACTTTCGGTTTCAGTTTTTTTCGGTTTCAGGTATTTTCGAGTTCGGTTATTTTCGGATTCGGTCCGGTTTCGAGTTCGGTCCAGTTTTAACCTGCTGGGCTTAGCGGGTTTAGTTAAATTATTTTGAAATTTTATAAGCTATAAATTTTTTTTTATAATTTTGAATGTAATAATTAATTTAATTTTATATAGTTAAATTAAAATATAATACAAAATGCTAAATTAAAGTTAAAATTTACTAATATTTATATAAATATAAATTTTTACATTTTAATGTTTTTATTACTTGACAATTGTTGGGTCAAAAAAATTAATGAAACATATTAATTAAATAATTATGAAATTAAATTAGCTAATTATGCTTAAGACAATAAGTATTTAAAGTAAACATAAAGCACTAAAATTTAAATTAATAATATTTTTATAATTAGCTAATGTGCAATTCTTACACATAACACATTGACCATTTATATATATATATATATGATATCATAGTATATGTATTATAGATATATAGTATAGTATAGTTATAGTATATTAAATCGTGCTCAACCATCAAACCTGATCTGACAAGTGCAAGAATCGTGCTCAACTATTAGAGTGTGTGTGTGTGTATGTATGTATCTATCTATATATATATATGTATGTGTGTGTATATATATATATATATATATATATATATATATATATATTATGATAATACTATAATATATATAATACATATACATCCCATTCAATCTAATACATATACATAATATCATATATTATAGTATAAGTACATACACACACACACACACACACACACACATCAATCTAATCTTTTAATATTATGATCATTGATCAAATTAATTTAGATTATATGAATACATTCTAAGAAATCAAATGTTTAAAATTAAATATACAACATTATATTCTAATCTATGACTATAGATTGAATTGAAAGCGTTTTAAACTAAAGGTTGAATAGTATGCAACATATGGATAATGAATTTAGCATTTTGTTATTATAAATTTATCAATTATCCTTGAGAGTTAAAATTATTTTAAAAAAATTGGTGCAACATATGAAATTAAATTAATTAATTATCTTTTGTAAATATAAGGTATTGATATTAAAGTTATAAAAATTTTATGATAAGTTAATCTATTATTCTTGCAAACCCATAATAATTAATAAGTTAACTAAACTCCAATTAAAAAATATATGGAAATAGTTTATTAAAAAAACAAGCTCATAATATAAAAAATATTTATATGTATACTTAAACTAATTATAAGTTTTAAAAAATTAAAACAGTGAGCTTAAAAAATAATTAAAAGTATGTATTAATAAATAAATATATTATCTTTAATATCAATGTATTGAAGATACATTGATAATTAAAAGTATATATATATATATATATACACACACATATTATCTTTTGTAAATAAACGGTGGAGTGGTGGTGGACTACTATCAATATATCATTTTGTTTTTCATAAAAATATTTCAAAGCCGACCTTTTCTTTAGTTTTGTTCTTTAGTTTTTGGCTCAATTTTCAATTTCCCTCATCCCTTCTTAGTTTTCGGTTTCCCTCTTAACTCTTTAGTCAACCAACCCTAATTTCTAAAAGCCAAAATTGCTAGGTCTCTTTTCTCATTCTCCAACAGACCCGATAGTCCACTCCAGCTGCGGCCATTTGACCATCTCTTAGGCGCGACTGTGGTAATAGCTCTTTCCAGTGATGGCAGCAGTGTTCCTCTCTCCAGCGGTGGCGTACTCCAGCAGTGAACTCCAGATCTAGCGGCGGTAGCAGCAGCTTGTTCATCCCCCAGTGGTGGCGTCTTTTCAGATCCAGTGGTGGCGCCTTTTCAGATCCATCAGTGGCAGCAATTTGTTCTCCTACCAGCGACGACGCCTCTTTAGATCCAGCAACATAGCACTTGCTCTGTAAGTGAATATGCCAAATCTAAGATTTTTAGTCAAGTTATTGAAAATAGCTGCTATTAGATAAGCTTTCATTGTGTTGGAAATACTTGCTGCCAGATCAATTGTCATTGTGTTGGAAATACTTGTTGCTAAATGAATTGTCGTTGTGTTGAATATACTTGCTGTTAAGTGTTAAATGAACGTAATGTGTTGAAGATATTTGCTATTAAAAGAATTGTCAATGTGGTAAAAAAATAATGTAATTATATTGACATTTAATTTATATTCAAAAAAATATATATGTAAAAAAAATATTATGGTGTTTATGATGCTCTTGTAGCTCTAGAGCTGTTGATTCATGCGTACAACATTAACAAATTGTTTTAGACTTTTGTCTGCTTGAAGCTGGCATATTTATTTGAATTAATCTTTTCCTTGTTCCGTATATTTGACATGTGAATCAGTCCCATGGCATCTGCTATCTTTGCTTCCATGTTTCCAAGCAATGTGATTCTTGTTGACTAACCCTTTACAGAAGGGAAATATCTATTTTGGTCTGTTGCCATGCCATCCCCTTACGCTAATTGGATATAAGTTCTATTTGGTTGTCTAGATCAGATCATAATGGTGCTATTTTGGATTTGCAAATGTAATATCTTCCTAGGAGTTTGTTTTTCTCTCATAGGTAGTGCATGTGGTCTGTTATACATAAGCAAATGGGCATCAATATGATTAGTAAGAGAGACTTGAAATTTTTATTAGAATTCATGTTACAGTTTCGTTATTCATTCCTTTATCATCACCAAAGTTGAATGCAGGCTTCATTACAGGTCTAATTTTTCTGAAGAAATCTAGTAATGTGATACTTTCCTTCTAGTATTTAACGGAAACGTGCCCCTTTCCTTTTTTTTTTCCTTCTAATTTATTTAGCAATTTGAATGAAGGGAATTATTCCTTACCTTTCTCTCCATTCTGTCCTCCTTTCCCTTGTAATTATGACAGAACTTCTGTCATATTGTTTCTCCATACATCTAAGACTTACCAAAAAAATAAACTCTCTCATGCCAACATATACATTAGTCCATCACTGCAGTTCTCTTTTTTTTTTTTTTTGCCATTAAAAAAATAAACTTCTGTCATATTGTTTCTCCATACATCATTGCATGCTTCCAAGCAATGTGATTCTTGTTGACTTGAGCTTCACCACATAAACATATTAGCAAATATTCAAAGAATAAATTAAATCAAGATACGTTTATTTTTCTTTTTCTGGAAAAAACTTTACCCATATCTTTGAATCCTATTAAGACCTTGAAATTCAATTAAGCCTGACAGGTTAACTGCATCCTATTCCTGTGATTATTGCCTGCCTCTTCCTTTCCCATTCTTTGAGATTCTTCTTATTATATTTTTTCTTAATTATTTATTAATTTTGGGACTAATTGGTTGATTACTTTTTTTTTTTTGCTCATATTGGTTGATTACTTATTAGGATAAGTAAATTACTTTGTTTTACTGTTACCTTTGAACTTTAAATGATGTATAAAGTATTTCTAATCATATTAGTAAACTACTTTATCTTGTTACTGTATAGTATATATGTTTATCTTTTGCATGAATTATGTGAATAAATTATAAATTTACTAATAAAATTATAATCTCTAATACTATATATTCATAAAATTTATTGTAATTTTTATTATGTCTATGTTATGTGTGATTCATATATGTGTCTTGTTATTTTCTATTATGTTGATGTTGATTGAGCATGTATTCTAATTAAATAGTGAGTTTGTTTTTAATAGTTAGAATTTTGTTATTTTTTTTATAGATATGAATATGGAATCCAATTCTAATGATTATGATGGCTTTAATACTATAGAGTGTTCCTCAACGCCTGCTTCTCTTATTTCTAGTTCTTCAAAGAGACAAAAAAATCCAATGTTTGGACTGTTTTTAATATGCTTGATCCTGAGGAACAACTAGTATATCAACAGAAATACAATGATACCAAAGAAAGAGCAAAATGCAAGTTTTGTGGGACTATAATGATTGGAGAGTCACATTCAGATACGTCTACTATGCGTCGGCATATTCAAACTTGCAAGAAAATAGATCATTCTTCTAAGAGTGAGGTTCAAGTTGGGTGTGGAAATAAGAAAATAGACCCATTAGATATACGTAAAAGGTTAGCTAGATGTGTTATTACTCATGGATATCCATTTAAAATTGTTGAAGATGTTGAGTTTAGAGGCTTGCTTTCCTCTTTAAATGATGATTTCAAACCCATTTGTAGGAATACTTGCAAGGCTGATTGTTTGAAATTACACAAGAAAATGAGAGAGAAAATTAAATCTGATCTGGAAAAACTTTCAAGTAGAATTTGTTTGACTACTGATATGTGGACATCATGCACTATTGAGGGATATCTTTGTTTAACTGCACATTTTGTTGATGATGATTGGAAGTTGCGTAGTTTAATTTTAAATTTTCAACATGTGCCACCGCCCCATACTTCATTTGTTTTGTACAACAAGATTTATGATTTTCTAAAAGAATGGGGAATTGATAGAAAAATTTTTAGTATTACTTTGGATAATGCCAGTAATATGGATAGCATGCAAGCAAGTTTATGTGATCTCCTTAATCAACAAGGTGCATTGTTGTGTCATGGAAAATTTTTTCATATTCGTTGTGCTGCTCATATATTAAATCTTGTTGTTCAAAGGGGTTTGTTAGTGATTAGTGAAGCTTTGAAAAAAGTCAAAGAAAGTGTAAAATATGTTGAGGGTTCTGAAGGAAGAAAGAGCAAGTTTCGTGATTATGTACTTCAATCAAAGTTGAATTATTCAAGGGGTTTGTGGTTGGATGTGGTAACTCGGTGGAACTCTACATATTTGATGTTAGAGAAATTTCTTTATTATCGTGAAGCTTTTGAGAAATTGAAAATGTTGGATGGAAATTACACTACACTTCCAAGTCCTGAAGAGTTCCTTTGGCTTAAGAATGTTTCTACGTTTTTGAAGCCTTTTTATGAGATTACCACTTTATTTTCAGAAAGAGACTATCCTACTAGTAATTTGTACTTTGAAAATGTATGAGAAATTCAAAAGAATATTCAGGATGCACTTGTATCTGAAGACCCAATGATGGCATTAATGGCAGTGGAGATGAATGATAAATTTTGTAAATATTGGGAAGATTACACTTTGGTGTTATCTTTTGCAGCTGTATTTGATCCTTGGTTTAAGTTGCAATTTTTGCAATTTCTTTTAGTAGACTTGGGTGTTGAATATGAGGATAAGTGGAAAGATATTTTGGAAGAAATGAAACTACTTTTTAAGGAGTATGAGAATCAAAGTAAGTTTCTTTCTCAATCATCTGTGATTATAGGTGAAACAGATCAAAACAATCGAAGAACAATTTCTCAAAGGATGAGTGTAAGTTTAACTTTTGTTTTTATTTTTTGATTAAAGGTTTGATATTATTTATTTTAGTAACTTATTAAATTATTACTTATTTCTTAGATAGTAAGTAATTTCATCATTTTTTACGTTTTAATTTACATTTATTACTATTGTAGAGATTTAAAAGCGATAACAATGAGTCAAGTTCGCATAAATCAGAGTTAGAAATATATCTGGATGAACCAAAAGAAGATTATGAGATGCAACTTGATGTGCTTGATTATTGGAAGAAAAATCAATTTCGATATCCTATACTTTCTGTCATGGCTAAAGATGTATTGAGTATTCCAATTACCACAGTTGCATCTGAATCAGCATTTAGTATGGGTGGTAGAGTTATCAACAAATGGAGAAATTGTCTTACACGAGATAATGCAGAAATATTGATCACCATTCGTAATTGGTTGCATGGATATGATATAGATGATGATGGTAAGATTTTAGTGTCATTATTATTTTATTAATTTTTTTTATTATTTAAATTCTTATATGATTATTTTCAATGTATTTCATTAACCAAAAAAGATGAAACATCGGAATTTGGAACGAGTGTTCCTCTGCAATGAAGTTGAATTGGTTGTCTTATGAAGGAAAAGGAGGATTAAGAGCTTCTAATTGCAATGTATGTTGATATTCTACATTTTACTAGCTTTATTGATAAAAATTTAAGATTTTTTATTAAGAGTAATTAGTTGTGATTGATTTGATTGTAATTTGCAGGTTTCAATTTGGATGTTAGAAGCATTTGATGTATAATTAAAGTTGAAGATTGGAGGTGATCTAGATGGAGTATGATAAGCTGTCTTTCTTTGTTTTATTGATTTTGGTTAAGGAGTTGTGTTGTTTGATTTGGGGGGGGGGGGGGGGGAATCTCAAGTTGTTGATCTTTGGTTTAAGATGTATCTTTAAACTATATATTTCTTGGCCATTATGATCCATGCCATTCTGCCTCTTCATTATGTACTACCAGCCTGGTTTTTCATTATGTTTTGGCTTGATCATATGTCACTTACTAATATGTTAAGCAAAGAATTTAGTATTGTGCTAATTTTGTGGCTTTCCCTTTATTATGTTTTGTTGAAGTGTTTCATTTGATTGGTAGTTCTTTCTTACAATACATGGTATGTGGAAATCATATTGTTTTCTTTTTTAATCATTCATATCAATATCTTTCTTTTATTGAGTCATATTTTAATTTCAGCCTTAAGGTGATTGCACATGAAGACGTATTATTTAGCACTCAAAAGAATAATTAATAAAAGAAAAAACCAACATACCATTTGGATCTTATTCCTTCCTGCAAATTCCTTCAAGTTTTTGATTAGAATTATAAATAAATTAAAGCTGCATTTACGTTACAATAGTTTATTATTTAACAGATCATTGAGGATCCATGGAATATTAGAAGGCTCTTTCATCACTTGACTTAGCTAATTATATTTCTGATCAACCGATCCAAATCAACTTAATTTATTCGATTTGGTTAACAAGTATCCATACTTTTTTATAATTTGATGCAATACTTTATGTTAGCTTTAAATTGCCATATATATTTTGAAATGACAAAAACTTAAGTAAGCTTTAATGTTTTAATTCACATTGTAAATTTGCCTCACCACACATGATTCTCTCAATCCATTTTCAAGTGTTTATATCAAACATTAAGACCATCATTTAATGATACATTCTTATTGGTCTTAATACTTTATAAAATGGTTTTGAATATTAAGTAATTTTCTCAAGAATTATTGAATATAAGTATAGAAAATTACTTATAAGTTTTTGGACAATATTTTCATTTGAGAAAGTCAAGAAAAACTCCCTTAAAGCTTATAAACATTTTGGGTTGAATTAGGATTAAAGGTCATATCATTTCTAACCCAAAAGTGCAGGAAAAATGCCTTCTGGAAGAAAAGGATCGATCCCTACTGTAGCAGGATCGATCCCTTTTTGGCAGAAAGTCTTCCCAAGGTCCCTGAAGCCCAGAATCAAGATTTTGGACAAAAGGGATCGATCCCCTATGGAAATGGATCGATCCCTTTGCCCAAAAATAGCCTATAACAGCTAGTTTCTGTGAGACAACGGTAATATTCGATATTTGGTTCCACCCAACGACTAGAATACATCCAAGGGACTATAAATAGAGGCTTAGAAGCTAAAGGAAGCAAGAGGAACCACTCAGCAACTCCAAATCTCATATTCCTCAAATCTACAAACCTTAAACAACAAATCAAGAGCTACAAAGTTTCCATCATCTATCATTCTCTTATTCCTTGTAGTGCTTAGCACAAATATTGTATAGGCTTCTCATTGAGCTTAATTTCTGTAATCAATTGCCTACCTAGAGGCCTTTTCTTTGATTACATTATTTGTATCCCATCATTCCTTGTAAAGGGGAGGTTTCTCTTAAGCCTTAGAAAAAAAAGGGAGGTTACTCTTTAGCCTAAGAAAAAGAGAGAGGTTACTCTTGAGCCTAGAAAAAGAGAGAGGTTTCTCTTGATCCTTGAAAAGAGGGAGTGTAACACAAATTCAAGTTAGTGAATTTGGGGAAAATCCTTGGGAGCGTCTCAAGGTAGAGGACGTAGGCAAGGTTGCCGAACCTCTATAAATCGATTGCGTACATTTCTCTATCCTTACTCTCTTTACTTATTTGCAATTATATTTGTGTTTATTACTTTGAATTTATATTGCATAATTGAGTAGCCTAGAGAACTTAGAAAATATCAATATAGGCTAGAGAATTTAGAGAAACCGAAAAACGAACCTAAGGTTAGTGAAAAACCGATTCACCCCCCTCTCGGTATAGCCTATAGAGCCAACACTTTACAATATTACAATCTCAACATGCTTTTTTGTGGAAATATATTGAGAAAATATATATTTATTTTCTAAAGATTGATTAATGACTTATTAGAATTTTCTCATCCATGTCAATTGATGACAAATGTAATTAACAATCATTTTGTGGCTTTCCCTTCATTATGATTTGAAGTGTTTTGTTGAAGCTTTTCTCTTTATCATAAATTGTATCTTGAAAAGAACAGATTAAAGCTTAACAATACTAAATTTTTTGATTAACATATTATGATGTTTTAAATTAATTTAATTGAATAATTGAATAAAAAATATTCAATATTTATTTTGCTGGTGATATATAATTGATATAATTGTATAATAAATAATAATTGTTTTCAAAATTTTAAATTTTTAATTAAAAAAGGGTATCAATTATTTATTTATTTTTAAATAATAATCACATAATTATAATTCAGATTTTTTCGGGTTATAAATTCGGTTTTTTACGGGTTTCGGATCGGACCAGTCTCAGTTTCGGATCATTTCAGGTTCGGGTTATGTCGGGTTCGGGTTGTGTCGGGTTCGAGCTTTTTTAGTTTCGAACTTTTTCGGTTTCGAGCTTTTTCGGTTTCGGGTTTTTTTCGGTTTCGGGTCTTTGACTTTTTTGGTCATTTCGGGCTGGTCCCGGTTCGGTCTTGGGCGGATTCGGGCGGGTTTTCAGGCTCGGGTCCATTTTTGCCATCTCTAGGGAGTAGGAGGCCTGTCATAGATACCCAGCGGGAGACTGAAGATGCAGTAGAGTTAGAACCTGCGGCAGAGGTTAGGCGACAGGTGTCTGGTGTCGGGCGGCAGGCATCTAGGCGACAAGGTGCTGAACGTGCGGCAGGGCCTTCCGCCCATCACCGTGATTTGTCGAACTTTGCTGGTACTAACTTAGAACATGGTATCGGAGGTGCTGGAAAGAATGGTGGTGATGATCAAAGCACTTGGGGAGCCGGGTCGGAGTTTGACCCCACCTGGTCCACACAAATGACATGAACAAATGCACCTCGAGGAAAGGGTAAAGAAATAGTAGTCGAAGACCTGTCTGATTTGTCCCATGCCCGAAATCTAATTGCTCCCTCTGTGGACATGAAGAAGGTGATAGAACAGGTGCTGGAAGAGAAGAAATTAGTGTCCGCAGAGGAGAGCTAAAGGAGGAAAGTACCATTTTGCGCGGCTATCATGCAAAAATCGCTGCCTCCGAAATTCAAAATGCCACAGATGACCGCATACATTGGGAAGTTAGACCCCTATGACCATATACAAAACTATGAGGCCTTAATGTTGTTACATGGATGGGAGGATGAGATAATGTGCAGGGCCTTTTCGCTCACTTTGACCGGGCATGCAATGAAATGGTTTAATAACTTGCTCGAGGGGTCCGTCGTCTCTTTTTATCAGCTGCGAAGTGAGTTTCTTAAGGCGTTTGCGGTGAACAGTCAAAGAAAGAAAGAACCGACTTATTTGCTCACTCTTAAACAAGGAGTTAAGGAGTCATTAAAGAGTTACATGGATCGGTTTAGAGACGCAACTCTAGAGGTGCGGGATCTGCAAGTCGGTATGGCTGTGGCAGCTAGTTACAGGGAACAAGGTCTAAGAAATTGCAAGAATCCTTATCACTAGACCAGCCGACCACAATCTCAGACCTACTTTCTCGAGCAAATAAGTATATCACTCAAGAAGAGGTGATGAAAATGGTGACGAATGGGGAGCCCAAGGAAGGAAGGAAGGAAGCGAGGAAGAGAGGTCATTGAAGCATCCTCTAGCCAACTGAGAAAGTTTGATAAGGCTCCTACACTAAAATACACCACATACACCCCGCTCACTGAATCTCGCACTTCGGTGTTAGCAGCTATTGAGGGGTCAGGTCTCATACGGCTTCCAAAGAAAGCGTCTAGGAATATGGGCCGTGACTTAGACTCGTACTGCAACTACCACTCGGCACATGGGCACTCGACGGAAAAGTGTAGGGAGTTAATGAATCAGATAGAAAAGCTAGCGTGGGATGGGAAAATAAACCGATTTGTGTGGAAAAGTGACAAAAATAACTATCTTGTGCAAAACAGAGGAAACTACTTTAAAGACAGAAGAGGTGAAAACAGGAGAATTGTAAGGCGAAATGAAGGTGATAGAAGAAATAATGACAGGAGGATAGAAAGAAGGAATCACGAAGAGGATAACGAGCCCACAGGACCAACAATTAATGTAATATCTGGAGGGGAATAATTAGCTGGTACATTTTCCTCATCTCGAAAGTCTTATGCCGACAGGCCCACCAAATTAACACAGTAATGGAAGAAAGGCAAGATGAGGAGCCCATTACTTTTACACCAGCCGACAGAGGAGATATAATGATCCCTCATGATGACCCAATGGTGATTTCGACAGTTGTAGCAAAGCATCCAGTGGGTCGTATTCTAGTCGGCAATGGGAGTTCGGTAAACTTAATTTACAGGAATTGCTTTGAGAAGATGAATATCTCAGAGGACATACTAGAGCCAGTGCCTATACCACTATACGATTTCTCTAGAGAGAAGGTAAAGGTAGTAGGTGCCGTTCAGCTGCCTGTTACGTTAGGGGAAAGCCCGAGAAGTGTCGTCCGTCAAGTGTTGTTCATGGTGGTGAAGTCAGCATTAGTGGCTTATAATATGATCTTCGGACGACCGTTGTTGAATGACATGAGAGCGGTAGTGCATCCCTGTTATTTGTTAATGAAGTTTTCGACTCCCCACGGTGTTGGACAAGTGAGGGAAGATCAAAGGAAGGCTAGGTCGTGTATTATCGCGTCCACCATATGTAAGGGGATTCAAAAGAAGGAAACCCTTACGATCAAAGAACCGTCTAAGCCAAAGCTTAGATGAAGAAGATGAAGAAAGAGTAATATATGTGGGAAGCCAATTCTGAAAGAACCAAAGAGGAAATAATCCAATGCTTGAAGGAAAATGCTGATGTATTCGCATGGACCCCGACCGATATGCCTGGGATTGACCTCGAAGTTGCTTGTCATCGGTTAAACATAGTCTCAGGAGCAAAACCGATCAAGCAAAAGAAGAGAAATTTTGCTCCGGAAAGGCAGCAAGTTATAAACGAGGAAATTTCAAAATTGTTGCAAGTAGGGTTTATCAGAGAGGTCAATTATCCAGAATGGTTGGCTAACATTGTGATGGTGAAGAAAGCCAACAAAAAATGGAGAATGTGTGTGGACTTCACAGATTTGAACAAAGCCTGCCCTAAGGATTCGTATCCACTACCCCGAATTGATAAGTTGGTAGATGAAACTTATGGATACAAATTGCTTAGCCTTTTGGATGCTTTTTCGGGGGTACCACCAGATCATGATGCATCCAGAGGATAAGGAGAAGACCTCGTTCATTAACGATAGCAAAACATTTTGCTATCGAGTAATGCCATTCGGTTTGAAAAACACAGGGGCAACCTATCAGCGCATGGTAAACAAGGTGTTCAAGGACTTGTTGGGCAACACCATGAAGGCTTATGTGGATGACATGATCATTAAAAGCATAAAAGAAAAGTCACATGCCGAGAAGATGTCGAAAGTATTCAAGATATTGCGGCAGTATGAGATGAAGTTGAACCCCAACAAATGTTCGTTCGGAGTGGGGTCGGGAAAATTCTTGGGGTTCATGATCACTAATCGGGGGATACAAGCTAATCCCGAGAAAGTTCAAGTTATTCTGGACATGAGGCCACCCAATATTGTTAGAGAGGTTCAAAGGCTAACAGGGAGAATAACAGCTTTGAATCGCTTCTTGTCCAAATCAGCTGAAAAAAGTCTGCCATTCTTTAAGGCAATAAAGGCGGGAAAGAACTTCAAATGGATAGAAGAGTGTAATGATGCTTTTGAGAAGTTAAAAGACTACTTGAAGGAGTTACCTCTATTGTCTCAACCACAACCCGGAGACCATCTCGTCATGTATCTTGGTGTAGGAGAGAAGGCTGTAAGTGCAGTCCTACTGAGAAAGGAAGGAGACAGGGACTGTCCGATTTATTATGTAAGCAAAGTCTTGCTAGACGCCAAGACAAGGTACCCCCTAGTGGAGAAATAGTTCTATCATTGGTGATGGCAACTCGAAAGTTATGATCGTACTTCCAAGCTCACTCGGTGACTGTCTTAACAGATCAGTCTTTGAGACAAATATTGCAAAAACCAGAGCACTCCGAACGTTTGACTAAATGGGCTATTGAGTTGAGTGAATACGATATACATTTTCAACCCCGTCAGGCAATAAAAGGGCAAGCATTGGCAGATTTTATCGTAGAATGCACTGGTCGGGAGGCCCGAGAAGAAACAGAGTTAGCCTGGTGGAAGTTATTTGTAGACAAGGCACGTAGCATGGATGGCAGTGGAGCTGGAATTGTGCTCACTTCACTTGAAGGGAAAACCTATGAGTATTCCCTGCGATTCGATTTTCCAAGCTCGAATAATGTAGCTGAGTATGAAGCCTTGATAGCTGGGATGAAACTTGCTGAGAAACTAGAAGTTAGCAACTTAATGGCCTATAACGACTCGCAGTTGGTGGTAAATCAGTTCTCGGGTGAGTATGAAGTGAGAGAACCAGCCTTGGTCCCTTATTTATAGAAGGTGCAATTATTAGCACGATCATTCAAGAGTTTTCGGTTGACTCAGATAAATCAGTCTGAAAACAGTCATGCAGATGCTCTGTCAAAGTTAGCCTCCTCTAGAGGAATTAAAGGTGGTATGGTGAAGGTAGAATCCCTCGCTAAGCCAAGTCTCGAAGAAGAAAATGTCTGCGATGTCGAGATTGGAAGTGATTGGAGAAGCCCGATCAAAGATTACATATTGGGGGGCACACTCCCAACTGATAGAGATGAAACCCGAAGGCTAAAATTGCAAAGTGCCAGATTTACTGTGGTGAACGGAGAACTCTACAAACATGGATTCACTCTGCCCTTGCTAAAGTGTCTAGGGCCTCAACAGGTTGAGTACACTCTGGCTGAAGTCCACGAGGGGATATGTGGCGAACACTTAGGGGCTCGAGCCTTGGCCATAAAAATATTGTGTACAGGGTTTTATTGACCTACACTGAAGAAAGATGCCACTGAAAAGGTGCGAAAGTGCGAAAAATGCCAAAAGTTCGCTCCTATAGTTACTACGCCAGTCTCGACCCTTCAAAGCACCCTCCAACCAATGCCATTTACGCAATGGGGGCTCAACATCTTGGGACCTTTTCCATTAGGCACAGGCCAAAGGAAGTATTTGTTGGTAGCCACAGACTACTTCACAAAGTGGATAGAGGCGGAACCTTTGGCTATAATTTCCAAAAAGAAGGTGGAGGCGATGGTATGGAAAGATATTATCTGCCGTTTTGGAATCCTTGGGGTGTTAAATACCGATCATGGGAAACAGTTCGATTGTGATGCATTTCGAGAATTTTGTAGAGGCTTGAGTATTTAGCGGAGGATATCATCCGTGTCCTACACACAAGCCAATGGGTAGGCCGATGTGAGCACTCGAACGATACTGCATAGGCTGAAAACCAGGTTGGATAAAGCTAAGGGATTGTGGCTAGATGAGCTCCCAAGTGTCCTATGGGCCTACAGAACGACAAGTAAGGTGTCGATAGGGGAAACACCATTCAATTTGGTGTATGGGATTGAAGCCTTCATCCTAGTTGAAATTGGAGCTGAGTCGCCTAGATTGGTCCCTTACATTGAGGAACTTAACTCGAAGAGACTAAAGGAGAATCTCGATCTGATAGATAAGCTAAGGGACATAGCGAAAATGAAACTGGTTGCTTACCTACAGCGTGTTGCCGCTTATTACAATGCAAGAGTTAAGAGCAGAGAATTGCTAGAAGGAGACCTGGTACTTAGAAAGTCAGCAATCACAAATGCCCATAGAGAGGAAGGCAAACTTCGTGCTAATTGGGAAGGACCTTACAGAGTCAGAAGGATGATCGGACCCAACACATGCACTGTAGAAACTTTACAATGGAAGAAGATATCGAAGACTTGGAACGCCAACCATCTTAAAATATACTGGCAGTGAAAAATTGTACTCTTTTATCGGTTTTATCTTTATTTCCATCTATTATTCCATCACTTTGCAGATATTATTGTCCTGTTTCATTCATGAATAAAAGCCAGCTATTCACTTGTTACATTCTCTAATGCAATGTATTAGTTGGTATATGTGTTACAGGAATAAAAATGGCTAAGGCAAAAGCTGGCAAAAATAAGTCCCTAAGCACAAAAGGGTGCAAGACGGGTAAACATAAGTCCCTAAGCAGAAAAGGGTGCGAGACGGGCAATTCTCTAAAGAAGTCCCTAAGTGAAAAATGCGCGAGACGGGCAATCCTATAAAGTCCCTAAGTGAAAAATGCACGAAATGGGCAAATTGCGAATAAGTACAGTACCCAAGCAGCATACAGAATGCAGAATGTAAAGCATGTTACGAGGTACGTTACAATTTATCGAATGTATTTGTGCTGCAATTGGTTGAAAAAATTACATTTTGTGTTGGCATTTCGGATATAAACGATATTATAGTCTTATCAAATCTAACAAGTCCTTAAGCAAAAAAAAAGCGCGAGATAAGCACAACGCTTGAGAAAAGTTCACCTTTGAACAGGAACAACAACACTGTTTCAAAATAGAACTTAGGGAGTAATATGGTGTAAAGGTACGCTTATAGACGCATTTAATGCGGCTTTAGAGCTTTGTGATATAACAGTTGTACAAAATATTCTATTGAATTCACACAAAAGAAGAAAAGCTACAAAAAGAAATTGCACTTTTCATTAAGAATGAATCTGCACATCGTTTAGATGAATTAACAAATAAAGTGAAAATGAAAATACAAATTATCTTAATCTATGGTGAGGACCAAGTCAACTGGATGAGAAGATGCTGCATCAGCGCTAGGGTCCTGAGGAACCGAAGGATCAGGAATTTGAGGAATATGAGGAACTGGAGGATCAGGAATTTGAGGAGCCAGAGGATCAGGATCCCAGGGAGCTAAAGAAGCCATCCCGGAAGAGGGAATATCATTTGAAGGCTCAGCCATAGTCGCAGAGTTTGGCACGGGGTCGACGGCAGCAGAATCAGAAAATTGGAGCTCATCGCCATCTAACCCTAATAATGCCTCAATAGGCTCGGGTTGATTGCCTGCCTCAATAGGTCCAGGCTCATTACGCACCGCTACAGGCCTGGATTGGTCACGTGCCTCAGTAGGCTTAGGCTGGCTACGTGGCTATTGAGGAGGCCACGGACCTTTAAGATTGTCCAAGTCATCTATGGCTCCTTCCTCTAAATAGTCGTCCGGACCCTGCGAGTCGGGTTCATATTTGGTCTAGGAAGGAGCTTCATAGTACTGGGCCTCTTCAGTGAAAAGCAACTCAGGGAAAGTCTCGTTAGGTCGATGCTTCTCCAACCAAGCACGAGCCAAGTAGAAGCCATACTTAATGAATCCCGCCACAAACTCTTCCTTCTTCTCATAGCAATGTTGAGACAGGCGATATTCACAGACGGCCTCTGCTCGGACCTCCCTTTGCTGGTCTAACATGTTATGTAGCTCAACGATGGCCTCGTCTCGCTGCCTCCTCATGGCTTCTCGATCATTGGTTGCCTCATTGTAAGCCTTTTGATATCCGTGAAAGGAGGCTACCTACGCCTATTCTTCTTTCAGCCTCTTATCAAGATCCTTGTTCTTATTTGTCAATTCCTTAACCCTGCTGGTATATGGGCGAAGCTGAACAACCTCATTCAGAAGCTCCATGTTTTTCTCTCGGAGCTCACGAATTTCTTTGTCAGCCTGCTCCCTGAGAGCCCTATGCCGTGCATTAACGGCCGCTGTTTGTTAAGCCTCCTGACAAAACAAAAACATAATAACTCAAAAACCTGACAAAAGAAGTTAAAAAAAGGAGTATCATTATCTAATAAGTGCGACACTCTCACCTTCATTGTGAGATAATCAGAGTTGTTCTCAGCTTCTGCAAGGTTCATAAAAAGCCCCATTTGGTCGCGAGGGAGGATGGTACTCCAGGCCAAGCGAGAAGTTTTCCTCGGCTCCTCAATGCTATCATTATTATTGACTTCAGGATAAGTCTGAAAGTCCTCTCCATCAACGACGACCCCACCATATACTTGATATCGCCTTAAGGTAGGATCGGCTACCTTAGGCAAGACTGGCCTCGTAGGCATCGATCCCTCAATGATCAACCTTTTCCTGTATTTACGATGAGGCCTACGAGGAGCAGACCTGCCCTCGGCAACACTAGGGTCACGTCCTTGACGGATGGACTCACTCCTCTGCGACCCAGAGCTTTCTTGATCGTCCGAGCTACGATCACGGATAAGGGGCCTCTTTCGCTTATTTCTCCCGGCCTCTTGCATAGGACGGTTGGGTCCGCAGGTAGTCGGAGGAGGAGGAGTAGGAGCACGAGGATGTCCGGAAGAGGAGGCTCTGACCTGCAGCTTTTGTTGAGGAGGAGGAGGAGCTGCTCTGGCAGAAACATTGGCCTCCCTTCTACGCATAGCTCTTTGGAAGTTCATATCTGCATAACACAAAAAGAAGGAGTTAGCAAATAAAGTTCAAAAGTACCACGCATACATATGCCAGGAATAAAAATGAATCGAAAACCTATAATATCACCAAAGTCTTCTAGGTTAGCCAAGTTCGCATCGAATGGGAAGTCGTAGAAAGGACTCCCACAGGCGTTGCCTTGGTTCCATTCAAGTTCTTCGTCGGATGGGTCACCGGCACCCGCAACGTGGGATGCCTTATCCCCAGGGTCAGGAAAAAGTTCATCTACGAGATAACCTACGAGAGTAGTTGATTCAACTACAGGAACTGAGGATGGACGACTGGAATTAAAACCAAGAATCGACGACGTTGTAGGAAGGTTGGACGGAGCAGCAGCAGTCCCAGGAACAGCCCTACTTACTCCCCAGCCAGCAGCTGTAATGTTCTTGGGAGTTAAAAGGGAAAATAAATCTCGCTCTCCGGTGCAACATATACGTGTACACGTAAGCTAGCTATGTCGAATTTTTCTGAGCACTTTGAATGGTCGCTAGTATCATGATTCCATCTATTGCGAATTTGTAGATCGCTTGGAATCTCAACAACGACCCACTTGCTCTCAAAACCGCGCAATTTATTAGGAAGATCAGAGAAAAAACGCTATTAGTCATTTCAGCCCACGGACTCTAAAAAAGGCACTCAAGATCAGGATGGTAGGAACGATACCTAAACTATGACATACCACCGAAAATCCTACTATTTGAGTCCAGGCATGAGGATGGAGTTGACAGGGAACTATATCCTTGTACCTAAGGAACGCTAGACCGAACTTTGGTAACGAAAATCGAAAACTAAGGACACTTTATGTACAGCTACGCCTCTTCTAACCAGGTCGGGTGTAACTTCCCCCTCGACTGGAAGTCTGTAACGGTAACCAGAAGGAAAGGGAAAACGAGTATTGAAATCCTCTAAGTCTGCATTCGTTAGTGTGCATTAGACACCACCCCTTCTTAGTGTTTTACCAAGGCATTGCGAAGACATGATTGGTCGAGGATAGGATGTGAGGCGACAGACTTAAAGAATGGTGAGAGACTTGACAAACGAGATGTGCAAAAGACCTATAGGCGAGAGACTTGACAAACGAGATATGCAAAAGACCTATGGACGAGAGACTTGAGAAACGGGAGACCCCTAAGCCGACCCAAAGACTAGACAACAACGAGAGGCTTTTAAAAGTAGGTGCGAGAGATATTAAATTAGGGCAAAAGGTGAACACTTACTGCGAAAGTGTAAGCGAGAGACTTTCTGTGAGGGGCAAAAGACCTTCTAACGACAGACCTTTTTGACGAGAGAGCTAACATGCAGCAGAGTGATGCTCAAAGGTTTTTCGTGCTTATTCTGTCGAACTTCGACTGCTTTTATAGCCGCGACAGGGAATGCCAAACGTCGTGCTTGATAATGTCTCTCGCAAAGCTGAGCTTTTTTACCTGAAAAAAATATCAGAAAAACCACAAAAACCAAGAATTAACGTTGGTCTAAAGCCCAAAAAATTGAATTTATACTCTTTTGATTGGAAAAATCTAACAAGAGAGTGGGGAGCATTTGATATGGCAAAGCCCATTCACATTGGATTAAAGCCCAAAGCGTCCAAGGTATGCCACGTGGCAAAGTCCTATTGAACCACATGGCATTGACTAAATAATTACGGACAAGCAGAAGGTCCCTCTCACCTGTGACAAGACCTCTGTCGCAGGCGAATGACCCCTTATGGCCTGTCGCTCATTGCTTGTGTGTTGTACACGTGGTCGAATCCAACCTCCCACATAGTGCGACAGATTCCTCCCGTCCAGAGATGTGCCGCACCATTCAACAGCCTCCCGCCGGCAACAGGCTCCCCATTACTCCCTAAATTTATGAAATTTGTGTTATATTTGCAAACAAACTCCAACAAAAAAAGACGTGATCACCCCAGGTAATTATTTTAGAATATTCGCCTATAAATAGGCCTCAGGTACAATTTTATTCTCTAATTTTTTACTGCTGGCTTGTACGCTTCTCAATACTTAATAACTTTTTTGCTTACTTAAGCATCGGAGTGCTTACGCAGGGAACCACCCCCTGCGTTACTCTGATTTCTCTTGTTTTTACAGAACTTCTTTGGAGACACATGGAGGAAGAATACGAATATCGACGTCAGCACACATTTATTGTTGTTTTGTGCAACAACAATAATAAATCAAATCTTTGATCCTCTGTTTCGATTCAATTGAATCTTTCAATTGATGAAAAATGATCATGTATGCACGTGACTCTCACAATCGTTAAGTTATTTGCCACATATAATATAATGTTCACAGTTGAAGTAATAGAAAAAAATTGCAATGGCATGAATTGTTCAGTAGTTTGAAATGTTAAGTTTGAAAATTAAGTTTAAGTTACAAAAAGTTATGTGTAATACATATTGAATAGATATAATTTGTTAGAAAGTTATGTCTAATTGACCTAATTAGTTTCAAAAAACATGACTAGTCCAAAAGTGATGTGTAAGAGACATAATTTATTTTAAAAGTATCTTTTGAGCAAAAGTGATGTCCAAATGATATAACTTATTTGAAGAGGTATCTTTTGGACAAGACAACTGTCTATTAGCCATTTTAAATATCTAAACTTATGTGCCTAATTTTCATTTTGACATTTCATATCTATTTGAGGGAGTTTGTGAAATTCTATTATATCCTGGGGAGATTTTTGAATCCTTAAAGATAGTGACTAAGGTTCGAGTCGTAGAATCATTCTTTTCTTTTTTTTTTATTTTGTTTCTTATTTTCCTAACATGAACTTTTTAAAAGTAATAATTTTTGTGACATTTTTTTCATACGAAGGTACAAAAGGCGAGGGAAATTTGAATCAGAGATCTAATATTTTCTAAAGATGAGTACCAATCGTTAGATCAAGTTTTGGTTGTTAATCATATGACATTTTTCAAATGGTCATTAAGTGAATAAAAAAATAAAATAAAATAAAATAATGCATTTGTAATTACAATTGAAGATATGTCAAGCTTAGTAAGAAAATTATTGAAAAATATACTAATGCATTAAGTTATTTTTTTTTTGCAATTTTAATTAATTTGAGTTTATGTTATTTTTTTTAAATGATTTAGATTTTTATGTTTTTTAGTCTTTTTGTAAGAATTTATTTGAATTTAATATGTTATACTTATTAATTATTATGTGTGTGTTATGTTTTTAAATTTTAAAAAAAAATAGTGTTTAGGTAGGTTTGGATGAATTTGGGCTTATTCGTTATATGTTAAAATGAGTTTGAGAAAAAAAAATTAGGTTCGAGTCGGGTCAAATTTGAGCTCACTTTCAATTTCCTAATATCCTAACTAAGCACAAAACGAACACAACCCAAGAACACATCTAATAATGATGGTGAAAAGATACAAGCTATTAAGTAGAAGTTTAGAAAGCTAAAAAAAGAGACATAAAAAAGATTTAGAAATTCCTATAGACGTAACAAATGCATCATATATATATATATATATATATATATATATATTAGGTGAGGGAGGTTGTGGGGTTGAGACTCAAAAATATAGTGAGGCTGAGGAAGAAAGTGTTGATAAAGATGTTGGTGATAGACTTGATGAATGTGATATGATGGATAAAGACACAAGAGGTAACATAGAAGGAAAGGTTCAACAACATGAAATGATTATTTAGGTTCTTCAGATCTTGGAGGGTGTGGAGGTAGTGATTAATCCGATGATGACCAAAACCCTTTTGTGAGGAAGATATCAAATGGACCTAGGTAGGGCCCTAATTGTATACTTCCATTATGGGAATTGAGAATGAGATCTAAAGATAATAAGCTATTAAAAGATGATGTTAAGAAATATGCTTTTCAAAGAGTGCCGATTGACATTTAAAAAAAAAAACAAAAAAAAAGGCTAAGTTGTATAGAGGGTTGTCCATGAAGGTTATTTGCTAGCTTTGATTCTAAAGAGAACTGTTATATGAACTAAGCATAGATGTTTTAGAAGCAACATAAATAATTCATTGTTTGAATTATTCATAAACCAAATTTAAGAAAAGAGTAATGTTACAAGAGAGAGATAAAGCTCATATAGATGAGTATGTCAACTTCTAAGGATATTCTAAAGAGTTGAAGGATAGTAATATTGGTAGTTCAATTTCAATACGAGTCCATAGAGATGATGAAGGGATGGATGTGTTTTTTAGGATATATGTATGCTTATATCCAGTTATGAAAAGTGAGAAATAGTTGGAAAACCATAAAAACCAATTTCTGAAAGTGCTATGACTTGTTCAAGCAAGGGATGAGTGGATTTTCTTGGAATCCAGTTACTAAATTATAGGGTGTTGAACCTGAAGTTTGGCAAAGATTGATTGAGTAAATTTTAGCAAAATTAAGTTTTAATAATTATAAATTTAACTCTTAAATTTTATTACTTATATTCTTACAATACATTACTTATAAATTCTTTAGGTACATTCTCATGCCCAAGAGTGGATGACTAAACCTATTCCAAATTATGACAATATGGTAGGGCTAAGAAAAAAAAACTAAGAAAACCGAAAAATCGACTCGAATTGGGGAGTTCGGTTCAATTCGGTTCAATTTTTAAAGAATTCGGATTGAATTCGTATAGATGACATCATCGTAACTGTATGGATTAGAATCGGACTATTCCACATGAGCTCTGAAAATCCAAATCAAATCAAATTAAAAAAAGCCCAACAAGTGAACTTCAAGTTGGCCCAAAAATTTACTGGGCTACTAACTTAGTAACTTAATGGTTTTAGACTTTTAGTCTCCTAATTATTTCAAATAAAAGTTTAGACTTGTATTTTAGGAAGGTAAATTTTGTCCAGTGATAATTTATTGCTATAATTTTTGCTAATAATGTTGTTTCATGGTTGACAAGAAGCCTGTAATTGCCTCTTCATTTTAGGTCTAAGCATTTTTCACATCTTTGTGGCCTACTGATATTTGAACTTCACAAAAAACCATGAATAAATAAAAACGGATAAATTCGAATATACTCGATCTAATTCGAAGTTGGACGGATTGGATATATTCAAATATACTATGGTGTGTGGATCGAATACAAACCGTAAATTCAAAACATGCATAGGTTTGTATTGGATAAAAAAATTCGAAAATTTGATTTGATCCACTCTGATATCACTCCTATAAGATGGTAATTCTTTATGGCAATGATTGAGCCACTGAGGAGCATGCTAAGACTACAATAGAAATAAGAAAACAAAAATAATCTTCTGGATTAGATGATGATCTAAGAGAGAATATTAATGATATTGATAATTTAATCTTTCAGAATGAAGCAACATTGAAGAATTTTGATGCTTTAGGTTATTTGTACATTGGTATCATGACATCTCCTGAGGCTTCTTACGGAACACCTATCAATATTCCGAATAGTTCAATGAATAAAAGAGCTAAAAAAATCAAAAGATGACAAAGATGATGAACTTATTCAAGAGGGGTTTGAAATGGTTGCTAAGGTACTTATTACAGGGAATGCTATTTATGAAAAGATCAACACTTGTGCTTCTCCAATTTTAGAAAATGAAATTTGGAATCTTTTGGATGAGTTAGGAATTGATTCACAATTAATCACCACAGCTTATTTTTACTTTATCGATAATCCTAAAAAAGTACGAGCAATACTTGGATGCCCATGAGAGAAAAAAAAGAAAGAACTTGAAAAGTTGATGTTTGGTTCATCAAGGCATTGAAGATCTCAATAACTTTTTTGCTAGTTTGATTTTTAATTTGTTGAAACAAAATTATTTTGTTAGTATGAAAATTTATTTATTTTATTTTGATAGAATAAATTTGTCTTGGACAATATATGTGAATATAAAATTAGTCTACGTACTTTACTTTTTATGAATTATAATTGATAGGCTGCGTTGAATGCATTTTGTTCTAAAAGCTCTTTATTAGTGACATATTGGCAATTGTAGCTTTCCTTTGTTTGGCATGAGAATTCTGTTATGTCTTAACTTATTAGAGGTGACAATATACTTCGTTTCTTTGAGGCTCATATTAAGGTTTAGGATCAATTAGAGGAGAAGAGAAAGTGCAATAAGACTTGGCATATTTAACAAGCCAATCTGATTTCACACTTGTTGCCCCATGTACGGCCGTTGTATATGTCATAGTTTAGTGTACACCAACAACTCAGGAGCTGAACTTGAAAGAGTTGAAAAATGATGGAGAAAGATGATTTCTATAACTAGACATGCTTGGTACCGAACTGTTTTTACCTTCCCAACTCCTTCACATAGCTTGGCCTAAAAGTGAGTTCTTACCGGACGAGAGCCTCCAAGAGTGTTCTACATCTTCCATGGTTCTATGAGTCCATAAGAAATCCTGCTCAACATCACCATTAACATTTTGATTAAAAACCAACTGAAGACGTTGCCTGATGATTACTGATAAAATTAAAAACAAAACCCATGTTGAAGAATTGAAATCAGAACTTTTTTTTGCTTAAATGCATTAAAAACAAAAAAAAAGGTTATAATTAAAAAATATATAATGAATCATTTTTATTTTATTTTTCAATATTTAACTAAATAAAAGTTGTTAAAATTCATTTCATTTTCTTTATGAATATTAATAATCCAAGCAATGAGTACATATACTCTTTCTTTTTAATCAGTTTACTTTATTTTTTTTTATTAATATTTATTCAAACATTAAGTAAGGGTTTGATTAATTGTAATAACAAATTTAATGACGTATAATAATATTTTTACCGCCTGTTACTTCCACGTTCCATCCAAAGTAGACTCAATTTGACAACTTCCAATAAGAAATTCCTTGTATAATCAACACGAAATTGAATCCTCCAGACGTTAAGAGAGTCATAAAGTAGAATAATATTAAATTGTAAGTATTTATTAGGCGGCCAAAACCTACCGGATGGGTAATGGAAAAGGAATAACAACCGCCTATAATATTCACTTCCAAGAAACTTCGTTGTCCAAAAACAGAAACAACATTTCATTTGAGAAAGTCCGCTTCAACACGACAACGGCAGGTTCCAAGCAAGAAACAAGACAAAGGTAGCTAGGCCAAGCTGACCAAGTTTTCTATCTGCTCCCAATAAGCAGGAGAAGAGAAATTTCTTCCATTAACAAAAGAAAAACGGCCCAGTCGTTTCTTATGTTCTTCCACGTTATATCTCTTTCTTCTTCCTGGTGGTCTTGGACGCAGCACGCAGGCAAATTCCCCATCAACCTCCTTTGAAAAGTGACTAGGTCTGAACTTGATGCCTTAAAATACCCACCCCAAACCTCAGCATTCCCTCAAATTCGTGCAGACTATCCTCTTTTGTTCCTTTTAAATATCATTCATTCATCCATTCTCTCAACCCCGGATAACAGTTTTTCACTTTCTTTTACATAGAAGAATATCAGATATTACCATACTTCGATGGAGACTTCATCAGCAAACTCAAACTCTGACCGGTTTCCAATATTCGTTGATATGATCTTGTTGTTTCCTATTTTGTATAGTAGAATTAGATTGTTTTTCTCTAGTTATTGTTCTTTCGCACAATCCCAATATGAACGTGGCAGCTCAAAGACATCAGGTTGGGAGAAAAACCAGAACTCCGAGTGTTCAAGCGAGAAAGTTTCATCTGCTGAGAAGAAGGAAGATGGTGGGAGGGTTTGTAGAAAAGACGTAGAGAAGGTGATGGGAAGCCTGGGACTTTTTTGCAGCCAAGAAAGTGAGGAGCTAAATGAATCATTTGGTTCTGAGGAGCTTTCCAAGCTGTTTGAGGAGGAGCCAAGCTTCGAAGAGGTGAAGCAAGCTTTTGATGTTTTTGATGTGAATAAAGATGGGTTTATTGATGCGAAAGAGTTGCAGAAAGTTCTCTCTATTTTGGGATTGAAGGAAGGTTTGAAGCTGGAGAACTGCAACAGAATGATCAAAACCTTCGATGAAAATCAAGATGGCAGAATAGATTTTCAGGAATTTTTGAAACTCATGGAGAACAGTTTTTGCTGAATCATCAGTCTTCTTCCTTTTTTTTCTTTTTTTTTTTGTTTGAAAATCAATAAATATCGAGCTCATAATATTCAGTTATTTGACCTCTATTTCTTGTTATATGGTTTATTTGATTTTTTTTTCGTTTGGGTTGGAATTGTGATTTGAATTTGAGATTGCAAAGTGAAACTAAAAGCCTGAAATCAAGTACTCAGAAAATTAAGAAGAATTTTGGCTGATTCAAGTAAAAGAGTTTTCAGACATCAATAATTTATCACTAAAGGAAAATTTTAATTCTATTTTAGGGAAACTTAGTAGTATAAAGATTCCCCAAATAATATAGAAAGAACATCCTGCTTACTAATATTCTCTAAGAAATCCGCATTGTTGCCAAAGGAGAAAACAACAAAATCTGGTTTATTTTTGTTCCAAGTTATGACTGAGGAAGAAAAAGATGATGTAATTGAAGAAAAGCATGATTCCATGGTTTCAATAAGATTAAAAACCCATCTATGCTCTCAGATTTTTATGTACTACAAAATGAAAAGATTGTTAAATTTATATCCTAAAACAAGACTGTTGACTATACAAATTTGCAGCCTCCTCTCCGAATTTGTTCTTTCTATAGAGAACAAAATTAGGGGAAAATGAAAAGAGAGAAAACAGATGAATGCTCTAAAAAATTTATAGAATAAATTTGATCCTTGCTTCCACTGAAGAAGCCAGCATTGAAGCTGCAGGTATCCAGGAACATTTTGCATCTCACTTAGTCTGGGATATTGGTAAAAGTCTGGTTTTTGTGCAGTATTTCCTGAAATACGGGGATATTTGTTGGTTCTTGCATTTGTACATATTAGATCAACATCTAAGAGGAAAGTGGCCTCAAGGATATAGCAGCATGGGCAGGATCAGGGCATTAGTCAACTGGATAGAGACCCTGACATTCGAGTCCATGACCTAAAAGAAAGAAATCCATTCATCAATCCTTTGTAATTGCAGATTATAATAAAGGCAAGATACAAGCTGATTTAAGAACATCCGTTTAAATACTTACTCAGTATCCAGGTAAAAAGAAAGAGGATCAACGATCCCTGGCTGTCTTGAAGACAGATGTGGAATCCATGTCCTCTGAGCTCCAGAACATACAATTTTCTTCGCCATTCATCCAGAAGCAAAAAGGTCAATGAATCAATTACCAGAAATCTGCACATGAACAGCATCCATTTTGAAAACTGTGGAAGCGATTTGCATCTCTCACGATGATCGTCCTGTTTGTGACCTTTGAAATAAGTTTCACTGCCGAATGGCAATCATCACACATTCTAAGGTTTTTAAATATGCGAATAGGTGCCTCTAAGGGAGTTTGCATGAGGCCATATGCAATGGCCAATTTCTCGCTGTGATAACTAAGATAGTCTTCCTTCTGCTCTTCCTCCACATCATGCAACACAGCAGCAACATCCGGTACATATCCCAATGGCTTAATCCTAGCTAAAAGTTCTTTTACTTTCGCAAAGATTTGAATTGACTCTGGGTGTTGACAGTCCTCTGAAACAAAAATATGGGTAACATTTCTTATCTCTATCCAGCTCACACCAGGTTCTTTCTTGATATTTCTATCTCTCATCAATTTTCGGATCTTCACTACTCCATCCCACCTCTTTGCTTTTGCATAAATATTAGATAATAGTGTATATGTTCCCACATCATTAGGGTCCATCTCTAACAAAAATTCTGCTACGCGCCTCCCAAGACCATAATTCCGATGTACATGACAAGCACTCAGCAATGTACGCCATGCAACAACATCCCATTTTACTGGTATAGACCTCAAAAATTTCTCAGCCTCGTCAAGAAGTCCTGCCTTGCTCAGGAGTCCAACAACACAGGTGTAGTGCTCCAACCCAGGTTCTACTCCACCCTGTCTCATGAATTGGTTCAAGTAGTATAAACCCTCTTTTACTAGACCAAGATGGCTACAAGCAGAAAGAACCCCCACAAAAGTAACATAGTTAGGACATTCTCCTACAGCCAACATGTCTTGAAACACAGCCATAGCCTCCTTTCCTAGCCCATGATGAGAATACCCGCATATCATCACATTCCAAGTAATGCTGTCTCGAAACATCATATCTGAAAAAACTTTACTTGCTGCTTCAATGTTGCCACACTTTTCATACATATTAATCAAAGCATTTCCAACAATAACATGGTCCTTAAACCCTGACTTTGCAATTTCTCCATATAGTACGTCTCCATGTCTTAGTGCAGACAATCCTGCAGTAGAATTTAACATAACTGCAAAAGTAAACTCATTAGGTGAAGTACCATCAAGTTTCATCTCAGAAAACAGATTTAGTGCTTCCTCAAAGCATCCATTTTGGAAGAAAGCGGCCATGATTCCAGTCCATACAACCACATTTCTAATCTGCAACCTATCGAAAGCTCTCCTAGCATTGAGAACCTCCCCGCATTTCCCATACATGTTAATGATTGCACTATTAACAAAAACATCCAACTCAACATCACTTTTCAGAATCCTACCATGCAATTGTAAACCCAACTTCAAATCCTTAAGACAAGCACAAAGTCCAAAGACAGTAACATAAGTTACAGTATCCCACTCCACAGTCTCTCCCATCATCCTTTCCAAAACTTGAACCGCTTCATTCAAGAACCCTTGTTCCAAGAGTCCATTTAAAACTGAATTATATGAAAAAACATCACAACCAGGCACTAAACTAAAAACCCTCATAGCTTCTTCAACATCCAAAAACTTTGAATACATATTTATCAATGCATTCTTGACATACTGATGAAAAACCAACCCTGACTTGATCACATAACCATGACACTGTCTACCCTCTAAAGCCTTCCCACTGTCAGAACAAGCTGAAAAAACTACCGCGAAAATATACTCATTAGGCCTCAAACTATCCACCAAAGTCATATTTTTGAACAACTTTAACACTTCCAATGAAAATCCAATCTGCAAATACCCTGCCATTACGGAACACCAAGAAACCAAGTTCCTTTCAGGCATTCTCTCAAACATTTTCTGAGCAATTGAAATTTGGTTACATTTTGCATAGAGATTGATCAAAGAGTTTAACGGGTATATGTTAGTTCCTATGGAAGTTTGATTGGTTACTAGTAAATGGGCATGGATTATTTTGCCTAATCTTAAGTTTTTTGTATCAGCTGAGATTTTTAGGAGCTTAATTATGTGGGTATGGAGGATAGAGTTCGTTGGCTTGAATAAAAATGGTGTCAGTTGGGTCGTTGCAGGTTTTAGACCCAGCATTTTTTCTTGCTGGATTTTCAAGGCAGGTCCTTAATAAAGAGTGTTTTTTAATATTTATAATTCATTATTATTTTTTAAAAATTAAAAAATTAAAGAAAAACAAAAAAAAAAACTCAAACCTTTTATTTTTCCCTTTTATTAATTTTTCCTTTCATTTTTTATTTTTCATGAAAAACGTTAAAAAAAAAAAGTAAAAAAATAAAAGAAAAAGAAATGAGAACTTTTTTATCATTTTCTCACTTGGTCGATACGCCCAACGTTCCTATTATTTTGCCGTATGTTGACTAGGAACAAAATTTTAGAAAATCAAATTATATAAAAATATTTGAATTGATTAAATTATCCTTAAAAAAAATTTTAAACATAGTTGAAAAAAATGAATGGTAATGAAGGAAATATAAATGTTAAAATTTGTTGACTTTTCGAAAAAAAACATTTTGAATGGAACAATTTAAAATTCAAAAATGACAATTTTATTAGGACCCAGGGAGTAGAATGGAAAAAAATGAAAAAATATAAAATTGAAATTAGAAAAAATAAAAAATGGAAAATATATTTTTTATGTATTTGGTAAGAAATATAGAAAAAGTTAAAAAATGATTTTCTTTTCTTCTATTATTTTAGAAGAGTTGAAAAATGAAAAAAATAAAATTATATTATTTTACTATTATACTGTTGATTAGTTAAGTTAACAAAATAAAAATTTTAAGACAAAAGATAATGTCGGAAAGATACCTATATATCTCTCTATTTTTTTTACTTATCTTTTAATTTAAAATAATTTGTTTTTGTTAATAATGAAAAGAAAATAATAATTTTTTTTATAGTTAGAAGTTGAGATGGTATTGTTTAAATTCGAATACAAACCTTACAAAATATCACAACTCATTTAAGCACTTGATGAAAGGGTTATTGAAATTTTAATTTACTTTTAGCTTCACACTTTTCTTTTTTCTTTTTTGGTTACAACACACTTTTCTCTTTTATCAAATATTACTAAAAACCTTTTCTTTTTCCTATTTTTCCACGCATCCCTCTTTATTTATCTCCCACTTTTTTCACTCTACTAAACACATCCTTAATTTAGTTCAATATTTTTAAATAAATATTTTTCATCAAAGAACTTACAAAAATAAAAGAAATTATAAAGTATTAATAATCAATAAACATCTATGAATCAATTATCAATATATTGATCAACACCTACAGCTAATTAAAGCTGGACAATAACAACTCGCAATAATTGGAAGGCACCCTAGGAACTGAGATTCCTATTACATTGCCACATTTTCTTTTTTGTTGCGAGTAGAGAAAAGAGGGGAAAAAATCAAACTGAAAAAAAAGAAAGAAAAGAGAAGAGAAGAGAAGAGAAAAGAAAACATCAAAAGATAAATGTTTTTATTTATTATCTTATAAATTAAATATATATATATATATATATATATATAGCTAAAGTATTTGACTCTAAGTAGAACATCTTATATGGATAGTGTAAATGTTAGACACGTGTAATATAAAATTAAAAACTAATTTTCTGTTTTCAAATTTCAAAATGATAGAAATTTCTCTTTATAAATATATTAAAGATACAAAATAAATCAATTATCTTTAATTATTTATTTCAATTTTTAAAATATATACATTTATATCTATAAATAGATTAAAATTAAATAAAAGTCACCTATATTAAGATTAAAAAAAAATAACATCTATATTTATAGCTTTTATTAATTTTTTATTCTCTAAAAGATAATATCTATATCTATATCCATATCTATATCCATATCCATATCCATATCCATATCCATATCCATATCCATATCTATATCTATATGAACAATATAGTATATAACACATAACATATAACATATTAAGTTTAATGATTACTAATTAAATTTTTTTATTTTTCTAAATGATAACATCATTTTTTTTATTTTTTAAATTCACGCACAGCATGTAATCATTCCTTTTTTTTTTTACATTAATAGTACAAAATATAAAATCTGTTTACTTCTTTTATCAATTATATTTTTTTAATTGTCTAAAATATAATATCTATATCTATATCTATATCTATATATATTAAATTTTTAAATTTTCTTCATTAGTATTATTTTATAAATTGCATGTCATTCATTTTTTTTTTTATCAATGTTTGGTACTCATGGATCTTAAGAGTCAAAAACAAAAATTTTATTACTTTTTGTATTTAGTTTATTTAAAGATATTCTGCCATAGAATTTTATCATGCACCATATAAAGACTACCATCGAATGAGATTTCAATATTTATACAATTTTATCATGCACCACATAAAGACTATCATCGAATGAGGTTTCGATATTTATAAATAGGACACTTCTATCGGAAATTAAAGCATTGATCACAAAGTCATCGTTCAAAGTATTAAATTAACATATACTTATTCACTAATAAAATATATAGTAACATAGTTTTAAAATTTAATTGATTTAGCGTGTATATTTTTATTGATTATTTTTGAATTTGTGTTATATATATGGAAAATCTTTTACTAATAGAGTCACCATCATAAAAGTTAATCCAACTTTTGGTTGGTGTTATATGTTATGTAGGTAAAACAAAAAGCTGTTTAAAATTAATGGAAAATTTCATTGTTCCTAAAATAATATTGATGCTCCTAATCCAATTCAAAGGTAAATAATAATTATATTCACTATATTTAAGACATTAAACAAAAAAAAATCAAAACAATTAAACAAAAATTATTTTATGGTGATAATCTAAGCATTTTATAATTTTAAGGATAATTATTTCATACACTATCAGTGGAATATTTTTATTCCACAAGCAGTGTTAAGATCGTGACACGTATCCTATTTTATTTATTTTTTAGTTTTTAATATTTTTTCAAGACACATGTTACGATCCGAGTACCGCTTGTAAAATAAAAATATTCTGCTAACAGTGTATAAAATAATTATCCTAATTTTAATATATATAATTGATTGTAGTATTTTGTATGCCTTGTAGGTACAAGTTGAATGTTTAAATATATGATGGTTTTAGAAAAGCGATGTTTTCTACTTTTCAACACTGAATCTAAAAAATTAATTAATAAAGATATTGACAATCTTTATAAAATTTTTCTTAAAGTATTGATTAGTTAACAATTATATAAGTTAAATGTTGAGGCATTTAATAGTTTTAGAAAAGCGATATTTGTACTTTTCAACATTAAATCTAAAAAATTAATTATTAGCGACGTTGATAATTTTTATAAAATTTCTCTTAAGATATTAATTAGTTAACAATTATTTTAATATTGTTCAATCTTCAATTTAATTTAATAATATTTATGACCATGATTTAGGAAAATGAATATTATAAAATTCGAAAGATATTTGAAGATCTTAGGTGTGCAGTTTTTGTGTTCTAAACAAGAGTGATAAATTATAATGTTGAGACAAGAAGTACAAAGTTTATCATGTTAAAGTGTATCACTTTGATCATAAACTTAAATGTCGAAAATTATTAGAATAAGTATATACACATTTATATAAATGACTATCTTTGTTATATTTTCATATAACATATTTTATAACTAAAACTTAATTTAATTAAATTGTATATTAGTATTTTATCCATATCTTATATTTCATTTGTTGTAACAGCCCGTTACCACATTTTTCACGTATTTCCATACAACTTTATCGATTGGGCTGTCTGCGATGCCAATAACATTCTACAATGATAGTGATAAATAATAACATTTATTTATCAAATACGAAATATGAAATTTCTTTTCATTATTCCTTACATCATGACATCCCCTATTGTCTTTATTTCAATAAAGTAGTACTGTATACATATGTCTGGAATGTAAAAGAGAAGTAACTATACCTGTCATATTTGACATAAGTTGCACCCGCGCTTGATATGTAGCTATCCATATAAGAGCTAATTCTTTCAACTTCGTGTCTTTTATCTGTGGAGTCAAAACAAAGGGGTGAGCGATTCATACGCTTAGTAAAGGAGACATATGCTGTTTTATGAAACCAAAACCATATTTCATAATTTATTTGTTTTCCACAAATCACTTCAAATAGGAAAACAGTGGTTATATCAACCAGTACTCTCAATGCGTCATTCAAATCATTTTCTCAACAGTTTACAATAAAATAGATTAAATAGCAAATAGGATTTTAACAAATCCTTTCAGTAAACAGAAATCAACAAGTTGAGACTAGGCATCACCCTACGAATAATTCATGCTATCATCGTTCCCCCTCCCTCTTGCGAGAACGGAATCTACCGCTATTGGGGTGCACCCGTAGGCCATCGCCCCTCATGGTTATCTCTGCTAGATCTATGACCATAATCTATAGGTGGTCCTCGGGTCCACTTGCCAGGTGACCTCGAAACCGCTGATGACTTGGCGGGTTTATCAACCCTGTGACGCCCTGAGGTGCACTCGTTGGTCCATCGACCGAGCCACCGCCCCAGGCGGGTCACGCAACAACATAAATAATAATGCATGAAACTAGGGGCCTAAAGTCTCAAAATCACTTTATATCTCATGAGAAACCTTTAAGGAATTGCTTTATAAATTCATCATTTGCTCAAAATGATTTTCTTTCCAAAAAGGTTCTAAAAACAGCCCGCAATCTCACTGAATTCTGTGTGAGAAAGTCCCGGGTTAAACTGGCTCGCCATGGCTAATTCGCCCATGGTTGACCCGCCCATTGGTCAACTCGCCCATCAAAGGGCTACATATTTTCTATTTTTAAAGCTCTTAAAAATAACTCATTTTTTGTTGAGAAAATGTAAATAGAACTCTGTTCGCCATGGTCAGTTCGCCCATCGTGGCTCGCCCATGGTGAATTAGAAAGTGGGGTGACAAGTAGTCGCCTGCCAACCTTTATTTGTAACAACAAGAAAAACTGACTCGCCAAAGCGGCTCGCCCATCATAGAGTTGCCATGGTCAACTCGCCCAAAAGCGGCACTCCATGGTCAACTCGCCTATTACATGAAAACAGGGGTCGCCTGCCCCAAAACCACATAAAAAAGGTTTGCCCATTTAGCTCGCCCGGATTTCTATTTAAAACATGGTTGCTCGCCCAAAAGAACATAAAAGGACTCGCCCAAATTGGCTCGCCCAGATTTTACTTAAAACAAGGTTACTCGTCCGCCAAAACATCACAAGAGGGGCTCTTCGCCCAAAACATAACGAAGGATCAGATTGCCTGCCCTTACCAGTTCGCCCAACAACAAAGCAATTTATCAAAATAATATGCATGTCATAAACCAAAACCATTTCTCAGTAATTTAATAAATTTAACTCCACAGGACATGCATTCTTTTCACATACAACTCCCTTACCTGGTCCAACGAAGCCTTGCTTCGCCCTGCTTCCTGCTCGCCAATAGCCATTCCCAATTATCGGCTGCAAATAATATATAAATTCCATTAATATTTTCTTCATATATTTTTCCATTAATTGGGCGAGACTTGAGATAATCAACCAGCTCGCCCACAGACATTTTACTAGCTCGCCAATCCGAGCTCGCCATTCATCAAATGGCTTACACGTGGGAGTTCACCCATCATTACTCGCCATTCATATATTTGGGAGCTCTCCAACATTCAACTCGCCAAGCCTTTGCTGGCTTAAATGTGGGAGTTCGCCCACATTTCTACTCGCCCAATGCCTTATGCATGTGAGTTCACCATTCAGCTTTCTACTCAGGATGGGCTCGCCTATAACTTAAATTAGCGTTGGGCGACCTCGCCTACGTAAACATCAACTTTGGCGAGTTCTTTATTACCTTCTCGCCTCATTGGCGATCACTAACATTCAACACAGGCGATCACCATAATCGCCACTCTTATCACTTTTACACCATTTCAACCCAGTTTCATTTTATTCTTCATCTACTTCAAGTTATGAATTCATTCTATTTCTATGATCTAATAAAAATAAATCAAAAGCAAGACAATCATCATGCTTCTCATGCTTGAAATCATAGAAATATATCATTCAATCATTAAATCTCACCTTAATCAACTGTACTTCCAAAATAGAATATTTTCTGTCTCACGTTGGCCTTACTTTGCTTATTCCTTTAGCTCATCAACCTATGGAGGAAATGTTTTGTAAGCAGGTTTACTTGTTTAGCCAACTTGAGGGTGAAGTTTAGTGAATCAAGCATGGTAGAAATGTATGAAATCAGAACATAAACTGGCATTTGCATAGCTCTCGTGAAGAAGATGAATATGGCTAATCGGTTTTCCTCAAATGTTTCTTCTTATATAGCCATGCTATCCAATCAGAGCTCATCACTTGGCCTTATCTCATTTCCTCCATTTATTTCACGTCTTTCATTCATTAAAAACAGAAGAAAAACTGCAGCAGAAGGAACGGCTATGAGAAGCTATTCTCTGCACATTTTGACTTACTTCACTTGCCATTAATTGTCTAAACCGAGAAGCCAATGGCGTGAAGTCCACAGCCTCTTTTCTTGACTTATTACACCTTTTGTCTTATTCCTCAACCAATGAGGTTATTTCCTTTATTGACTTTATTCTTTCTCAATTTATTGTCTTCAACCGTATGACTTACAAAGTCAATTTTGGCTGCAAAATGGTTTGAATCTATTTTCATTTTGTCCATACTGATTTCAGTTCGCCTCCTCATTCTGGAGACCTTCAGCCACCAACTCGATTTCAGTTCGCCAACCCAATATCTGGAATTTACGAAATGATTTCCTTTGCTAGGCTATCATTTGTGCTTCTATATGGGTGACCACATTACTCGCCAAATACATTCTTTGGGCGATCACAGTCCTCGCCACACACGGGCCATCATCTAATCACAGCCTTGGCGAACTCACCTATTCGCCAATGAGGCCATTGAATCCTACTCGCCCTCACACTCATTGGGCGATCAATTCTACCAATTAACTTGGCGAACTTACCATTCGCCCTCGCCATAATCCATTGGCGATCACACCATTACCTTGCTCGCCCATTGGCGAGCCGTTTCTTCATGGTACTCACCCGTCGAGTATTTCACAGAAATTGCTCCCTTTTCATCCTAAGTTAAGGAGCTTTTCACTTAAGTGAAATCAATATTTATTATTTATTTAATTTCCAATATTAATTTCATGAAATTAGCGTCTACAGTAGGGTAAAATCAGATCTTACATCTGTGGAATCTATTGGATCATTAATTAAAGTGAAACATTATTCAAAGATAGCAATGGATACTTATCAAGAATCATTTACTACCTCTTCAATTTAACAAGTATTCATCAAAGAATTTTCATTAAAGAAATTTCTACACAATATTGATTTTAAGATGGAAAAATTTTCAATTTCTTCAAATCAAATACATGTTGAATTTTTTTACATATTATTTTCATTCAATAAATTACTATATGAATTTGAATTTAACTTCTATAAATTTTGCATAATTATAACCAATAGATAAATTTTTTATATTACAATATCGTAATATACAAATTACAAATAAAAAATATTAAATATACATATGTTGTCATTTTCATAAACATAATAATTTGTATTATAAAATTTCAAAAAAAATATAAATTATTAATGAATTTAGTGTTTAATTAATTTATTTCCGAGCATTGCACGAGTTTAAAACTATTTTATAATAAAATCAAAATCTTAAAAAAAATCTAAAAGACGTAAAACAAATAAAACTTAAAACAAAATCGTTTCATCAAATTTTATAAAATTTTTTACTCTTATTAGAATTTAAATTATAAAATATTTATAACTTATGATATAATGAAAAAATTAAACAATTGATCATATAACTAATAAAAACAAAGCGATCATATGTAGCATGAATAATCAACAACGAAAATATAACATTTTTTATAATATTTCAAATGTGAATTAAAATTTTTTCTGTTAATATATTAAAATAATCATTAATATATTAAAAACTAAAAAAATTGACGAATAAGGTTGCGTTTGGTACATTGCAGGTAAAGTGATTGCAGTATAAAGTAATTGCTGGAAAAGTGATTGCTGAGAAAGTAACATTGCAGCGTTTGATATGCAGTGTAAAGTTTTGTTTAAATTGTAAGGAAAGTAACATTGCAGCGTTTAGTATGTAGTCACTTTGCTGGTAATGTAATTACAAATTTCAAAAATACCCTTAAGTATAAAAAGAAAATGTGTACATTGAAATTAATTACAAATGTAATTATTACATTGAAATGTAAAGAATATAAAATTGTAATTGTCATAACGTATTAATTTTCGGAAAACCTAATAGCTAGACACTAAAATTACGGGAGTCGCCACCAACCATTCTACCTAGGTGTGATTGGTCACCTATTCAAACTAAGAGTAAGGCTTGGTCTACGTTCAAGGATGCTAGGGTTCGAGAGTACGATTACGTGTAAGGAAGGATTAGCACCCTACAACACCCATCTTAAAATGGTACCAACTAGTTTTAGGTTATCTTTACAATTTGCCTTGTATTTATATTAATTTCGATATGCTTATATATTGGCAATATTTATAAGATTTTTCCATCAATTTAGCTCAAATCTTAAAAATCTCCCTCACCTCAAGATTTTCAATGAGTCTCAATTGACTTTCTTGAATTCCATCGTCGGATTAATGAAATATTTTATGAAAATTTTATTCTTTCTAACTTTGGCTCTAATTTCAACTCCATATTAATCTCTATATTTTTTAATCTTATTTTACATTATTCTTATCTATATGTTTTATTTATTTATTTAGAGAACAAATATGAATCATGGTTTATTGAAGATTTTCTTAAAAGCATCCCATCAATTTGGCTCGACTTAAAAGAAATCTTTCTACCTAGAAATTTTGAAGGAGTCCCAATTGACTTTCTTGAAATTTCATCATTGGCATAATTCATATTTTTTCCTTTATCTAACTAATTTTATTTCATTCTAAGCTATTTAGTTCATTTATTGTAAAACCTGATTCTACTACACTGTACAAGATATATGTAATTATTTGATTATTAAAATAAAGTTTATTTGGTGAAATTAAGTGAATTGGGTATGTGGGCCCCACCTTGAATTTTACTGTTTTATTGATGATATAAATGAAATACGGTATTCAGAAGGTGAAATAAATATTAAATAAATATCTGGAGGCATAAAAATAATTTTTGGATTATTTGAGATTATTTTAAGAATTAAAAAAAAACAAATTGAAAAATGACAGTTATGTCCCAAGGGCATTTTTCGTAAATTTAGCCCATAATAAAACGAGTTGGGACAAAGTAAAAATATCATGCTAAACTACATAAAAGGGGGAATATCATGGTGTCAAAAGATTTGATGAAAAAGTTGGTTTGATCAAAAAATTTTGCTAGCGGTTAAAAAGTGGTAAAACTATAATTTCATATTATCGGTGCACCGTGCGGCAATGAAATGATCTCCATTCACTAAAATACATTAAATGTGATTTATTGGTGCTGGAATCATAATTTTTGGAGTTCATTTGCATGGTTTTACAAAATCGGAAGCTTAATGACAAAACCGTTAATATTTAAGTAATCAGGGGTAAAATAGTCATTTAACATGAAGGGAGGCCGGTCAAATTAGTCAATAATGACTGGATTGACTAAAATAAATTAAATTGAATTTAAATAAAATTTATAAGTTGAAAATAATAATAATAATAGTGTGATAAAGGAATAAATAGTGAAAAATGAGAATAAAATTTTATGATTGTGACATGTGGCAACTTGTCATTGGTTGGAAGAAGACTAAATTTATCAAAATTTTACTTAATGCAGCCGGCAGTATTCCTTCTTCTTGCCCAGCAGCTTCACGACATCCATGGCCAAAAGAAAATAAAAACTTTAAAGCTCCAAAAACAATAAAAATAGTTGGAAATTCAAGAAAGCTATTTCTAACAAAAATATTCCCCATCACTTTCTCTTTCCATAGACACCAAAATCTTATCAAAAGAAGAAAGGCACAAGGAGAAAGAAGGCCAAGAAGATTTCGGCCAATTTATGGAACCCACCAAAATTTGATATAATTTGAATTAAAGTTGTACTCTAGCTAAGCTTAAGGTGTAGAATAACATGCTAGCATTGGATTTGCATTATTTTGGGTAAATGAAAAATCACCATTTAAAGGGGGCTACGTTTTGGATGAGATGATGGTGAAACCATGCCTTTTCTTGCATGAAAATGGAGAAAAATAATTAAGGAGAATTAGATAAACATCATAGGAAAGCTAGAATTGTGAAAATGAAAGAAATCAAAGAAAATGGCATTAAGGGGGTTTCGGTCAAGGCTTTTTTGGGGATGAATTACTGTTGTATTTTATGGTTTGATGGTAGAAAATTAATGTGAAAATCAAAAGAGGAAGGTGGGTGAAATCGAAACCGAAAAAGGAGTTAAAACGGAAAAGTTCAGTTTTAGCATCAGTCTAAATAATACTGATTGTGCATGTGCAGTGTCATTTATGGTTGCATTTTATGGAAGTTAGTAGCTTAAAATTAAGAGGAAAAATATTGATAATTTTCAATAAAAATTATTTTCAGCATATAGGTAGCTGAATATCAAGTGTTGCATATAACTCTCTTACTAAACCGTGGTTTGCTCACTTCCCAATTTTAACATTTCAGATTTTCGGTGACTGTGAGATCTGACATATGAGGATTTCGAGCTGCTCATTTGGAGACATTGCGACAGCTTGATTTATAATATGAGGTATGATCATTTATTTTCTGTATTTAGACTTATTTTCTGTATTTAGACTTACTTTCAGTACTACTTTCTTGAGAATTAAGATAGGGGATGTAATTGATATTACGAATTTTATATTTAATAGTTAAATGAATATGAAAAGTGAAGTATCACAGACAGTCCAACTGGATAAGTTGGATAGAAATACGTGAAAAATGTGGTCACAGGATGTGACATTTATTTATTCACTTATCTAAGTTTATATAAATTTCTTTAATTTTAATTTTGATTTAATTTATCTTTTTTTTATTTCATTTATTTATATTTATTTAATAAACATGAATTATATTTTATCGAAAACTCTTTCAAAAGTATTCCATCAATTTGGCTCAACTTAAGAAAGAATCATCTCACCTAGAAATATCCAAGGAGTCTCGATTGACTTTCTTGGAATTTCATCCTCGGTATAACTCATATTTATTTCTTTGTTATCTAATCTTATTAATTACTAATTATTTTCAACCTAAGCTATTTCATTCTATTTAATTTTCATCTAATTTATGTTCTCGTATTTATATTTATTTATCTATTTTCATTTATATTTTTTTCATATTTAATTTACTAAGAATAAACATGGATTATAATTTATTGAAAATTCTTTCAAAAGTATTCCATCGATTTGGCTCAACTTAGGAAAGAATTTCCTCACCTAGACATTTTTAAGATGTCTCAATTGACTTTCTCAAAATGTCATCATCGGTAAATATTTATTTATTCTTATTATTTTATTAATTATACATAATTGTAAGCTTTCACCTACAACTAAATTTTATTAATAAGTCTATTTCTTAAATGAACAACATATAAATTCATAAATCAAAATGAATAAACTAAAATAATTAAAAATTACATAAATAAATTATCTATCAACTTCAAATAATGCAAGCCATCATAATTAGTTAATAAAATATTAAATGAAACTAAAGACACATGGGTGTAAAGGAATAGGAAAATAAACATCAAATGCATGCCGTTACTATGATATTAGCAGCTACAGTTTTATTTACCTTTAATATTTACTTCATGTTTCCTTATTAATTGTTTCTTTCCTTTCTATCTCAGTCTCATAGCAATAGTTTCTTGTCCACGCAGCAGCTTCAGGATGGCATTGGGTAGCTAAAAAACTGCACTATTTTTCTTCCTCTCTTGTCCCAGTTTCCCGTTTCTTTCTCAAAGCTTCTCTATGTTTTCTCTCCTTGCAGGCAGCAGCTGGGTGGCCTCGGTCAGGGATGATCCGGCAACTTCTGTGGTGTGGAGGCGGTGCTGGTATGTGCAAGGCAGCGGCAGCTTCAGCGATATAGAAGCTTGCAGCGAGGTGGCGACAAGGCGTGGTGTAATGGAGCCAGCCTTGATGGTTGCAGAGGTGGAACGGGAGCAGTGCAGGCTTGACGGTGAAGATGGTGCAACGATGAAGACTCAAGGCTCGGGTTTTGTTAGTGAAGCAGGGCACGGTTTGGCAAGTGAGGTGTAGGGTGGCAGGAATGCTCTCTGTTTGGTTGATGATGGTGGCAACAAAACAGGGGACAATGAGGACAGCCGCTAGCTTCGCCAAGCAAATTCGCTCCCTCTTTTTCTTTTTCCTGTTGTTATTTAAATAGACCTAGATTTCTTTTTATTTTAGGTAATACATAAAAATCAAAAATAAATCTTTTAGGAAATTTTTAGATTTCAAGAATCGAATCTTAAATTCAATATTAAGTCTGATTTTTTTTCCACAAAATTTAAATGTCAATCTTTAATAGTCTCATTTAATTTTGCTTTCCTATCAAAATTAATTCCGATTTCCTTCCCTTTTTATTATATTTTATAAAAATCAAAATCAAAATCAAAAATCCAAAATTTATTTCTAAATCTAAATTAAGAATAAAAAATAAAAATAAAAATCAATAAAAAAAAAATATATAAAAACTAATTAATTAAAAATGTTTGAAGAAGATCCGGACAAAAATGGTGTCTATAGTAATTATTGACACTGATCATCCTTTATAATAATAAATTTATATACATTATTATTAATTTATAATAACATTAGCCATTGAATTTGTTTTATAATTAATTTGTACCACTTGTGTTTTGTTCTATATTTCTATGATTTTTTTATGCTGATAAGAGAAATGAGGCAATGCCAAATAATTAAAAGAACAATCCAAGCAATATGAGATTTCAGCCTTACCCATGGAATATAAAATTGGGAATGTAGTACTCATGCACAAAGAAAATGAACAAAAGGTGGCTCAGAGCTGTGGCTTCTAAATAAACCACACATAAATGTGCAAACGTGTAGGTGTGAGAGAGCTTTTTAGTTGATTAAAAGACAGAAATCTAAAAGAACTTTATATCTCTAGCACTTCTAGATATTTTATAAGAAATCTTAATCAATTATGAATTAAGTTGCTAGTTGCATCAGTAAGCTAATACGAATAAATGAAAAATAAAGACTACTTCTGTGAATAAGAGAGTTAGAGCGGACAAGATGAATGCACAAAAGATCACGTCCTTTGTGCTACCCTCAGGCACAAATAGAACTTGAAAATAAGAAAAGAAAGAAAACAGGTAAAATTAAGAATTTGATTCAAAAAACAGTGATAATGCTCCTGATGAATTCTTTGTCTGCATAAACAAAGGAAGAACCTATTGCAATGCGCGGTTATCCACTTAAACTGAACGCATGCTCGAGATGGAAAGAACATGCTGATGGAGAGGCGAGAGGGATGAAGAGACAGGTGAGAGGGAATGCAGAGGCGAGATCGAGAGGCTGAAAGGAAAATTTTCCAGGGACAGATTTAGGCTGGAGGGGGCATTTCTGGGCAAAAGACTTTGCAGAGATGGCTGCAAAGTACTTAGCAGCCAATTTAGGCTGCAATCACTTTGCAGTGCAAAGTGAGGGGTACCAAACGCTGTAATCATTTTGCGTCCAATTAAATTGCAATGCAAAGTAATTACTTTCTCAATACCAAATGCAACCTAATAGTTGAGTCAGGGGCCAAATTCTAGTTATTAAAGGAGTTGAAGGTTGTTGCAGAGTGAAAAGATAAAACTTAAAAAATAAATTAATGAATGATACCATATTGATTAAATGTCAATAATCAATTTCCTTGGCAAATGGTAGATCCACATTCTTTATGTTTGAGATTCAATAGATTGTTGGCGTACCAAAGTAAAAGTACTCCTAACCAGATAAGCATCTTTTCTTTACTTGAGTTCACTCTTTGTTTTTCATGAATGTACTCTTTGTTTTAAATTTACGACATGCATGGTTATGGTTGTTATTCACATAGCCCCAAGTGTTTCTTTTTTCAAGATTCTTTATAGAATTTCTTAGCAGGATAAGCAGAAATCGGTTCAGACAAATTTAAAGGTGTCCCATGTTGTAAGCTAGCAAAAAGATTCAAGTATTTTAACCCCTTTCTGTAGATTAGCAAAACCATTACTATTCATCAAAGTTGCTTAAAAATCAGCCAATATGTGATTTCTTTTGGGCGTTATCCTTTTTGATGATAGCCTTGTGAAACGCTAGAGAAATCAGAGTTTTCAACCCAGTCAGCTGTAGAAAACTTAAGTACAGAATTGTTAATTAAAAGAGTTCACTGTTCAGAAAAAGTTAATTCGGTGTCATCGTTTTAAGATGCTCAGCCCTCTAGACCACTGAGAACAAGTTGACCTAGCAGCTCGGGTATTTAAGGATTAGTTTGAGTGAACGGTGTGATTGATTCTGATGAGGTTAAAATAAAAAAAATGATCGCGGTGGATATAAATTTTTTTAATAAAATATTTAAAAGAATAAGTAAAAAATTATTTTTACAGTTGTTTTTTTGTCTTTTGCTAACTTTTTTTTTGTCTTATTGGTTGGATTCAAATGCACAGGAGGTGCGTTTGAATCCAAACGAAGCCTAAGCCATTCATATACTTTTCGTTTACAAGGCAAAGAACTGGAATGGAAATGGGCATGAAGCCAGGAACACATTTTCAAAAGATAATAATAGTGAAAATTAAGCATTTTTTGTTTTCAAATCAAGTTTAACTTGAACCCTACCTTGTTTATTTACTAAATTTTATTTAAAAAAAAGATTCGAAAGACACATGCATCAACTATTAGATCAAATGTTATGTGGAAAGAAAAACAGTGGTTGTAATAAATATTCTTTGATGGTATTGAGAATCCAAGCTGGACGTCTGTATGCCACTATGCTTATAGTTTCTCCAAAAGTTGAAGCATTTCAAGAGGCAAAACTTGATGAAATAGTGGTGCAGGTATTCGGAAAGCAGATCCCTTCAGTAGTCTCATGCAAACGTGACGAATAATATATCTGCCTGATTTCTGCTGCCCCATGGAAAATTTTATGTTCTGAAAAGTACCCATGTTTATGTTCTTGTTATTGTTTTGTTTTCTTCTGTTTTGTAATTTATTAGCCCATTGTTGTTCCATCCCAATGCCTAGCTTAGTCTTAGCATCACTTTCTCAATATCACAGAAAAGGACCCTAACACAATTAAATAATTTCTGCCTATAAAAAGAAAAAGAAATAACAACAATAATGAAATAATGAAAGAAAGAGGAATACTGTTAGACTGATGAGAAAGACTACTAGTTTACTGGTTCAGCTTTTGGATTTTGTTAGAATGGTTACAAGGACAAACATGCTGATGATAATAAAGGGCTACTTCTGGTTCTGAGTTTCTGATTCATCTAGAAAAACAATCCTTTCTCTTTGCCTGCAATGATGTCTCAGGCTCTGAGCTAGTGTTTGGACACTCTTTTTTCAGTTTTAATCCTTTTACCTTCTTTGGAAACCCTTGTTCTTCATTAAGCTCCTACTCCAAGAAAGTCTATAAACGGTGGTGATGACGGGCTATTGCTCTCAAAATGGCTTGCTTCTGAGTTCTCTGCAGCTGAGGGCGATGACAATGATGGTTCAGTGACTGTGACCTGAGATGCTGATGCAAGGGAGTCTGAGAAACCAGATAGTTGATTGTTATTTGATTGTTGCATTAACATCCGTGGAGGGTGAGAATAGGGATGGGAAACAGTCAAGGTCGTTTCATCTTGAAGCATATTCCATTGCCTACTGTTCCGGCTAATTAAACCTTCTTGGCTCCTATAATCTGCAAAAAACAGCCACAATCGACCCTTTCATGAAAATGAAGAAAAAAAAGTACTTTTTTGAAGCTGAGCATCACTGAGGATTAGTGACATATGGAAGCTTTTTAAATGCAACAGTGTTATCTTACGCCAGGATGACCGGACTTAGCAGAGAAACTCGGTGAAAGATTGGTAAATTAGCTTAAAGCAGCCAATGAAAGGAAGCACAAATTAAACTAGATGCATAAAGGTTTGAAATGACAAACCAGGAAGTATGGAATGAAGGGACCAAAAGGACAAACCGGAAAACAAATCCAAGGGTGTCTGGCTTTTACATTCTTCAGGAGCAAAACAGTTGTAGCTTTTAGACCCAATAAACAAATCTCTACCACTGGCTGCAACTCCTTTGCTTGAAGTTTTGTTGTAACTAGAGCCATTAGACCCAACAGAAGAAGCTAAATATGGGTTGTTAGAAGGGTTTGTGAAGTTGCCATTGGCTGCCTCTCTGCAGTCAAAGTTCCCATTTTCCTCCAACTTTCTTTGAACAGCTTGACTTACCTTTCTTCTTCTATAGGCACTAGCCTGCTCCCTGTATTTCCTAGCCATTATAACATGCCACTGGTTTTTGACAGCATTATCAGTTCTCCCAGGAAATAGCCTAGCAATCATGGCCCATTTGTTACCATATGCCCTGTGAGCTGCCATCAGCCTCTCTTCTTCCTCTTCAGTAAATGCCTTTTTGGTGATCCTCGGGTCTAGTTGATTAAACCACCTCAATCTACAGCTTTTACCTTCATATGCAGCAGAAGTTTTTACTTGAAAAAATTTTGAATAACAAATACAAGCACAAGAAAAAAGTACAAAACAAGAAAGAGAACATTGTAATGTATTTCTTTAACTGATTTTACCTGTTCTTCCATGCAACTTCTCAGCTATGAGGTTCCAGTTTTGGGGTCCATAAATTGCAACAAGCTCCTTGAGCTTAGAGTCCTCAGCAGGTTTCCAATGCCCTCTAGCACAAACCTTTGACTGCCCAACATCCTTGCCATTGAGAAAACCGTCACAAGGGTTATTATCTTCACTCATACAGATCATTCTTCTCCTGAAATCCTCCATGGAAACTGCAGCAGTGCTTTCTCCAAACCCATCAATGGATTCAGAAAACTTAGAAAAATGATCAGCTACCTCACTGTTTTGTCCATCCTCTTCCAACTCACAAGGACACTTCATTATATATGAAAACCCCATGTGACCCCTCACAGGATTATCATCACCAACACCACAGTAACACATATTCTGTGAAGAAACATGATGATAACTTGGAGTAAAAGAAAGATAATCCATGTGTTAACACCTCCATTGATGAGGTAGAAGGTGGATATATGCTGCAGCAACTGGACAAGCCATTATTTCCTTGGTGACAACTGGAGCTGTTGTGGAACTGTTGCAAGGTCATCTTCATATCCCAAAATGGTAAAAAGAAAGTGAAGATAGAAATAAAGAATGAGAGAGAAAAAAGGTGAGAGAGGTGCACAACATAAAGAGAGAAACAGATAGATTGGCGCATTGGCAGAGAAATAAAGTGTTTGTTCTCATTCCAACAGAAAATTCACACGACTACTCAGCTTCTGTGGAAGGAGTTTCATTGCTCTGACAGAACCTGACATCTAGTTTGACTCTTTCTGTCAAAGCACAGATTCCCACGCTACTTCATAGAGCGTGGAAGATACACAAATCTAAGAGTTGAAGAGGCTCATGAATGAACGAAAATTCCTTGCAATAAAAGAACTTTCCCATTACAGGTTTGGTTTTGTTAGTAGTCATTAATGCATTATTGCAGAAGTACAAAACTAACATAAAAAAGATTAAATGAAACCGAATGCCTTGTACAGTTAGATACAAATATGTATATTTTTGGTGTATAAATACAACATGCATGTTAAAATTATATTATTTAACTGCCATTTAAAAATCGATTTTGAATCTAAATTTTTCTAAACTCAAGTAACAATTATTAAATCAAATTTTATTATTTTGATAATGCATATCATAACATAAAATGTAAAAGGGTGGCTTTGAGTTATCAGTTATCACCCTATATCTGCCATAAATCTGCCTCTTTTTTTTTGGTACTGCATCATATCTGCAATAAAACCAAAAACCGATGGTGCTGGTGCATGAATGAATCAAATCCTTTTGGTGACTTCTCTGGCTGCGAGTGGTGTTTGAATAGCTCATCATTTGTTCCCTTGCATCGCTTACACACGTGTGGATGTCACCTCACTCACGTGTGAATCTCTCTGAGTCAGACGACCCTGAGCCTAGTGAGAGCTTTCACGTGTATTTTTCAAGTCTGGGAATCTCTCTAGCTTAACAAAAGAAGGGGGCACCGCAGTTGTCCTATAGAAAGGTTACTGTACAAGTCTCCTTGCCCTTGCCAGAGGTTCCTATATATCCCCTTTTGATTCAAATGGGCAAAGAAATATGGACAAACTAGCTTTGAAAACAAAACACTACTTCCCTGGCCATAAAATCTATATCTTCACTCACCCATATCACTAGTAGTAAGTAACTTGGGGCTCCCCCCATCTTAATCACCGTCGGATGCATAACTTTGATACAGACCTCTGCTTTAACTCTGAAGGATTTTATTTTTATTCATTTAACCTACCACCATTACCTGTTTCATTTTGGTTATGATAAGTTCCAAAACACCCTCAGATTATATTGGATGTCAAAATCTTTCAGGTTTTTGAGTCTTAACTACCCAATCCGGAAGAATTTCAAAAACTTCGTATAACCAGACAAGAACTCAAGCTTCAAGGATGCGGTCAGAAATATTTTATCTCAATCTCATTGCCATTGGACTATTTCTAGGAAAAGAATAAAAACCAACCTCTACAAACCTCAGCTGGGATAAAATATACAGGCACAAAATCCTTAATGTGCATTATGTAAGTAAATTATACAGATCATACATGCTTCTACATAATATGAAACATGTTAAACAAATAAAAGTGGAAGCTACAGGATCTAACCTCCAGCCATTGCACTCTGTAGCTTTGTTGTAGAAGCCATTTCCGAGTTTGACGACAGGATTCTTACACCTTTCAAGTCTTCCAAGCACTCAAAAACCTCACTATATGGTGTGTTTTTCTGAGATTAACGTACTTGGGGACCGGAAGGAGCCCTCTTTTATTACTAACGAGAGCATGCTAATTATGGCAATAAAATCACGTTTTAACCATCACAAAATCGTGTTTTAATAGCCAAATATTGAGTTGAGATTCAGTGTGAAATTATGAACCATATCCGGAATTGGTCAACCAAATATTTATTTCCATAATAAGGAGATATACTAACATTCTCCCACTTGGTCCATATATTTCACTTATAGAAGAAACAAATCATATGAATCATGGCGACAGTTCCTCAAGTGGTGAGTATTATCTTCCATGTATTACTATGTAAAATGTTTCTAAATCAACCCATTTTTTACTTAATGAATAAACCTTATGTTTATTCTCGGTCCAAACAACAAGGATATTTCTCAAATAAAACTTTAGTGTATACAAATCAAATGAGAAACATTATAATATTAATAAGAGTTTCAATTACAATCAAAATGTGGGACCAAGTCCCATTCTCTCTACATGATCCTTAAATTTAAATGGTGGCATGCCCTTAGTCAAAGGATCAGCTAACATCAATTTAGTGCTAATGTGTTCAATGACCACTCTTGTATCTTTAACACGTTCTCTAATGGCTAAGTACTTAATGTCGATGTGCTTACTTCGACTTCCACTCTTATTGTTCTTAGCCATGAATACCGCAGCTGAATTGTCACAATATATCCTCAATGACTTAGATATGGAGTCAACAACTCTAAGCCCACCAATGAAACTCTTAAGCCATACACCATGTGAGGTAGCCTCAAAACAGGAAACGAACTCGGCCTCCATAGTAGAAGTGGCAGTCAGTGTCTGCTTAGCACTCTTCCATGAAACAGCTCCACCGGTAAGCATGAAGATGTAACCGGATGTTGATTTCCGGGTATCAACACAGCCAACAAAGTTTAAGTCTGAGTCTGAGTAGCCAATCACTTCCAACTCATCAGTCCGTCTATACATAAGCATGTAATCCTTAGTGCCTTGAAAATATCTAAGCACTTTCTTCGCAGCTCTCCAGTGGTCCATCACCGGTTCACTTTGGTATCTACCCAACACTCCCACAACAAAAGCAATATCAGGCCTGGTACAGACCTGTGCATACATAATGCTTCCAACAGTTGAAGCATATGGAATGTTCTTCGTCTGTTCCCGCTCAAGATCATTTTTCGGGCACTGGTTCAAATTGAACCTGTCACCCTTCACAATGGGAGCTAGGCTTGGTGAACAATCTTTCATTCTGAATCTTTCTAAGACTTTATTGATATAGGCTTCTTGTGACAGACCTAATATACCTCTATGTCTGTCTCTATGGATCTTAATGCCAATGACATAAGATGCATCGCCCATATCCTTCATATCAAAGTTTTCAGAAAGAAATTGTTTCACCTCACGTAGCATCCCCTTATCATTAGTTGCAAGCAGAATATCATCCACATATAGCACAAGGAAACAAATCTTGCTCCCACAGACCTTCTGGTATATACACTAATCCATGATGTTCTCAACGAAACCAAATGATGAGATGACTTCATGGAATTTTAAATACCATTGGCGGGAAGCTTGTTTCAACCCATCTATGGACTTCTTGAGCTTACAGACCAAATGCTCACCATTACTAGAGGAAAAACCTTCAGGTTGTTTCATGTAGACCTCTTCCTCTAGATCACCATTGAGAAATGCCGTTTTCACATCCATTTGTTGCAACTCTAAGTCAAAATGTGCAACAAGCGCCATTATGATGCGGAGAGAATCTTTCTTAGATACAGGAGAGAAGGTCTCCTTGTAATCGATTCCCTCCTTTTGAGTGAATCCTTTAGCTACGAGTCTTGCCTTATAACGCTCAATGTTGCCTAATGAGTCAGTCTTGGTCTTAAAGACCCATTTACAGCCTATAGCCCTGGCCCCATTAGGCAACTCGACAAGATCTCATACTCCATTAGATGTCATCGAATCCATCTCATCCTTCATAGCATCGAACCAAAGTTTTGATTCTTTGCTATTCATGGCTTGTGAAAACATCTCTAGATCATTAACGGGTCCAATATTGAAATCATACTCTTGTAGATACACAATATAATCACTAGGAATAGCTGATTTCCTTTCCCTAGTAGACCTTCTTAATGTTGGTTCAACATTCTCCGAAGGATCATGTTGTTCAACTGGTTGCTCACTCAATTCTGGTGTATCCAGAGGAGCCTCGTCTACTGGTAAGTTATCAGCTACTTGTGGATCTTCAACGATTGGTTGTTCAATGTCCAGTTGTACTGAAGGGACATTGTTCATGATAACCAATCCTTGACTCGAGATAGAGGGTTGATCTCTCACAGAAACTAGGTCTTGAGATTGATTGCTCCCACTAACTAAGTCATTTTCAAGAAACTTGGCGTTCCTTAATTCTACAAATCTAGTGCTATGAGATGGACAATAGAATCTATAGCCTTTGGACCGTTCGGCATATCCGATGAAATACCCACTTATGATCCTAGGATCCAGTTTCTTTTCCTGTGGGTTGTAAACTCTTATCACAGAAAGGCATCCCCAAACGCGCATATGATGCAAACTCGGTTTCCAACCTTTGAATAATTCAAAAGGCGTCTTTGGAACAGCCTTGGTCGGAACCCGGTTCAATATATACGCTGCCGTTTTAAGAGCTTCAATCCACAAAGACTTAGGCAACTTCGAGTTGCTAAGCATACTACGCACCATTTCCATCAAGGTTCGGTTCCTTCTTTCTGCAACACCATTGATCCGGTGAACCAGGCATGGTATATTGGGCAACAATCCCATTTTCTTGAAGGAACTTCGCAAATGGTCCAAGTGCTTGTCCATCTTCAGTGTATCTATCATAATACTTCCCACCTCTATCAGTTCTTACTATCTTTATGAGTTTTTCACATTGTTTCTCTACTTCAGCCTTAAAGATTTTAAAAGCGTCTAATGCTTCGTTCTTGTTATGAAGCATGTAGAGATACATAAACCTTAAGTAATCATCAATAAAGGTGATGAAGTATTTTTGACCATATGCATCAATGTCTGGACAACATATGTCAGAATGTATGATCTCTAATTATGGTTGAACTCCTATTGACATCTTTCTTAGACTTGTTGGTTTGCTTACCCTTAATGCAATCCACACAAGTGTCGAAATCAGTAAAATCGAGAGTACTAAGTATTCCATCATTTACCAATCTCTTCATTCTATTTATAGAGATATGACCTAATCTCCGGTGCCATAACATGAAGGAGGCCTTATCCATATTTGATTCAAAACAAACATATGGGAGTGAATTACCTTTCTTAACGAGCCACTACTGAAGCTTGGTGGAGTCCTTATTCATGTGTCCCTTCCTTTTATAGAAGAAACACTTGGACTCTTTCTTAATGTCAGCTTGGGTAGGGATTTTCCCTTTTCCCTTGTTCTTGGCTCGATCATTGGTCTTTCCTAGGCTTGCAAAAAATGAAGTCTCACCCGATTCCATAAGCAGTCTTCCTTCCTCCTAAACACACATGGTCATCAATTCATTGATAGTCCACTTATCCTTATGTGTGTTGTAGGATATCTTGAATGGTCCGTACTGCTTTGGTAGAGTGTTCAATATATAGTGCACCAGGAAAGATTCAGACATCTCCACCTCTAGCTTCTTGAGTTGGACCGCTATATCTCTCATGGCATTATGTGCTCGCGCACTCCTTTGACACTAGTGAGCCTCATTGATGAGAACTTCATTATCAGGGTGCTGGCCTACGCTTTGTCTGAAGTGACAAACTGATCATCTATGGCCTTCAGTAAGGTCCTAACGTTGGCATACTGTTCGACAGAACCACGTATCCCAGCAGATATCTTTGTCTTAATATACATGACACTAAGGCGATTGGATCGCTCCCAGCGTTCATGTAAAGCTACTTGAGCAAGAGTGCTAGTCTCAGTCAATACGGGCTCGTCTTTCTTTATAGCATAGTCTATATCCATGCACCCTAATTGGAGGAGAACTCTCTCCTTCCAAACCTTGTAGTTCTCTCCATCCAGCTCGGAAACTTCTAGGTTAATATTAGCCTGAGGAAACACTGCATATAGAAAATAAACATGCTTATGTTTCTAGAATTTTTGAGGCAAACTTAATTATGTCTACCAATGTAAGCATATTTTATTAATGAATCTCAGCATAAAACTTGCCTGTGGGCTAAAGTTCTAATTCTAATAGATTCATATCATAATAATAAAACTATCAAATTATATCATTTCCTAATTCCTGTGGGTAAATTAAGAAACTAATTTGATATTTTATCCTAATTAGTTATAAAATTATAATAAAAATTCCTGTGGGATAAAATTTACTATAACCTTATAACTAATTACAATTTATATCTAGTATCATTATGTGATTTTACAAATATAATTTTACTTAATTAAGGTTGCTGTGGCTGAGCCCTAATTAAATAAATTATTAATCACTTAGACATATTGGCAAATTCTAAATTTATTCATATTTTAAAAATTGCAATTAACACAAGGCAATTTTAATTCCAAATAATATGAATAACTTAGCTACATGTGCTTCTAGTATAAAAATAACAAAATTATACATATTCAAAATGAGCACATATACACATTCAAATCAAATTTTCATAACTTAATCATAATTTTATGATAATTTTCACAAAATTATTCAATTTAAAATTACAGCATTTATAAAAATTTCAAATTTATGAAAAATCCTCATAAAATCCAAATAATGAGAAGTTTTCATAATTATATTAATTTTGTGAAAATAATCCAATTATTCATAAAATTATGAAAATTACAAAACTGAAAATTTGATATAAAACTATCAAAAAAATTTAATTATTTGGCCTAAATTAAATAATTTTAATTACTTAAATTAAATAAATCCTTAAGGCCTAATTAAAATAAACCAAATGTCTTTTATTTATTTAATCCACAAGCCCAAATAATTAACAAAAAGGCCCAAAATAAATTAATCCAAAATGAAGCCCAAACAGGGGCCCAAAAACCGGATGGCCCACAGTTTTTTTTTTAATTTTTTTTAAAACAGAGTTGCAGTATTTTGCAACAGGCGGGCGTGTGGATCTCACGCGTCCGCTTCCACATCGGTTTCACAAATGGGCGCATGAGACATTTTTCTATCAGCTCCTTCTTCACCCGATTTTTCTGGTCTTCAACCCGTTTCTAACCCAACCTCTGACCCGGATTAAAGACAACCTTTTATGCTTCGATTTGGGTGATTCTTGATCCCAAATCAATCAAAAACGAACGAAAACAAGTTTTATGAAATTTGTTTTGGCTATAAAACATCTCAAAATGTCATTCCAAAATTTAAAAAAAAAACTTACTTTTCGGCTTAATATACAGGAGCCATTAACGATTCTTTTGTTCGGTTTTTTGATTCTTAAAAGGTTAGAAAATCAATTCCAAATTATTCCCTAACCACATTATGACCAGAAACATGCAAAACACAAATAGACAATTTGGACAGAATTAACGAAAATTACAAAATATTTTCGTTCATGCAAGACAGAGGTTATGTGATGCTTCTTTCTACAGATCTTCAACAAGGCAGAAGTTATATTACGGCTCTGATGCCAAATGTAAGTAAATTATACAGATCATACATGCTTCTACACAATATGAAACATGTTAAACAAATAAAAGTGGAAGCGACAGGATCTAACCTCCAGCCATTGCACTCTGTAGCTTTGCTGTAGAAGCCATTTTCGAGTCTGACGACAGGATTCTTACACCTTTCAAGTCTTCCAAGCACTCAAAAACCTCACTAGATGGTGTGTTTTTCTGAAATTAACGTACTTGGGGATCGGAAGGAGCCCTCTTTTATTACTAACGAAAACATGCTAATTATGGCAATAAAATCACGTTTTAACCATCACAAAATCGTGTTTTAATAGCCAAATATTGAGTTGAGATTCAGTGTGAAATTATGAACCATATCCGGAATTGGTCAATCAAATATTTATTTTCATAATAAGAAGATATCCTAACACATTAACCATATGCTGAAGGGGAAATTATAAAAGAATAAACAAATAAAGGAGAACTTTGTTTCTAGAATTAGTGTGATCAATTAGTGTTAGTTACCCTATATGTCAAGCGACCCTCACTGCAGAGTTAAAGAAATGATTAAAACCATATTCTCAAGGCAAGTTCACTGCCTGATTTGACTCAAATTCTCTTAATAACAGTTGTCGTAATGATTTTCGTCCGGGACTCGATCGCTAGACGATTTTGAAAAAAAACACAAAATGGAGTCGCCACCAATCTTTTTTGGCTAGGTGTGATTGGCCACCTAAAATCATTTATTTTTTCAATAAAATCTTAAAATTAATTAAGGTTTATCAAAAAAAATAATTTTTGGTCTATGGAAACAAAGTTTGGGTTCGGGAGTTCGGTTACGCGTGGGGAAGGATTAGCACCCCCACAGCGCCCGTTAGAAAACGGTACCACTTAATCATGTATTATCTTTTGATCTTAATAAAATGGTCTTAATTAAACATTTAAAAAGAAATTCATTTATTTTGAAATCAATTTGTTATTTGCTTATTATTTGAAACATTAAATTTTATTTTTTATTTATGTTAAATTTATTTTTATTTGAAATAAATGAGAATCTTTTGTATTAAAAATTATTCCAAAATACCCCAATACTTTTGGTAGCATTTCGGATAATTTCCTCACCTAGAGATTTCTTAAGAATCGCTACTTGCGATTTCTATAGAATCCCATCCTCGGGAGATTCGCACTTATTTTTTTTGAAATTTCATGAATGCAAATGATGCAATCAAAATATGGATGATGTACATGAGAAATCCATTATTTCATTTTATTATTTTTTAATTCATAAATTTTAGTTTTTATAAATGAAAATCCCTTATATTGAAAATTATTCCGAAGTACCCCAATACTTTTGGTAGCATTTCGGATAATTTCCTCACCTAGGGATTTCTCAAGAATCACTACTTGCGATTTCTATAGAATCCCATCCTCGGGAGATTCGCATTTAGTTTGGAATTACAATGAATGCAAATGATGCAAACAAAATAGATGTGATGCACGTAAGAAATTTTATTTTATTTTTATTATCTTTTAATTCATTTATACTTATATTATTATTTTGTAATTTATTTATATTTATAAAATCTTACTTTTATTGAAAAATCATACTAAATATTCCAATACGCTGGTAACATTTAGCATATTTCTCTCACCTAGATATCAGTTAGGAATCACTACTTGTGAATTCCGTAACATCTCATCATCGGACATTATCTTATTTATTTTTAATTTGTTTTACTCTTTATTTTGAAGTTTTGTTTATTTGTTTGTTTAAAATATTTATTTATTTATTATTTTTTATTAATATTAATTTATTTCATCGAACTAAAATTACTTGAATACCCCAATACGCTGGTAATATTCAAATATTTCATTTCGACCCTAAGGATTATCAAAGAATCACTACTTGTGATTTCTAAGGAATCCTATCGTCGGGGACCTTTTATATTTAAGATGTGTATTTTCATTTATTTATTTATTTATTTTAATTCCTAATTTTTTTCCTATTTAAAAGTTTCTTTTTTATTATTTCTATCACTATTTTCTCATATTAACCTATTTTTATATTATTATTTTTATTACCCTTTTTATTTTATTTATTTTTTTGATACTAAGAAATCTTATTAATATTTTCTTTATACTGGAATAAAATCATTTAAATGTCCCAATACGCTGGTGACATCAAAGATTTTATTTTGATCCTAAGGATTATCAAAGAATCGCTACTTGCGATTTCTAAGAAATCCTATCATCGGAATTATCTTTTAAAACTTATAAATATTTCATTTTTATTATTTATCCTTATTGGTTTTTATTATTTTATTGAATAACCTTTTATCATTTTGGAATATTTGTTTATCTTCAGAATTAAAAATTATAATAATTAATTCATAGAATAGCACTCATGATGTTTATTTAAAAGAAATATTCTTAACTCTTATTTTAGTTCACACAATATTTATAACATGGATAACTTCTTAAAGAACATGATATATATTTTATGTAAAAGAAACATATGCAGAAGCCACGTAAAGAAAGACCAAACAACATGCTTTCAAACTTCAACAGGTTTACCTTAAACAGAAGCAAATGACGAGGTGATGTAAATCGGGTAGCAAGTGGGGATGGTGTTCTGCAGGGGCACTAAAACCAGAGTAGTGCCGGGCTTATGGAAATACAGCAGAAGTGGCGAACAGCAGCGATGGCAGCAGTGTGTAGCCTAAACAGAAGCCAGCAGCGAGATGATGATGCACGGTAGCAGTGACGAAGATGATACAACACGGTATGGAGAGTCGCAGTGGAGAGGGGTGCCAGCAGACCAGGACGAGCAGGGGCTGGTGCACACAACAGAATAGGGGGCGGTGGCAGACGTGGGCAGTGGCTTTGATGATGATGAAAGCAAGGCAAGGGTGGTTTGATGATGAATACTGAAAGAGGCTTAAAATTCTTTAGAAACCTGGCGAGCTAATTGGCGTAGAAGTAACACGCATGCAGTAGCCGTGGTAAGCAAGGACACGGGCAGTGCAAATGGTTTTGAACAAGAATCCAGAACAGGGAACCTTTCTTCACAGGGACGTGGTAGCAGGAATCGTGATTTGGAGGAGATGCAACAAGGGACCGGCCCGCAGTAAGTTGTAGAGGTAGAGAGCAGTAGCGGACGGCAGTGGAGAGGTAACAAAGTCGGTCTCGGAAAGCAGTGAGCGAAAGAGCTTGAGCAAGGAGCGATACAAGTGCTTTACACGATAACAGCAATGATGACAGCAAGGCTCGATGCAATAGACAGCAGTGGATGGGTGCAGAAAGCAACGTATTGGGTGACCAGGGAAGGTGGCGCGTAAAGAGAGCAAGGGATGGTAACAAATGCTACAGCAATGGACGCTATATGATGGCTGAAACAGGATAAAACAGAAGCAAGGGCAGCAAACAAACAGCAATGACTAGGCGTAAGAGGCAAAGGAGATGGGGTTGTGGTCTGGTGTAGTGGACATGGGTAAAGAAAGGCACGGCAAAAACGATGGAGATGATCAATCGTGAAAGCGGCAGTAGCTCTTCTCTTTTTCTCTGTAAAAATCCTCCCCCTAAAACCCTAGCAGACTCCTCCTTTAAATAAAAAAAAATTAGTTTATCAATCCCACAATCATGGGATTTTATTATTTATTTCCATTTGACCTTTCCATCTTTTTATTATTTGTTTCCTTTTCATTATTTTTATTTTTGGTAATTAACTTTAATTCCTTGATCATTTCCTTGATTCTTTCTTTTATTTTCTTCTTGGCAACAAATCCCTTTTGGTTAACATTTTGATTTAATTCTTTAAGAGAAGATTGCATGATGTGCATGGAATTGCATGGAACAGCACTGACATTTTTTATCATTATTTTTATTTATTTTTTATATTTTTTATTATATATATATTTTTATTTTCTTTATTATTTGTTACTATTTTTATTTATTTTTTTATTTTTTTATTTTTATTTTTATTTTTTTCTCGGACAAAATTCGGTGTTTACAGCTGCCCCTCTTTGCACCTTGCTGAGAATCAAGAATAGGGCAAAGACTATAGACAACAATTTTGTCCGAACCTCTTTTTTTTTTTTGGAAAAATTCAATTTTGATTCTCGAAAATAATACCTTGACTCCATACCAAGGCTCGATCCACTGTGAAAAAGTGAATTCGATTTTAAAACACATGATACCTTGACTCCATACCAAGGCTCGATCCACTGTGAAAAAGTGAATTCGACTTTAACATAATACCTTGACTCCCTACCAAGGCTTGATCCACTGTGAAAAAGTGAATTCGACTTTAACATAATACCTTGACTCCCTACCAAGGCTTGATCCACTGTGAAAAAGTGAATTCGATTTTGAAACACATGATACCTTGACTCCATACCAAGGCTCGATCCACTGTGAAAAAGTGAATTCGAGTTTAAAATAATACCTTGACTCCCTACCAAGGCTCGATCAACTGTGAAAAAGTGAATTCGATTTTGAAACACATGATACCTTGACTCCATACCAAGGCTCGATCCACTGTGAAAAAGTGAATTCGACTTTAAAACATAATACCTTGACTCCCTACCAAGGCTCGATCCTTTTTAGAAAAATGAATTCGATTTTGAAACATAAGACCTTGACTCTACACCAAGGATGGAAGGTTTAAATTTTCCGAATCATAGGTTACACATCAAATTATATAACTGCAAAGGGCATGATTGCAGATGCAATATTCATGAATGTGAATGCAAATCATAACAAGTGACCTAATTTGCGGGTACACACTTGGCTGTAAACGCATATTTCATCGTCACCCTGGATGCTCGAATCAAATTACCAAGCTTTGAGCTTACAAGATATCGGACTCCCTTTTTCTCTGAAAGCAATGCCTCCTTATGCGATTTCTGTACTTCTGGTCTATATGCTCGCAGGGTTGGGTTTAAACCCTCATATTTCCATTTTATTATTCACATAGCAATGCAAACTCCTTTTATATTTGGGACTATTTATTGAATCAACACCATTCAAAATTGCCAAGCAAGATACATTTATTATGAATGTAAGGCAACCAAGTCAATGTACAAGGTAATTTCAATGAAGAACAATTTGGCTTTGTCTCAAAATATCTAAGAATTCACGAAGAAGGGACAATAAAATAAAAAGTTGTATGGTGGCAAAAGTTCCCTTATAAGAAAAATTTAGACTTTCTTTGTCGAATAATCCAGAATCCTTATTATATGAACCACTGATTGATGACCCCAATGTGTGGGAAATGTTTCCTATCATCTTTAACCCCTTTAGACTTGCAAAACTGATGCACCTTTTTATCTAGGCCGCCCTCTCGGGTTTTCGACTTAGATACCTCCTATGGGTTTAAGCTGCCTTTTCAGGTTTTCAACTTAAACCCCACCTCTTTTTTTTTTTTTGAATCTAAGCCGCCTTTTTCAGGTTTTCAACTTAGACCCCTTTTTTTTTATTTAATCTAAGCCGCCTTTTTCAGGTTTTCAACTTAGACCCCTTTTTTTTTTTAATCTAAGCTGCCTTTTCAGGTTTTCAACTTAGATCTAATTTCAAGCATAATTCTTTTTCACCACATCACCATTGACTGGGTTTGGTAACTCATACCCATCCATCTCCGTCAAAATTAATGCTCCCCCTGAAAAGGCCTTCTTCACCACATACGGGCCTTCCCAATTTGGTGCCCATTTTCCTCGAGGATCATGCTGATTAGATGGAATCCTTTTCAAAACTAATTCCCCTTCTCGAAATTGTCTAGGGCAGACCTTTTTGTCATATGCTCTCATCATTCTCCTTTGATATAATTGGCCATGACAAAGTGCTTTAAGCCTCTTTTCCTCAATCAAATTCAACTGTTCATATCGAGCACGGACCCATTCTGCTTCTTCCAATTCTACCTCCAACAATACCCGTAAGGAAGGAATCTCAACCTCAATAGGCAAAACGGCTTCCATTCCATATACCAACGAGAACGGAGTGGCTCCGGTGGATGTACGCACTGAAGTCCGATAAGCATGCAAAGCAAAAGGAAGTTTCTCATGCCAATCCTTATAGGTGTCTGTCATTTTTTGAATAATCTTCTTGATATTCTTATTTTCAGCTTCTACGGCCCCATTCATTTTCGGGCGATATGGCACTGAATTATGATGTTTGATTTTGAATTGCTCACAAGCCTCCTCTATCACCTTGTTATTAAAATTCATAGCATTGTCTGAAATAATCCTCTCAGGGAATCCAAATCTGCATATGACTTCTTTCTTAATGAACTTGCACACCACTGACTTCGTCACACTAGCAAATGATGCAGCTTCCACCCATTTTGTAAAGTAATCAATCATTACTAAAATAAAACGATGTCCATTCGACGCTTTTGGAGTGATTGGCCCAATTACATCCATTCCCCACATTGAGAAAGGCCAAGGAACTGTCATGACGTGTAAAGATGTTAGAGGGACGTGTATTTTATCACCATATATTTGACACTTGTGACATCTTTGAGCATATTTAACGCAATCACTCTCCATAGTCATCCAATAATAGCCTGCTCTCATGATCTTTCTAGCCATCATATGCCCATTCGCATGAGTCCCACAACTTCCTTCGTGAACCTCCTCAAGGATCTTTCTAGCTTGCATAGCATCCACACACCTTAACAAAACCTGGTCCCTCCCTTTCTTATATAGGATATCACCATCGAGAAAGAATCCCATCGCCAATCTTCTTATGGTCCTCTTATCGTTTCCCGTGGCTTGCTTGGGATATTGTTGGTTCTTAACATATTGTAGAATATCATGAAACCAAGGCTTATCATCAATTTCTTCCTCCACATTTAAGCAATTAGCTGGGGAACCACATACACTCATCTTAATGAGCTGAACTTCAGTATTTGCATTTACTTTGAACATGGCTGCCAATGTTGCCAAAGCATCTGCCATTTGATTTTCTTCTCGAGGTAAATGGTCAAAAGAAACCTTTTCAAATTGTTTGATCAAGTCGATGATGAATTCACGATACAAGACCATTTTTGAGTCTCTTGTCTCCCATTCCCCTCGCAATTGGTAAATTACCAATGCAGAATCCCCGTATACTTCTAACGCCTTAATTTTCTTTTCAATGGCTGCTTGTAGTCCCATGATACATGCTTCATATTCAGCCATATTATTGGTACAATTGAAATCCAATCTTGCAGTGAATGGATAATGATCCCCTTTTGGAGATATTAAGATTGCACCAATACCATGCCCCAGAATATTTGATGCTCCGTCAAAGTACAATTTCCATGCCTTATCTCCCACTAACTCTTCATCAATCTTGAGGATAGTCATCAAATCCTCGTCCGAGAAGTCGCACCTCATAGGCTCATATTCTTCTGCAACTCGATCTGCCAAGAATTCAGCTATCGCACTCCCCTTGATGGCTTTTTGACTTACATAGACAATATCATATTCGGAGAGTAATACCTGCCATCTTGCTAACCTCCCTGACAAAGAAGGCTTTTCAAAAATGTACTTAATGGGATCCAACTTCGCAACCAACCAAGTAGTGTGATACAGCATATAATGCCGAAGTCTCTGGGCAGTCCAGGCTAGTGCACAACACATTTTTTCTAGTGAGGAATATTTGGATTCACAATCCGTGAATTTCTTGCTCAAGTAGTAGATTGCATGCTCTTTCTTGCTTGCTTCGTCGTATTGCCCCAATACACAACCCATCGAGTGCTCATGAACTACAAGATACAGAATAAGCGGCTTTCCTGGAATAGGAGGAACTAAAACTGGTGGATTCGAAAGGTATTCTTTGACTTTATCAAATGCTAGTTGACAATTTTCATCCCACTCTCCTGAGTCATGTTTTCGTAGAAGCTTGAAAATTGGATCACATTTAGCAGTGAGATGAGATATAAAACGGGAGATATAATTCAATCGTCCGAAGAAACCCCTCACTTCCTTCTGAGTACGCGGTGGCGGTAAGTCTTGGATAGCCTTGATTTTATCCGGATCCACCTCAATCCCTCTTTCACTAACAACAAAACCCAATAATTTTCCTGATGTAGCCCCGAATGTGCATTTAGCCGGGTTGAGTTTAAGTTGAAATTTTCTTAATCTTTCAAAGAGCTTTTTTAAATTGTCGACATGGTCCTCCGCTCTCCTCGATTTAGCGATCATATCATCTACATAAATCTCGATCTCCTTATGCATCATATCATGGAATAAAGTTACCATGGCCCTTTGATAGGTTGCCCCAGCATTTTTTAAACCAAATGGCATTACTTTGTAACAAAAAGTTCCCCACATTGTCACAAACGTGGTCTTTTCCATGTCCTCCGGTGCCATCTTGATCTGGTTATATCCCGAAAAACCATCCATGAAAGAGAATAATGAATACCTGGCCGTATTATCAACTAAAGTATCAATATGTGGCAACGGGAAATTGTCTTTAGGGCTAGCTCTATTCAAATCCCGATAATCAACACACATTCTCGCCTTTCCATCCTTCTTAGGTACTGGGACTATATTTGCTACCCATTCAAGGTATTTTGCCACTTCTAGGAATCCGGCATCGAATTGCTTTTTTACCTCCTCTTTTATTTTCAACAACATTTCTGGTTTCATCCTCCTCAATTTCTGCTGAACCGGTTTGCAACCTGGCTTCAAAGGTGATCTATGCACTACAATATCAGTATTCAAACTTGGCATGTCCTGGTACGACCAAGCAAACACATCAGTGTATTCACGGAGCAAGCTTATTAATCTTTGTTTAATTGGCAAGGAGAGAGAGGTCCCAACTTTAACTTCTTTCTTTATTTCTTCATTCCCCAAGTTTATGACTTCTATTGGTTCTTGATTGGGCATAATTTGTTTCTCTTCTTGCTGTACTAGTCTTAACAAATCTTGAGGTAAAGCATAATCATCCACATCTCCTTCATCATTAAGTTCACCAACACAAACAGTTCTTTCAAAATTAAGTTCTGGATTATTGTTGAGAAGGTCCTCATTTTCATTATTGGGATACCTGGAGATAATTAAAATGGGATTGATATGGAGAAGGTATAAAAATGAATGAAGAGAAACAACACGGATGAATGAATAAAATGCATCATGCTTGTCATTTATTGAATGATAAAGACTAAATAAAAGCCCGTACATAAAAGACCCTAATGCCTTTGGGCAAAAGCACTTGGATAAGTTTATTGCATTACATGGAACATGATTTGAAAACGACAGGGAGCTCAACAGCATGCCAATTCTCCAATTTGTAGTCGGGAGGACAAGGACGAATTCCGGAACTATCCATCTCTTCTAGAAATTCCTCTATTCCCACCATATTGATAGAGATCTGTGAAAGCTCTAGCCATTGCTGGGATAGACTCGGCTTCTTCAACTTTTGCAGAGCTATTGTAGATGTATCCTGCCGAATAGAAAGACTCATATAGATGAGGGAAACCCATTGGTTCAAACTCTATTTCGTGCCCCATAAAATTAGCCAACTTGCTTTTCTTCTTCCTTTCTATGAACTTTTTCTTTTCAAGTCCAGTGGGTTTATATCCTAACCCAAACCTATCCATCTTAGGAGTAATAGACACTGCTCTCTTCATTCCTTGTAACTCCTTTCCTAAACCTGCTCCAGCATGACATCCCTTTCCCATCGTTTGTTGGATCTCGAGCTTGGTGGCTTTTAACAAATGTGGTACGGGTATTTTCATCCCTTCTCCCACAAATGTAGCATTAACAAGTTCTAAAGATCTAAAAGAGCATTCCACCGCATCTTCAGCAACTTCTATGTATGGGGCACTTGTAGTAATGGTCGCAATCATGTCTTCTTCTCCTTCTATACTCACCAAATGTCCATCAACCACGAATTTGACCTTTTGATGCAGAGTTGAAGGAACTGCACCCGCTGAATGGATCCAAGGCCTTCCGAGTAAACAATTATAAGAAGGAGTGATATCCATAACTTGAAATTCAATGTTATAGACACATGGACCAATCTGGAGTGGCACCTCTATATTCCCAATCACTTCTCGACGAGTACCATCAAAAGCTCTCACGACAATGTGACTTCTCCTCATATTCGACTTATCTATAGGCAACCTAGACAGTGTAATCATGGGCATAACATTCAAGGATGACCCATTATCAATGAGGACATTCAGAAGGATATGATCTTTACAAGTGGTGGTTATGTGACGGGCTTTAGTACTCCCTCTACCGTCGAGTGGGATCTCATCATCATTGAATGAAATGAAGTTATCTGCCACAATATTTCCCACCAGCCGATCTATATTCTCTACCGACACATTGTGGGCCACATAAGCTTCATTGAGCACTTTTAACAAAGCATTTCGATGAGGCTCTGAATTCAAGAGTAGAGAAAGTAAGGAAATCCTTGCTGGTAAGCGATTTAATTGTTCCACCACATTGTATTCACTGTGCTTAATAAACTTCAAAAACTCACAAGCTTCTTTCTCCGTTACAGGTTTCTTCCTTTCAGAATCTATTGGAACTATTGGCCTGACTTCTTTTGCTTGGCTATCTCTATTGTTTTCAACCTTTTCATCTTCTTTAGCTTTCCTCATCTGAGTTTTCTTCAACATATCTGGGGTATAACACCTACCACTTCTCGTCATTCCTCCCGGGCTCGCAATGTCTATTGTATCGGCAGTATAAGTAGAAGGATTATTGAGAGATCCTTGAGCTGTGACCTTGTAATTATAATTCCACGGGACTGCGTGGTCACTCTTATATGGGAATGGGCTTGGAACTTTAATAATTAGTTTCGACCTAGCATTTTCAGTAGTTGCGCTAGGTTCCGTTTTACTCTTATCCCTACAAATGACCTTCAATGGTTTGATCGGCTTTCCAAACATTGATGGCTCTATAACATTCACTACTTTCCCTTCAAAAGCTTCAGAGAACTCAATCTCTCCTAAGTCCATCATCTTTTGTACTACACAACGGAACTCCTCACAACTTTGGACAAAATGCCCCATCACCCTTCATGAAACTCACAATACTCTTCTTCTTGCATCTCAGCCCAAATTCTGCCTTCTTAGATTGAATAATCTTTGCCCTCCTCATTGTTTCCAGCACCACCCTCATCGGTGTCTTCACATCATTGACATTTCTTTTTATCCAACACCCATCATCCTCTATTATTGCGTTTACATTGGCCTCCGTGTGATTTGGAAGAGGATTCGCATTTACACTTGGCTCATTATCCTTCCCAAATTCCAAGATTCCAGCTTTCATGAGATCTCGAACTTTGTACTTAAATGCCGTACAATTTTCGATCGAGTGGCCTTGGATCCCGGCATGATAATCGCAATGAGCATTTGCCTCATACCATTTTGGATAAGGGGGTTTAAGGGGTTGTAGAAAAACCGGGGCAACAAAGTGATTTTGCAATAATTGGGGGAATATTCAGCATAGGATATTGGTATTGGGTCGAATTGGGGCCTCTCCTTATTATTCTTGGGAGCTCTTTGGTTATTTCCTTGGTTGTTAGGTTGATAAGTAGGTTTGGTGTTTGTGCAGCGGAAGGGGTAGCAATATTCATTGGTGCTTGTAAATTCATGGGGTAGGTTGGTTGAGGCTGGTATGAGTAAGGGTTTTGGGAGATATTGTTCACGGGTGAATAATAGGGATGGTATGAAGGATAAGAAAAATGGGGTGTGGAATTCATCTTCGATGTCTTTCAGTGGTAACAGCTTGCACTTCCCATCTTTCTTTCTACTCATTCCACTCCTTTTTGGGCTGATGTGTCTTCAATCTTGCCACTTTTAATGGCATTTTCAATCATCTCTCCCGAAATGACCATATCAGCAAAATTTTTAGTAGCACTCCCCACGAGTTTATCATAATAAGGAGGTCGCAAAGTACTAACAAACAAAGTTGTTGTTTCTTTTTCAGTCAATGGAGGCTGCACCTGAGCTGCCAAATTCCTCCACCTTTGGGCATACTCTTTAAAGCTTTCACCAGATTTCATCTCTAGGTTTTGTAAGGATAACCTATCAGGTGCCATATCTGTCATATGCTTATACTGTGCCATAAAGGCTTTTCCTAAATCCTTCCATGTATGGATACGACTCCGATCCAACTGATTATACCATTTAACAGTAGGTCCAATCAAGCTATCCTGGAAGCAATGGATGAGCAACTTATCGTTGTTCGTGTAGCCAGACATCTTCCGACAAAACATAGTAATATGAGCAGCTGGGCAGGTGGTCCCATCATACTTCTCGAATTCAGGGGCTTTAAATTTTGGTGGTATAACCAAGTCTGGGACAAGGCTAAGCTCGTTGGCATCTACACTCCCAAAGAAATCCATTCCTTCAATTGCCCTTAACCGTTCTTCTAGCAAATCATACTTTTCTCTTGTTTCTTCATTCTCCTTCCTTAACTTCTCTTGCTCTATTGGGTCATCCAAGTTAGGCACAAAAATAGGATCCACAGGGCTAGATCTTGAGTACTTTCCTTGATTTTGTGGGTTATTCAGGAAAATTGGAGATTGGGGATAAGCTCTTTGGGTAGCTTGAGCTTGGGGCGGTGTAAACCCAGGCGGGTATATTGGATCTTCTCTTGAAAGTTGAGGTTCCTCCCTTGAATCATCAGCAACTCCTTTCCCTTTCATTAAGCTCATCATCATCTCCATCATTTTTGCCATTTGCTCCCGAGATTCTTCTTGGGACTTGATAAGTTCTTGCTGAACTCTTTCCATTCTTTCCATTCTTGCTTGTTGTTCAGACTCCATGACCTTAGATTGGGAGCGAGTTTTGTACCGATGTTGTGCTGGACGTTCAAGATTCGGTGGCTTCGCTATTCTGACACCTAAATGAGCCCGCAAATTAGGATCACATGTTATTTTTTAGTTTTTGCCATAAAAAAGGAAAAGATAAAATCATCCCAATACTTTGGTGAGATATTAAAACTTTTCCTTTTCACCTCAACGATATATGATGTCATTACTTATGATCACCAATATCTTTTCATTGGTAGGCATGTGTATGAAATGGATGCATGACATGCATGGGAGTAAGAGGTATTTAATCCATAACGATTTCAACCAAAGAACCTTCATTTATTCAAAAGAACTTTTATTACATGGCTATTGAATTCGACTTTCATTTATTCAAAGGAACTTTTATTATATGACTATCGAATTCAAAATTACATAGCTAACATTCTCCTATTATACCCATAAAACTGACTAACTTGCTGATATTGGTCTTTAGCTTCCTCGAGAAAATCCAACAAATGCTGTCCAAACTCTCCAATCGGGTTAATTTCCTGCCTCAGAGCTTCCGCCTTTTCCACCATCTCTCTTGCCTTGCGCACAGCTTTGCAGACCTGTGTAGCCAAGTGTTCTATATATTGTTGTCTTCCAAAATTCCTTACTCTCCATTTCATGCTTGCATCTACGACTAAGTCATGTGAATACCTCCAATCATTCTCCCTGAGTTTCCATTCCTGGATGATCAAAGCAATGCGATTCTTGTAGTGTTGCAACTGTTCCTCCAAAATCTGGACTTTTTGTAGTAACAGATTCCTTTCATCTTGGAGTTTGACATAGTCTTCATCCTTCAATCCAACTTTCAACGCTTCATTTTCCTTTCGACATTGCATCAATTTTTCAGTGTTAACTGTATACATTTGTTTCCAATATCGTTGCTCTTGAAGAGTAATGGCAGCTCCCTCTTCATTTTTCTTTGCTTTGTTTCTCCAATACTCCACTTTCCCACGAAGATCTTCTATTTCCTTCTTCCTCTCATTAGAAGTCATAACAATTCCTCCGATCCTCATCTCTTCTCAACCTTTTATTTTCCTGATTCAATTCTTGAAGGTCATTGTGGGCAACATCTCGCTCTGTTCTCATCCTCTTGAGCGCAGCTTCTTGTACTTCAAACTTGACCTTTAAATTCTCTACTTCCTCTTGAAGCTTTAGATTCTTCTGCTCCATCTTCTTTTCTTCCTCTTTGAATTGCTGCCGAACAATCTCAATTTCGGATATATCTGCCTCTGGTCGTGCATACACAAGTGGCTCCCTTAAGACGAATACAACGTCTTTAACCCGTTTAGCTCTCCACATCAGGTAATTTGGGGTAGCTTTATCGGATAAGGGCCTCGTCACAAATCTTCGAGGTTGTTTCCAAGCTCGAATGGCTTGTTCTGTCTTTTTCATTGCCTTCGGTTCACCATAGGAATACTCCATCAAATTAAGCCCATGCGTTGCCGGAGTAAACTGTTTCGCCCAAAATTGTCTCTGCACCATAAGTGGGCACAACTTGTTACCCCCCATAATCCCAATAGTGGTATCCAAGATTCTTCTCCACATCTATATAGTACTGGGACATGATACATCCACGGAGCCATCCAAGTCACTTGATCATCTCTAAGCTGTTGAAGGACAAACACCCATTCATCTTTAGGCTTTGGTTTTGGCCATTTACTTCTACAAAATTCTTTGATCGAGGTATTCCCACGATAAAAAGGCTTTGAGAATTCTTTCTCACAGTTGAAATGGCTCTTGATCCATATGTATAAGAGTTGCGCGCATCCCACGAAACGCCCTTCTCCTTTTCGTCGGCAATAACTCAATGATCTGAAGGTTTCAGCCAAGATTGCTGGTGAAGGATTTACATTATTATCAACTTGTTCAAAGAAGTCTATCACAGCTATCTCAATGTGCCCCAAAACCTTAGGAAAAATAACCAACCCGTAAATTGCCAGAGCAAAAATAGCTAACCCCTTCTCATCATTCAGATGCTTTTAATAAATCCATGGAGAAAATCCCAAGGTAGGCAAATGTGTTCTCCTTTTTGCTTCATATGAGGATCTATTCTTCCGGTTTTACTCCCATAATCCCAGCCAACTTCTTACGAAACCAGACTTCGGCTTTCTGACATATACCTTGTCAGACTCTTTAAATCCAACCCTATCAAAGTAGAGTACTCTTCTATAGTGGGCATCAAATCCACTCGTTAAATGTGAAACACCTGTAGGATGGATCCCAAAACTGGATAGCAGCTTTCAGCAAAGGTTCTTCAACCACCACGAAATCAACGAAGCTATTTGGCCATACTTGCTACAAAAGTCTTCTTTCCTCCTTACTGATTTGCCCATATATTACCAAACCTGTTAGGTCATTCTGCTTAAGGTCCAAGCTCACTTCTCTAGGTAATGATGATATGAAGCCTTCTATCAAGCAATTCCCTTTCTCTTGTTGAGTATTCTCTGACCAAAACTGCACTTCATTATATGGATCACACATGACAGTCACAGTTGATGAACAAGCCCAACATTCTTTGGATTTCATGAAGGATTCTTGGTTGTAATAGGCCATGGAGAAAATACCTCTCTTATGCAACCTTCATGATGAGAAATGATTCATGCAAAAAGGAAAAACATAACATTTATTAGTACAAAAACAAAAGTAACAGCAAATGTCTTATACAGGGTTACTTTCTAAGGGTAAGGTTCTATCTAAGGTGAACTTTTTCTATGGTTCACTATATGCTTGGTTTGGGTCTCTAAAGGACAAAAGGTTCCCAAATTGTTCCTTACTGACGTCTACGCTAGACTAGTAAGGCACCCCAATCCTCACCCATGACAGGCTACAAACGGAAAGGGTTCAACTTGAGTGGGAGTATTTCGCTTGCCATTGCGGAGGTTATCACCTCACGAGAGCAAAGGTACTATACTCTCTCCTAAAAGGGACAAACCCGGGTGTAGGGTTTATGTATGCAATGAATATGTCATGTATGCAAAGGAACAAAATTTAAAATGCACCCCAAAATGCAAGTGATAAAGATGATTCACATATAATTTTTGTTTGTATTTTTGTTGTTTTTTTAATTATTTTTTATTAAAAGTTTTATTAAATATTTATCAAGACCATTAACTAAGATTTTGGATAAAACATGATTAATCATGGTTCGACTCTCTAATGTTCCCCAGTGGAGTCGCCAAGCTGGCGTAACGATTTTCGTCCGGGACTCGACCGCTAGACGATTTTGAAAAAAAACACAAAATGGAGTCGCCACCAATCTTTTTTGGCTAGGTGTGATTGGCCACCTAAAATCATTTATTTTTTCAATAAAATCTTAAAATTAATTAAGGTTTATCAAAAAAAATAATTTTTGGCCTGCAGAAACAAAGTTTGGGTTCGGGAGTTCGGTTACGCGTGGGGAAGGATTAGCACCCCCACAGCGCCCGTTAGAAAACGGTACCACTTAATCATGTATTATCTTTTGATCTTAATAAAATGGTCTTAATTAAACATTTAAAAAGAAATTCATTTATTTTGATATCAATTTGTTATTTGCTTATTATTTGAAACATTAAATTTTATTTTTTATTTGAAATAAATGAGAATCTTTTGTATTAAAAATTATTCCAAAATACCCCAATACTTTTGGTAGCATTTCGGATAATTTCCTCACCTAGAGATTTCTTAAGAATCGCTACTTGCGATTTCTATAGAATCCCATCCTCGGGAGATTCGCACTTATTTTTTTTGAAATTTCATGAATGCAAATGATGCAATCAAAATATGGATGATGTACATGAGAAATCCATTATTTCATTTTATTATTTTTTAATTCATAAATTTTAGTTTTTATAAATGAAAATCCCTTATATTGAAAATTATTCCGAAGTACCCCAATACTTTTGGTAGCATTTCGGATAATTTCCTCACCTAGGGATTTCTTAAGAATCGCTACTTGCGATTTCTATAGAATCCCATCCTCGGGAGATTCGCATGTAGTTTGGAATTACAATGAATGCAAATGATGCAAACAAAATAGATGTGATGCACGTAAGAAATTTTATTTTATTTTGATTATCTTTTAATTCATTTATACTTATATTATTATTTTGTAATTTATTTATATTTATAAAATCTTACTTTTATTGAAAAATCATACTAAATATTCCAATACGCTGGTAACATTTAGCATATTTCTCTCACCTAGAGATCAGTTAGGAATCACTACTTGTGAATTCCGTAACATCTCATTGTCGTAACGTATTAAGTTTCGGGAAACCTAATAGCTAGACACAAAACTATGGAGTCGCCACCAATCATTCTAACCTAGGTGTGATTGGTCACCTATTCAAACTAAGGATAAGGCCTGGTCTACGTTAAGAGTTCTAAGTTCGGGAGTACGGTTACGTGTGAGGAAGGATTAGCACCCTCACAACGCCCATCCTAAAATGGTACCAAGTGATCTAAGGTTATCTTAATTTTGCCTTTTACTTTAATTTCGATATAATTAAATATTGAAAAATCTTTTAAGTCTCCTGGCCTGGTCTACGTTAAGAGTTCTAAGTTCGGGAGTACGGTTACGTGTGAGAAAGGATTAGCACCCTCACAACGCCCATCCTAAAATGGTACCAAGTGATCTAAGGTTATCTTAATTTTGCCTTTTACTTTAATTTCGATATAATTAAATATTGAAAAATCTTTTAAGTCTCCTCCATCAAGCTGGTTGGACAACTTAAAAGTTATTCTCACCTCAAGAGTATTCAAGTAGGACCAATCGCCTTTCTTGAAGAGGCTTCGTCGTCGGATTGTTTAAATATTTTATGCAAACCCTATTTTGACTCCTATCCAATTTCTATTTATTATTTTTATCTTATTTTATTCTATTATGATTATTATTATTCTTATATAAATTATTATTTTCATATATTTTTATGTCTTTAAATAAACATGTGTTATTTGATATTGAAGATTTTCTTAAAGACCTTCCATCAAGCTGGTAAGACATTAAAGAAACTTTCTCACCTTAGGAATTTTTAAAGAAACTACTCAATCGCAATTTCCTTTAAATTCCATCCTCGGAATAATTCACATTTATTAAAATATTTAATTTAATTTAATTTCTATTTATTTTAATTCGTTCCTAATTTTAATTCTAATTTATTAATTTGATTTTTATTCTTTATCATATTGAACCTAATTTTAATTTACTATTTCTTAATCTAATTTAATTTTTATTTTTATAATTTACTTTATTAAATCTTGGAAATGTCCTTTAAATCTTCCATCAAGCTGGCAAGACTTAAAAGAACTCTCCTCACCTCAATATATTTAAAAGCACTACTCAAGCGCAGTACCTTTAAAATTCCATCGTCGGATAATTTGTATTTTTATTATTTTATTCTATTTTATTTCTAAATATATTAATTTTTTATAATTCTTTATTTCTAATTTGATTATTCTTTTAATTGCAATTAATTTTAATTGATTCTTATTTCAATTTTTTAATAATAAATTTGAATTTTAAATACTGAAAATATCTTTTTAAATCTTCCATCAAGCTGGTAAGATTTAAAAAGAATCTCCTCACCTCCAGATATTCAAGGAGTCTCGATCGACTTTCTCAAAATATCATCATCGGCATTATCTATATTTATCTTTTAATAATTAATTAATAATTTTAAACCATTTTTATTTAAAAAATAATTTTAATTTATAAATTTAATCTATTCTAATTTATTCGTTCTAATAAACGGTTCAATTAGCAAATCTCATTCTAAACAAAGAACAAGTAAATATAATTAATTAGTTAATCAGTTTAGACAAATTTAATGGGTATAATAATGATATCAACTATTATAAAGGATGGCATCATGATTAAAAGAATAAATATATATATATATATATATATATAAAATACTATGCACATGAATGACAAAGAATGAATTATGAAAGAAAATAAAAAAAAATAAAAATCAATTACATATCAAGTCAATGTCAGAGTCTTTACCTTTTTTGTTCTTTTGCTTTCTTTGCACTTTCCTTTATTTCCTATTTTTCCCACGTGATTTCCAAGCATTCTTCAAATTTTGCTTTCTTTCGCAGTAGTAATGATGATGGTGTAGCAAGGTGAAGCTGGGTGAGGACGGTTTATAAGAGAAGCCTTGTTCTGACTTCTTTCTTTTATTATCTCCTTCTCCTCTTTTATCCCAACGTGGCCCCGTTTTATTGTATAACGAACGACCCTTGTTTTAATGCCACAACAAATAGCAAACGGTGACAAAGCGGTGAGGAGCAGGATTTGGTGATGAATGGATGAGAACAGTGTGCAAGCGAGTTCGGCAAGAAGATAGAGACTGGTGATGAGGGTTAGATGACACAAGATGGTTGTGATGGCTACGGTACTCAATGAAGATGACGAGGAGATGTGGCGATAGAGTCCCCTTTTTTTTTGGGTTTTTGCCTCTCTTTATACTTGTCAAAATTTCATGGAAAGAAATAAAAAATTTATAATTGATCCCATGATTATGGGATTTTTCATTTATTTTGTTTGACTTTCTCCTTTTTTTTATTTATTTCCTTTTTATATCTTTTTTGGCAATAAATTTTCAGATTTAATTTCAACCAATTTCCTTCCTTTTGTTGATTTATTCATTAATTTAATGGCAAATTTCTTTAATTTTTGGCAACAATACCAACTTTAGTCAACTCTTGAATGTGTGAATTTTGCATGTGCTTCACATGAGATTTTCAAATTTGAAAATTTTAATTTTAGAGTTTGCATGGGATGCATGGGGTTCCAACTTAAGATTTGACCAAAATTGACTTGTTTATTTTTATCATTTTTATTATTTTTTATTTTTTTTTTGATTTATTTTTTTAAATTTAGAGAAATTGTTCGGACAAAATTAGGTGTCTACACTCATCATCGGACATTATCTTATTTATTTTTAATTTGTTTTACTCTTTATTTTGAAGTTTTGTTTATTTGTTTGTTTAAAATATTTATTTATTTATTATTTTTTATTAATATTAATTTATTTCATCGAACTAAAATTACTTGAATACCCCAATACGCTGGTAATATTCAAATATTTCATTTCGACCCTAAGGATTATCAAAGAATCACTACTTGTGATTTCTAAGGAATCCTATCGTCGGGAACCTTTTATATTTAAGATGTGTATTTTCATTTATTTATTTATTTATTTTAATTCCTAAATTTTTTCCTATCTAAAAGTTTCTTTTTTATTATTTCTATCACTATTTTCTCATATTAACCTATTTTTATATTATTATTTTTATTACCCTTTTTATTTTATTTATTTTTTTGATACTAAGAAATCTTATTAATATTTTCTTTATACCGGAATAAAATCATTTAAATGTCCCAATACGCTGGTGACATCAAAGATTTTATTTTGATCCTAAGGATTAACAAAGAATCGCTACTTGCGATTTCTAAGAAATCCTATCGTCGGAATTATCTTTTAAAACTTATAAATATTTCATTTTTATTATTTATCCTTATTGGTTTTTATTATTTTATTGAATAACCTTTTATCATTTTGGAATATTTGTTTATCTTCAGAATTAAAAATTATAATAATTAATTCATAGAATAGCACTCATGATGTTTATTTAAAAGAAATATTCTTAACTCTTATTTTAGTTCACACAATATTTATAACGTGAATAACTTCTTAAAGAACATGATATATATTTTATGTAAAAGAAACATATGCAGAAGCCACGTAAAGAAAGACCAAACAACATGCTTTCAAACTTCAACAGGTTTACCTTAAACAGAAGCAAATGACGAGGTGATGTAAATCGGGTAGCAAGTGCGGATGGTGTTCTGCGGGGGCACTAAAACCAGAGTAGTGCCGGGCTTATGGAAATACAGCAGAAGTGGCGAACAGCAGCGATGGCAGCAGTGTGTAGCCTTAAACAGAAGCCAGTAGCGAGATGATGATGCACAGTAGCAGTGACGAAGATGATACAACACGGTATGGAGAGTCGCAGTGGAGAGGGGTGCCAGCAGACCAGGACGAGCAGGGGCTGGTGCACACAACAGAATAGGGGGCGGTGGCAGACGTGGGCAGTGGCTTTGATGATGATGAAAGCAAGGCAAGGGTGGTTTGATGATGAATACTGAAAGAGGCTTAAAATTCTTTAGAAACCTGGCGAGCTAATTGGCGTAGAAGTAACACGCATGCAGTAGCCGTGGTAAGCAAGGACACGGGCAGTGCAAATGGTTTTGAACAAGAATCCAGAACAGGGAACCTTTCTTCATAGGGACGTGGTAGCAGGAATCGTGATTTGGAGGAGATGCAACAAGGGACCGACACGCAGTAAGTTGTAGAGGTAGAGAGCAGTAGCGGACGGTAGTGGAGAGGTAACAAAGTCGGTCTCGAAAAGCAGTGAGCGAAAGAGCTTGAGCAAGGAGCGATACAAGTGCTTTACACGATAACAGCAATGATGACAGCAAGGCTCGATGCAATAGACAGCAGTGGATGGGTGCAGAAAGCAACGTATTGGGTGACCAGGGAAGGTGGCGCGTAAAGAGAGCAAGGGATGGTAACAAATGCTACAGCAATGGACGCTATATGATGGCTGAAACAGGATAAAACAGAAGCAAGGGCAGCAAACAAACAGCAATGACTAGGCGCAAGAGGCAAAGGAGATGGGGTTGTGGTCTGGTGTAGTGGACATGGGTAAAGAAAGGCACGGCAAAAACGATGGAGATGATCAATCGTGAAAGCGGCAGTAGCTCTTCTCTTTTTCTCTGTAAAAATCCTCCCCCTAAAACCCTAGCAGACTCCTCCTTTAAATAAAAAAAATCAGTTTATCAATCCCACAATCATGGGATTTTATTATTTATTTCCATTTGACCTTTCCATCTTTTTATTATTTGTTTCCTTTTCATTATTTTTATTTTTGGTAATTAACTTTAATTCCTTGATCATTTCCTTGATTCTTTCTTTTATTTTCTTCTTGGCAACAAATCCCTTTTGGTTAACATTTTGATTTAATTCTTTAAGAGAAGATTGCATGATGTGCATGGAATTGCATGGAACAGCATTGACATTTTTTATCATTATTTTTATTATTTTTTTTAATTTTTTATATTTTTTTTATTTTATATTTTTTTTATTTTCTTTATTATTTGTTACTATTATTATTATTATTATTTATTATTTATTTTTATTTTTATTTTTATTTTTTTCTCGGACAAAATTCGGTGTTTACAACAGTTAAACTATTGGCACATCCCAGCAGCAGTTTCACCTTCAACATCTTTCACCCCAAAGTTCACAATCAATGTCTGATCTCAAACAATCTCCCCTTCATCACACATTGAGTTTTAAGGAAGCATTTTTTTTGTTCAAAATCGTAAACACAAAGAGATGTTAGGAACTTCAATAGTCTCTTCTTTCATACATCAAACCTTGGAAGAACCTTTTTTGTGCAGAACAAAGGAAGAACTGTTAACAATTTGGATTCTAATACCAGTGTTGGGTGCTATCGAAACTTTTCACTTCAAAAACTAATTCAAAGGGTGAGATTTTTTCTTATATTTATAAGCACACAACTAATTCTCTTTGCAGCTAAAATGAGAACTCTAACAAAAATAAAAATAAATGGAAGGTTACTTCTTTATTTACACTATTTCTCCAAGTATGATTGCACCACTCACTAGCCCTTCTTTGACTCCAACTTCAGTGCATGTTACCTTTCACTTTTATGTAACTTGATGCAGTGAGCCTAAGAGAGCTTGATTGCCCTTAGATAGGAACACAACAGATATAGGCTACATTGCCAAAGCAACTGATAAGAAATTTACTGTAAACAAAAGTACTATTACTCCTAGATTAGGCACCATTTCTTTTTCTTTGAGAAAAAACATTTTAAGTGGGGAACCTCTCATTATTCTTCCATAACAGAACTGCAAATTGTCCGTCAAAATAATATGTACTGAAATACACAAGGAAGAAATAAAAATCAAAATACTGTCAGTCATCAATCATGTTCCTCCAAGTTAAACCTATGTGAATTAAGGCAAACTTAATTAATGTTATATCCTTTCGAAAGCTATGATATTGCTGGGTAATGCCAAGCATTAATTCAGAAAGAGAAAGCTTGTTCAATTTGCCAAAGAAATGACAGTTACACAAGTATATAGCAGTCAGATTTAAACCATATCTGCAATATCTTTCACCCACTTATATCTAATTCTACCATGACCTGCAACTGGAAATTTGCAACATTAATTCAACCATACAGTTATTGGCAATATCATGATTATTGTAGAATTCAAAGCTGGTCAGAAACGGATGCAAAATTATTACAAAGCCGTACATTGCTAGAAGTTACAAGCTAACATCAGTTGTACATGGGGGTCCATAATAATATGAGTCATTCAGATGAGCCTAATCGTCTTGCCTCTAAAAGAACCCTTCATTTTTTTGACTCCCTGGCTAAGCTTAACTTCTGCACTTTTTGTTGCTTCCCCAAGTTTTTCTTCCTTTATTTTTTATCATTAATGCAGGACCATTGCCACACTTCTTTGAGACATGATTTTTTTTTCCCTTTTCAGCTTTGGTTTTTAGGTTTTTAAATGGTTCCTTCCTTTACTCTAAACCATTAACTAAATTTGGCCTGTTTTCTTGTCCCTCCATAGGTAAGGCTTTGATATCTCAGCGTACAATTTATCAAAAGGGGTGGTACGAAATGGAAAAGGAGAAGGGTTTTGCTTCCAAAAAAGTGGGGCTGTTCAAGCAACTGCTATAACGGTCTAATCAACCACGAAATTCAGTATTGCTGCTTTGAACTCCATTTTTTTTTAACCTGGAGGTTACTAATTCAAATTAGGAAAACAATCTTTCCGTCAATGTGAAATAGAAAGAAAGGTTGCATGTATATGTGATCTTTCCTAAATCTCATAATGTGAGTCTTGTGCAACAAGTTCACTCTTAAACAATACTATTTTTCATGGGAGGCTGGAAAGCAAAAGCCTGACTTAAATCTAGAGCTTTCAGTTATGCTGATAAGTGAAAAGGCCAATCCACAAGCCAATGAATAACAAAGTTCTTAATTTTTTTGGGATAAAAATAAAAAAGAATCAGTTTTACTGTATATTCCAAGTGGTACTGAACAAAGATAGCCATTGAGCGGCAAGAAGTCTGCTGGTGCATGCAAAAAGCAGCTGAATTTTTCTTTATTGTGACATATATATAGTAGTGTAATAGATTGATGTTACATGTTTCCTTGCAAGCTTTTGGTGTATAGAATAGCTACTTTGTTCACATGGCACTGATAACTACTGTTCTGAACAACCCAAAAGGGGATGTGAAGAAATGACAGATTTTGGACTACTATGCTGAAAATAAACTATTTCAGTGGAATCAATAACATGCTGCCACTAGAACTCAAACAATAAACACACACAAAAAAGAAATCAAACAACTAAGGAATATGAATTTCTTTGGATTATGAATTTCTTTTATGATTATGAAACAAAACCAACATCAGATCTAAGGGCCACAGTGTGACATGATGATCTAAGGGCCCATTCAAAAAGTGTGGCTTCAACAAAGAACTCAAAGAATTAATCTTCATTAAAGCTCCAAAGAATTTAAATGATGACAAACTTGACACTCAAATTCTAGATTCAATCTGTTAAAGCAACGATCCAATCTTCCTTTTCAGACATGGTGATCAAGAAGAAACAAAAAAGGAGCCTTTATCTTTGAAGGTTGCTAGTGCAGCGCTGTATTATGTTATGCTTCAATGGAATTCAGAGACTCAATCTTATAATAAATTTCATTTATCTATTCAATTCAGTTTTTTTTTGTTATATCTATTCAATTCAGTTGTTGCATTGTTTCTTTATTCATTTCAAGCTATTTGATTAAATATTTTTAAAAAATATATTTGTAAAATAATCTAGTACATTTTTATATGAATATAAACTCATATTAGTAATATTTTGTATTTTATTTATGAACCGTAAGTCTGTAATATCTAGATAACAAAAATAATTTAGATAAGAGTTCGAAATTTTAATTAGTTCATAAAACCTTCATAGGAGGTAATTTTGAAGTTCAATACTTTGGTCACGTTCCTATAGATTATGAAATCATTTGTTAAAACAAAAAGTAAAGTTTGTGTTTAAAGCCCACCCGAATCATATAAAACAGATTGGAGGATGAGGCAAATAGACTATGATTCTCAGCCTTTTTGGGCTACCTATTTCTCCAACAGTCCAAGAGAAAACTGAGCCTGGAAAGGCCTACAGTTGACAAGTCTCAACCCACTTCTCATTTCTACTACTTTTACACTTTAGAGAAATAATTCATTTATACAAGCGTAAAATTAATTTAATTTTATGTTATATAGTTTTATAATTCAATCATTAAAATTTATGTTTTATTCATGTAGATCATGTACATCATTTAATTTAATAAAATATTTTAATTATTTATTCAAAAATAATAAAATTTCAATCATTATAATATGTACTAAAATATACTGTTCTTGATTAAAATATAAAAATATCAACTAAAAGATTTAAGTGCATGATGGATACAAATAGGTTATTCAATCTTATTGTTTAGTTTATAAAAATACTAATCCTACATGAAATTATAAAATGTGTAAAATAATTTGTTTACATTTATATAATTTTATATTTGCTCTTTTCTTTTTTAGTAATAACTTGGAGTTTTGTTTTACCTAATTTTTTGGCAATATACTGGTCACACGATAATTTTATTTTATTTACAAATTTTTCAAAGGTGATAATAATAATAATAATAATAATAATAATAATAATTTCACATGAAAATTAAAACCTCAAATCCGTCAGGCATGTCCATTCTGATTGAGGACAACCTCAATTCTCAAATGAAGTGCCCGTAATAAATAGGTCATTTGACCTAATTTTCCATATCTTTAATTAGATCATCCACTTTCAAGTGTGCATTTAATTACGTAGGAAATAATTTATATTTAATGTATTATCAAGATATAAATCACACATATTATCTGTAAATTATAATATATTATTTTATTAATATTATATTTTAAAATAAAAAATATTTAAATAAATATTATTATATTTATTAATTAGTAAAATATCATAGTGTAACTGAATAACCGCGCATACGAGATATAACCTGTTTCGAAAAATCTACTGGCTTTGCTCCTTCAATAATTACTGAGGGCCTACATTTCATTCCTTTGTTTGCAGCTATTTATCACACTTCATTTCATCAGAAATCAAGTATGGAAGATGGAAAGAAAAGGCCTGAGCTGAGTACAATGTCATTGGGTGCCGGATATTGGACTAACTACTTGGATTTGAAAGGAGTCATTAATGAAATTTAGTGCATTTTTTGTCACTCTTACAATGGCATGGTACATTCACGTGCTTCCCAAAGCTGTTTTCAATTCTTTTCTTTTTTTGGACAGAAATATCTGCCGACAAGTTCTCTCCTACATTTTCACTTTGCTCAATCAAAATCTGATTCCCATGTTCTTACAGATCAATTTTTGCAGAATGAAAGACAAAAAAGTTAAAGACAAAAAAAAAAAAACCATTAGTCTAGATTCAATAATGTTTCGAGCTTTTCAATATCTAAGAAGGTGAAAGTTCTCAAAATATCATTTGATAGAATGGTAAGAAAGGATATTTTCTTGAAAAATTTTAGAATAATTTCAGCATTATTATGTGTTTACTTCATTAATTTTAATTTTACGTTTATACTTATGAATTTATATATGTGCTTATTTTATTAATTTTAATTTTACTTTTATTTTTATGGGTTTGCAATATTTTAAACATATTTTACGTTTAATGACATTAAATTTACGCTTAATCTTATGTGTTTATATTTATCTTGAGACTTGAGTAATGTCAAAATTTTTGACTTCATTGTAAAAATTTTCATATTTCTTCTATTAGGTTTCATTTTAACTGTAGATCCATTTGACTCGATTTGACTATATTTAAGCTGATAATTCAAATATTTGAAATAATTTTTTTAGTCGACTTAGAGGATTCAAAAAACAAAAATCCATCTCTAAACTTTATCCCTAAATCATAAAGAATCAATATCGACGAACATGATTTCAATGATACGGTATTATAACTTAAGTCAATTAATATCACAATTCAACACATTAGAAGAGATTCAAACGCATAATTTTTATAAGCAAATGTGAAATTAATCAAGCCAGAGAAAAATCTTGCTTATTATAAAAAGATATACTCACGGACACGGTAAAATAAATGCAATTAAGCTCTCTCAACGGCATAAACACACTTGATTTTTTAAGTTTTTTTTCTCTTTAACACTTCATTTATTTATTGAAATCTCACAAAAATAAATTTCTCTTTTTATATGAGTTCATTACCATCAATGTCTTTATCTCTATTCCATTATTGAAATAGATTACATGAGCAAATATATGAATTTATTCTAAGTCGTTATATGAATTTTCCTCATCGACTAATTTTTATTTAAAACAATTTGTTTTTCTAACCCTAGTTCCACCATATTTTTCTATATGACTTCCTTCTAAGTTTTTTTTTTTGTCTTTCCATTGCTTTAACCCTTTTTTATCATTTACAGATTCCACTCTCTCAACTGGAGATCCACATGTCTATGATGTTTGTGTCTAAAGTAACACAAACTACTTTTATTCATCTTATCTTTGATAGACGCCACTTTAATTTTCTTGCAAATGTTTTCATTTCTTATTCTATTTTTTTTGTATTTCTGTACATTTACTATAACATTCACATTTTTTACAATATTTATCTTTTGTGTATGTATTTTTTTATCATATTTTTTTTATATAAGTTGATCAAAAAAATTGCACAAAAAGTACAAAAGTTTGCTTGCTTCTTCTTCGCATGAACAACTTCCAACTGTAGTTTTACTGTAGTTCAAAAAAAAAAAGATCTAAGTCACAAATTATGCAAACTTAGGTCTAATTTACTTAAGACGAATTTGTTTTTTTAATAATAATCAAAAGAAATTTAAACAATTGAAAAAATTATTGCAAAAATCTTCCTGTAACGATTGAGCAGCTAAGAATTGATTTTTCGGCACATACTAACTTATTTAATATGGTTATTTTTCACATTACGATACTTGAGAATCTTGTACCTTGAATTATTTTTTTTTCACATTATAATTTATTTTAACCTAAATTATATTATAATGAGACATGCAGTAAAGAATCAAGTAAACTTTGACCATTTTTTACGACAAAGAAGATTAGAAACATTATGGAAATCATTAGATCCTAGTTAACTACAAGAGTTTATAAAAGATGTTAGGGACAAGAGCATCTGCTTTCTATTTCAATGGCTTTACACTTCAATTTGCAATGTGTCGGTGCCTTCTTTTTCAGTTGCTATCAAAATCAACCACAGGACCAAAATTTTCAGTTAAATGCTCACTTTTAAAGCTTTTGAGAAGGCAATACAAAGCCATGATTTCTTGTCGAAATGTCTACTACAAAATATCTTTTCAATGCGCATAATTATAAGAGTGATTGTTATATGTCAAATGTTAATCTTCATTCATAAAGGAAGCATCTATCAATTTTGGTATACCTTGAAATACCTTCAGTTCACTTTTAATAATAATAATAATAATAATAATAATAATAATATTCGAACATTTGATTTAATGATTGTTTATGTATATCAAATTTGAAAAATAAATTTGAATCCTTATTCTAAGTGTTTTCTTCTAGTGCCTTTGCTTCTGTTAGTAAAAGGTGTATGAAGCTACGGAAAAAGGACTATAGATTAAGCATTTAAGCTGACAATATTGCAGGTGCAGGGTAAAGTGCAGCAAAATGCAAGCAAGGATAGACCACTTTCATCCAATAATAGCTCAGAAAAGTACTTTTTGGCTTTTCTGCAGAACATGCCAGAACCCAAAGTAATAATAAGAAGACTGATAATGGATACTTAACTAATTAACAAAAGTAAAGATCTCTCAATCATCATCACTGATTGCTAAATCTTCTTAGTATTCAATAATTGCTCAAAAGTACACAACTACAACAAAGGCATTCATTAGCTTAAAAGAAGATTTTCAGTGGCTTTTCACAAGCAAGCAGGAGTGTCTTTGGCTTGAAAAATAAACCTTCTATTCATAATTTCATGTAGTAGCAGTAGCTAGATAGTAAGAATCCCCTTCAGACAGAATCTCAGTAAACAATATTCAATATGCCTCTAAGACTCTAAATACAGTATCCCTCTTCCCACAGCCCTCAGGCTTCAATTCAAAGCCAATAGAACTGCAAGAACTCACAATTATATAGCTACACAGAAAAGGGCCATTAAAAAATCAATCTTGACCCAAACTTCACCCTCATAATATTCTAGCTAGTACTATAAATTCTTTTTTACTTTAATATGCTATAGCAAGGGCTGGTATAGTTTGGTAAACGGTTGTTGTTAAAACCTAAACTGGCCTCCAGTGTAAGTCTGTCCAAAGGACCAACCGGCTGGAGCAACATTGTAAGAGATGACACTGCGGCCATCACTGGTTGTGACAAGAAATGAGAGGATTTGGCCATTAAGGTAAGAGTTGCTTTGCCAGTTCTGGCCCCAGTTTCTTGACATTGGCTGCCATCTGGTCCTTGAACCTTTAATGGCTACAGAATGAACATCACCAGCACCTCCAACATTGGTGATTAGTACTAAATTGAAGTAGGAATGCCCATTAATTGTGAACCTGATACCCCCACTTCTCCTGCACCTCACCCTGGAGAACAAAAACATTATTGCAATCAATTTAGAGATATAAAAGAAACACGGTTGAAACAGTTTGGTGAAAGTAGCCTGTGTTACCTTCTGTAAATTACAGGAACAATGCCAGCTTTGTATTGGGCAATATGCTGGAAAATAGGCTGAGAGAGATCAAAGTGGTGATTAGGAGGGTCACACCAGCCTCCTGGAGGGCAGAAGTTAGTGGCTGTGACAACAATGGAGCCAGGCAGGCACCATTGTGGGTCATTGACACACCTGAGCTCATAGCATGCACCACAGCTCAAGCCATTGTCAAACAATGCAGTGCTCAATGCTGCTGTGTTAACACCATAACCTTGGCTATATAGGTTTCCATAACCACAAGCTCCACCTATAACAAAACCCAAAATATAATTGCATTAAGTAAAGTGGATACCAAGAAGTCAAGAACAACATGTCAGATACAATACAACAAAACCAAATACGTGGAATGAAATGTACCCATTGTTCCAGAAGCATCACCACCCCCGTAGAAAGTGGCATGAGCATTGATCCAGGGTCCGAGGTATCCATGATGGGCATGATTATTCCTTGGAAAACCATGGACAAAGTTGAGGACTGAAAGTAATACAGCTACAAGAAACCCCAGAAGTCCCATTGCCCTGCATATGAGAAAACATACTCCATAAACCCGTCAGCATTATCTGAATAAAATTGTACAGTAAAAGTCTAAAACTAATAAAGATTACAAGCATATTCATGAGCTGCAAAGCCTTTTTTCTTTCATTATACTGTTTTAAAGTAAGAGAAAAAAAATGGAAGAGGAAGGAAAAGGAAGATTGGGACTAGAAATGAACCTTGAAAGGAGTTGTCTGTGGAAATGAAGAGGGGGTGTTTGAAGGGAATAAATAGAGGGCAGTCAAAATCACACTGACTGACAACCTGACAACCATTGAGCTGTTGGGACCAAGCAACTGCATAGTGGTTTTTCGAACTCTTGATTTTATAGAAGCAAATGCAGTTTCATGGGGCTAGGCTAGGGTAAGATTAAAGCATTTTTCAAGGCTCAGACCGCATGGTTTTGAGAGGGGTGACCGTTGGGGGACAAACAGGCCTTGGATCCTTTAAGTGGGGTTTAAGACTTTAATTGAATTTGGCTTTCAGTTTGAAATCCTTTAAGACCACATTCACAAGCATATGTGCTAACAGTGCTTGGTGCATGAGGAAGACAAAGACAGAATTGGCTTCATCTAAGAGTGAAAATTTTGCTACTGTGAAGATTTTTTGGGCCACTAACTGTGCACTTATATTCTTTTGAATCATTGATAACGTTTACCAAATATTTTTTTTAATAAAGTTACAATTATAATTAACATATTACATTTTTTGGATTGATAACCATAAAATCACTTTACTTGTAAATTAACAACTAACTAAACTAATTAATCTAGTAAATAATTAGAAAAAAAATCATGCTCACACATGATCAAACTTGAATCTAAATTCTCAAAGTCATAGAACTTTTCTTTGCCACTAAATTAAGGCCTTATTGGTACCATGTGTTCATGTTAAATAATCTAAAATGTGAAGTTTGAAAATTAAGTTTAAATTGCATAAAAGTTATGTCTAATAGATATTAAATAAACATAACTTGTCAAGGTTATGTCTAACAAACATAATTAGTTCCAATAAACATAATTTATCTGAAAGTTATATTTAAAAGACATAATTAGTTCCAATACACATTATTTATTTAAATGTTATGTGTAAAAGATATAACTAATCTGAAATGATGCTTTTTGGACAAGACATGTTCATTCAAAATGTTTATTGGACATTGTAAATATCCACATTTATGCGTTTAATTTTCATTCTAAGTTTCATAGCTGTATTTGAGGAGTTTGAGAAATTTTGTTGTGTTTTGATAGATATTAGAATACTTAAAGGAAAGTGATTCATGCCTTAGAATTATTTTTTCTTTTTGTTCTGTTTCTCTTATTCCAAAAAATATTTCAACAATATTAAGGATTTTTGGGGTGGTACCAATTGCATGTGATGGAAGGACAAAATGACTTTCTTGCTGACATCGTTGAAGGTATCTTATGAGTTTGATCCGAGGCTGCCATCACTACTAGCATCAAAGGAAGATGACTTTGGATATATGAAGAAGGGAAAGGCTGAAGCAATGATAAGATGACTTATCTGTTGCGATCATATTCTCAACTCTTTTACTGATTGCCTTTATGATCCGTACCAAAACATCTCTCCAAAAGAAATCTAGGTTGTATCGGAGAGAAAATACAAGGTAGAAAATAACAAGGAGAAGGATTCCTTGAAGGAGATGGCTATCAATTTCCACAAGTTGGAAGCAACTTTGAGATGGCAAAATGATTCGTAGACAAAGCCATGCAAGAAAAGGAAAACTTGGACGCAATCAAATAAAGAAGATGATATGAATATTTCTCGTGAAAGAATAAGGTTAATGAGTTTTCATCAAATTATCAAATAAGTGTCATTTGCTTCTTGATTGTATGATTACTTGAATTTTTGCCTAAACTCAATGTTACATAAAATAAATAAGCCCAAATTCATCCAAATACTATTATCTTTTTAAATTATAATAAATACAAAAATATTGAAATAAATAATAGTTAATAAGTATAACACAATATGTTAAAATAAATTCTTACAAAAAATTACAAGAAATATTAAAATTTTAAACTAAAGTCTTAAAAATATTACAAGTTCAAATTAAATTGTTAAAAATGAACTAGTATAAAAATAATAACAAAATTATAACTATTAGCGCAGGCCAAATTAGGACTTGAAATAGTGATTTCAAGCATGACTCAATTTTTCGTCGTGCCTTGATTTACGAGCCTAAGCTTGTTTTAATGGGCTTAATATTTTTGTCTAAGCTCACTTAAAAGTTGAGCAGGCTTTCGAGCTTGAGCAAGTAGCCCGGTTCTTAAACAGGTTTATTTTTATGTTTATTATTCAAGTAGTACTATGATTTTATAATGCATATAAAATGATGATTATCCGATATGTATAAAATTTAAAAGGAAAATAAAGTTGATAAAATTATAGACAAGACTAGAGTCAAATGCTTTGCTAAGGGAATATTTAATTAAACCTTGATATGTATGACTAGATATGTATGAAATATTTGAGTATATGACTTCTTTGTTCATTATTCAAATGACATTTTACAAATATGTTCATGAATATATAATCGAACATATTCATGTATATAGACAAGACTACAGATGTATGAAATAATTAAGTATATGAGTTCTACGTTGATTATTCAAATGACATTTTACAAATATGTTCATGAATAAATAATCGAACCTGTTCATAAACACACATTTGTAAATAGGAAATGAACATGTTAATTAACATTAAATAAAAAACTTAAACAAACAAATTGTATTCACTCCAGTATATATAATATCAAATTTAAAAAAAAATCCTACATATGTAATTTTAATAATTACATAAGATTATTATCCAATACACTATTAGTAGAGTTTTTAGACTCTACAAACGGAGTTAAAATAGTTACACATACTCCACTTTATTCTTTTTATTTTTCTAACCTTATTTAAAGAGTATGTATTACCATCTTAACTTCACTTGTGGAGTCTAAAAAATTTACTAACTGTGTATTAGATAATAATCCTATGTAATTTAAAAAATTTATTGTTATTGAACAACAAACGAACACTAACCGATTCATTAAATAAACAAAACACACATTTATTCGTGATAGTTTGTTAAGTTTAATAAATAAATATAAATGAACAGAAATTGAACATTTTCACGATCTATTTAATCAAACATTTTGTTAGTTTACACCTTACTTGGAAGACCTATTCAAGTTCGAAGTTTGACCTAATTTTTAGGTGGGCTTAGATATAATTCTTAAGCCTATTATATGAGTTTGGGCTTGGAAACTAAGGTCTAATGAAAAATTAGTTGGGTTGGGCTCACCAATTTTAAAATTATTTGAATTAATGGATAATGTTGTATGTGATTTAGATAAAATCATTTTTGACAGAAGGAAATAATTAAGTATATGACTTCTATGTTGCTTCAATCCAAGATAGATAGAGCATCTTTCAAGCATGGGGACAAAACTCTTCCCTTCTATCCTCCCCTTTCTACCTTGAACATGGTTTTGCTTGATCAAATTGGTGACTTCTTTTTCTTTCTTTACGTTTAAAATAATATGGAAATTAAGTTGATTTTATGCCAAAAGCATGCATGGTAAATGGTACTCAACTCAAATTTTCGTGATGATTCTATTATTTATATCAATAAACCTAGTAAGAAAAGGAAAAAAAAAAGCATATCACTTGGATCAGATTAGCATAGGGAAGATAGTTTTGATTGAAGAAAGGAATGATGCATTAACATTTTTAGTTGGTATAGTTCCCACAGGAATGGCAATGAAAGTTCAACTAGAGCCTCATATGAGTTTAACCAATATGAGAACTTATTCCAAATGGCTATAAACCAAATCAGTACATTTATTAATTTTTACCACTTCTCTTTTAATTTATTTTTTTGATAAATTCACTTTTTTAATTGAAAAAAATACAAAAAGATTATGATTAATGACAACATTTTCTAAGCATGATCACAAGAATTCATGCATGTTGAGAAATTAATATCAGAAAGAGACTAGACAGACAGCTTGCAAATAATGAATGCACCAGCTTTAAGAATAAGATGTACATGACCTTCTAGTGAAAAATAGCCTTCAGTTAAAACAAGATTGAGTATACGTTTTATGCCATGTATCTTAAAATGCTAACATAAGAATTTAATCATTCAGACGAGGGTCACTATGCATTTATTAACTTTATGACGTAGGAGACAATATCAAGTTGAAAACCTAGCATATCCCACTGTGGGTTCAATCAGTCTAAGGTTTATGCTTCGATGATTCTGCAGAATGATCAGGACCATCACTCAGTAATTGAACCAAAATTCCCCATACCAAGTTGAAATAGTGAAGAAAACAGTTAACCAGAAACCCCCTTCCTTCATTGCCATGCATGCATAAATATGCAGACAAATGTTATATGATCAATTGATCATTCATTTACAAGCATTGACAAAGAGGATTATACAAGAAAATTAAGGTTGGAATTTACCTTGAGTTTCGTGGTTGGAGCAATGAAAAACAATAGTATATATAGTAATGGATAATGACAGTGCCTATTAACCAATTAACAAGGGGAGCATGTTATAGACAATGATAGAAGGTTTTAAGCACATGCATGGTACTGATAGATACATCGTACATGAGCTCATTCATTTCTCTTTTGGTTGGCATGTGGAAGTAAATTATGACTCGAGTTCATATCGACATTAGCTAAAAATCAATGCATGGCATCTCCACATCCGTGTCCCCATGAACATAAAAATTAGGTGTATCATTAAAAACTAATTATTCATGTTAAACATCTAATTTAAAATCAACATTTGATTATAGATGGAGGTAGACCTGCTCAAGGGCCGGGCTACCCGCCGAAGCTCGAAGGCCTGTTCGATATTTGGGAGAGCTTGGACAAAAATATTTGATGCAATTACCGGGCTTGGACAAAACTTTTAGGCCCGTTTAAAAACGGGCTCGGGCCCGGGTTAGCCTTTCAAAGCCCGGGCCGGGTCCGGCCCGATGTTAATGTTAAATATATATTTTTAATATATTTCTAATATTAAGTATATTTTTAATATATTTGTTAAGTATAATATAATTTTTTATATATATAAAACATTATTAATTAAAAAACATGATTATAAATATTTAATATGAAAATTGATATACAAATTTTGACAAATTAAATTAAATTTTAAAGGAAATAAAATAATAAAAAACAAATAAATAAATAATTAAAATATAAAAAATTATATTCGGGAGGGCCGGGCTCGGGCTTATTGTATAAAAAATGGGACGGGCTTGGACTGAATATCAAGCCCGATTTATCGGGCCGGGTTGGGCTTGGGTATTGGCTAATATCCTTATTACCTGTCATGGGCCCGGCCCGAACCCGACCCGACCCGGCCCATGAGCATGTTTAGGTGGAGGGATCTAGTTCAAATATAAAATTAGAGAAAACATAATATATAACATATTATTTTAACATGTTCTCATCACGTGCAAGTGAAGATATGAAAGCCTACCACGTGATAATCTTGAAAGGGATAGCAAACAAAAATTACAACACAAACACAAAACAAAATTGAACTCTAGTATCATGTTAAACATCCAACTTAAAACAAATAGCAATAGATGGATGAGCCCAACTTGAATATAAGACCACAATAAACAAATATTTAACATATTTACGATAACATGCACCACTTTTACAATTCATTTTTTCAAATCAATCCGACAACTGTTTGATCAAACTCATGAGGAAGTTTTTACGAATCATATGAAGGGCAGTTGATGAACTTGGGGTAAATGAAAGCCATACTTTAGGATTTAAGATGCCTAAACAACCATTTTTGAACCAAAAATATAGATCCTATCCTAATTAAGATGCCATTAAAATGCATCCAGATCCATGATGCAGTACTGTCTCATGGACCCATGTCATATGCATCTGCTTAAAGGAAACTTAACTTTAGTTAGCTTTAGGATACATCATATCAGTTATGGCTGACCCCGTATCAAAAGCCAGTCTATATATTGTGAAAAAACTTGATAAGTCAGAGGTCCCCTCTTTCCCTATTCATATCAAATATAAAAATGACTACTTACGTATTGTCACGATCATTCAATTTCAGTCTCTGTGTAGAATATGTGCAATATGAATTCCATGTGTTGCATATCAACAATTTAAATTGAAGGGTCATGCTCTTTTATTTTTCAAGACAATTAAATTTTCACAACATATAAATCTTGTGTTCTTTCCTGGAATTTAATGTCTGATGTTTGGTTAAACTAATGTTTGCTGGTAGCTGAACAGTGGTCAGTGAAGAAGCTGGCTAACATATTGTGTGGTAAATATACAGAACAGAACATCATCAGGATCTTAGACAAGGTTATGTCCCTTCTTGTATGTGATCCGGTTTCCAGACAACATCAAAAGAAGCAGAAATGTCTGCATGAATTAATGAGATGTATGACGCATTGCAGATAGAGAGTTAATTCAGCACGGTGACTGACATGTGCTTCTACAGTGTCGTACATGTAAATATGTAATTAGAATTATCTTAATATTTTATTTTATCTATTATTTAAAATTATCTTTAGATATTTATTAATTTTTTAATTATCTCTTTCTTACAATTATTTGTTAAGAGATAATAATTATTTATTTTGTTATTGTCATTTATGATTCGATGGTCTTATATAAAATCAATTTAAAATGGTTATTAAGTCAACTAAAAAATCCCAAAGAATTTTTTTTTGAAAAACTATTTTATTTTCTTTTTTTTATTCAAATCCTTTGGTAGAGCTAAGTTGAGATATTAAGTCATTAATAATTTTTAAAATTAGAAAAAATACCATCAACAGGTCAAAGAATTATGTGTATCCATTATTTTGCGTACAGATCAAGTGTAGATCGAGATGAAAATTTTTAAAACTATATATCAAGAAGTTTTTCTTGCAATGAGTAATACCGGATGGTTATCTTAAATCAAAATTATCAACAACTTCAAGGATATGGTGAAAATTTTGACCATTTCAATTGCAAAATCATCAAATTCCGCTTGATAAAAAATTAATTTTTTGTACGATCAATCAGAATTTCACAAGATTGAATTAATCAAACAGTTATGAATTACATGAAATGATTCGCTCAAACTTTTTTTTTTGTTACAAGAGGAATATTAAATAACTGAAGATGGGGGTGCTTGGACTTGAACCTAAGACTTACAATATGTCACAACTCATCTTTAACCACTAAATCAAGAGGTTGTTAGCTTATTCGCTCAAACTACTTACTTATTTCTGTTCTAGTATTTTTCAACCAGATTCGTCAACGGTTTAGGAGGCTATGAAAAAAGGTGAATTACTTTAATTTCAAGTTTAACGAGGGTGTTTATAAGAGGATGGAAAAAGATCTGCATGTACAACAATCATTTATCTAATTAGAATTATCTTGATATTTTATTTTTAAACATATTATCTATTATTTAAAATTATTTTATGATATTTATCTATTTTTTATTATTATTTTTTATGGATTTATATATAATTCATTGACAGTGTGTAGCCTCTATATACTGTCAATGCACAAGAAATTGATACATTATCAATAAGTCTTTATGAATAAATTGAAAAAAATTATTTGTATTTATTTATAAGGACTTGACATTTTTTTAGTTTGTATATTGATGAAGTATGAACCTCCAATGCATTGACAATATATAAAGATTATACACTATCAGTGCATCATATATAAAACCTATTTTTATTTACAATTATTCTTTAAGAGATGATAATTATTTAGTTTTATTATTATCATTTAAAATTTGATGATGTTATAAAAATCAATTGAAATTGTTATCAAATAAGCTGTATCAAAAATTAAATTTGCCTTTAAAAATTCTTTTCTATTTTTTTTCTTTATACTATTACTTACAAATGAGTAAAAAACTTTTCTCCCTTGCAAACTCACAACGTGACCGTGGACCATGCTTTAATAAAAGTGAGAATCACCTCACCCAAGCCGAGTGCCAAGAGACAAAACAGAGTTAAATTGTGGGTCTCCTGCAGAAGATGAAACATGAGAAAGTGAGTCTGAATTTGACCATTTGAACTCTATCAGAATGAGAACTATTTTTGTACTGAAAACTCCCAAATGAAATTAAAAGGTGCTGAGTTGAGTGGGTTCCGGTCCTTCCCTTTATTTCTCTTCTGACATTTAAAGCTAATTTATAACCAGACCAATATCTTGAACTCAGTGTAACCAAAAAAAAAATTCTTGAACTCAATACATAAGGACTGAGAAAAGCGATATAATGACCTAATGCAGCACATTATCCTAATTGAAGGAACCAAAGTTAATGCAGCTTGAAGTGAGATTTTTATACAATGAAGGTTTTTTTTTTTTTGTGTAAACTTTTTTCGGTGTCCAAAAATCATTTGGAGTCTCGACTAATTTGGAATCGAGTCAGGTCGGATCCCATTTAAAGAAAGCTCTCTTAACGCTGTTTTCTTCATTCACAATACTCGAACTCAAAATTTTACTTAAAAGACACCAAACTCCTTTCACTTGGTCCAACAAACATTGGTATACAAGGGAGGTTTTGATCCGATAGAATACAATTCTTAAAAATTTGAATTTCATATAATAGAATTCTCTCTATCCCAAAGGAATAGAGAAAAAAGCAGAAATGGATCCCAATGCAGATATGACTATCAGGGTTTCACAGAGGTGGCACATCGTGAAGTAATGTAAGATTAATGTTAACGGTCAATTACACTGTCGGTGCCTGAATAAAACTAAAAAAATGAAATTTTAATGTTTTTTCTTTATTTGGGTTCTAGGATTGTTCTTTGTCCAAGATTTTCTGGGGCAAAATAGTGACTGTCACTTTCCGACATGCATCACATTTTTCTCTAATCCAAACCAAGAAAAATACTAGCTGATGACTACAAGCTTCTGCGTTCAATGCCAAACCAAGTGACTGAGCGATATGTCGAGATTGATAGTACAAATATGGAGTGTCTGACAGTTGCTACACACAAGCAATCACATGGCTACAGAGAAATTGATCTCTAGAGTCTAGAGACCCCCACCCGCTGTAAGCTGTAGGCCAACAGAAAAGTGAGATTTATTTCAACCTTTTCTATAGTACCATTAGAGAAGAGGTGATTAAAATCCATTTACGTTGCTTTCTGAAGGAACTGCAGTGCAGGTCTAACCTGAAACTTGGAAATGAAATAGAAATTTTTTACATTCATTTACCAATTCATTTTAAATCTTTTACATCATTGATGAGAATGGTTTCAGGAAAAAAGAAAAACACCACACTTCCAAGCCAATAAAAATTATAACTTCAATCATAAAACAGAGTTCCGCGCACAACGAGATCCAATTGGCGAATCTTTATCAGAAATATACGATGGAAAGTCAGAAATATACGATGGAAAGACCAGTGGGCTCGTTTGAATTCGTGAGGAAAAGACATGGATCATTGACCATAGTAAGGAGGCTGACCTGGCATTGGTGCGCCGCCTGGTGTAACATTAGCCCTTGGCTGTGGCATTCTCATGGAAGATACACCTGGTTGCGAAGGGGGTGATGAACCAACGGGTGTTGTAGCATTCATATATGTAGGGACCGAGGATGCTTGATATCCTTGACCAGGAACAGTCCCAGGAACAGACCCGTAAGGTGGTCTAGCCTGTAAATTTGGATCCCAAGCTGGAACTTGTCCAGCAGGGGGTTGAACCTGCATTGCAGCTGAAGCTGCGTAGTTAGTCCCATGGTACAAGGGAGCACCCTGAGGATTCTGCCAAACATTTGGAGCAGCCGGCATGCCAGGAACTTGCATTGAAAGCAAACTAGCGTCTGAGATTGTGTAATCTCTACTTTTATCACTGTAAGCCTGTGGCAAAAAAATGAATTAATAAGAATCACACTGCAAGTCTGTCAAGACAAATAATAAAACTAATTTAGCAAGTAAGGGTGGTAATCAAGTGTCAAGAAGCATACATTTTAAGGTCCAACTCTTTTATCGATCAAGAATGGATCCCCTAACGACGTCTTTAATTTATTTATTTTTCCTCATAAACATTAACTCAAAAGCACATATTTATACCTTTACATTGAGATCAGTATGACGAGAGTATGATAGATGAAGCTTACAATAGCCACCATCATATATGCAGTGTCCCTCTAAGGATTCTTTGGCAATGGCTGCAGTTGTGACATCTGAATGTAGCAACTTCTACATTAGTAAAGCCTTTCAAGATATCTCTTTAACAAAATAGAACATGCATTGCCAAAATATTAATTTGCACATCTTAAGATAGATGTCCACCAGTCCCCAAGGGAAACCATATAGACCCTAAGACTTTCAACTTTAGGGTCTTACATTAAAATCTTTGGGAAGAGTAGGTGGAAAAAAATATAACACAATCATCAGAAATGGAACAAATTTAAAATGAAAAAGAAACAAAGCCAAGCAAATAGAAAGGTACTATAAAATTCTATACATAATAGAAACACACACTTTCACATGAAAATTAAGAACAAGGTACAAATATTTGCATCAAACTTAAAATGCATTGTACATTAGATCTGATTTGCTTTGCTTATGGTCCCAGCCACAAGGCTCATCACCTAGAGCAGCTTCTGCGTGTGTGGAAAACTAAACATTACAATTAACAGCAACTCCATCTCCAACAACCATTTTTTATTCTTACATAATGACATATGTTGCACTCTTTCTTCAAATTAAAGAACAGCTAAGATTTTTTTAAAAAATAGAACTAAAACAAAACAAACGAGCACTTCAGTGAAGCATGCCTTTTGGATCTCGTCTTAAAGAAAAAAGCACGAATGTGCCAAAAGTGCGCATCTTAATGAAGTCCCCTCACAAAGTGGTGGCAAGGCACTTGTAATGCCTGACCTTTCTTTAGTGCCTAGGTGCTCAGCTTGATAACAAAATAAAAATAAAACAGAACATGTACATTCAACAAAGTATCCTATGGAGGTTAGATTATTGAAGCAGGGAAAGAAATGACTCGAAAAGAAAACAAATCTAAATCTCCATGCGTCTCCTAGCGTGGAAGGATAATAGGGTATCAATAGATAAGAAGGCATGGATCACCAAAAAACATACATAAAACAACCTAAAGTTAATATCATGAAAGCATACCCGGATATTGAATTAGCGCCTGTGTTCCACCATTCTTCTCAAATATTGCAATCTTTTGGACTGTGCCAAATGCAGAAAATACCTACTAGCAGCAACCAGTAGAACAAAATGAGAATATTTTCAAAAAATGAACCACCATTTTCACATCAATGAAGTAGCAACACAATGTCCTACCGTGTGAAGAACATCAACTGTCACAGCATACTGCATATTTTCAATAGAAGCAAGTAGCACATTACTCTGAGGTTCTTGCTTTTTTCCATCTGGGCCAACTACAGGCTGAAAATTACAGCATATTAGTGACACCCATCATTAAAAAATAAGTCCAATGTTTGTAATGAAAAGGCTACCTGCATAAGTCCCTCCATTGCAGTGGGATTCACGGGAAGGTATGGATTGGTATAGTCCCTACATAAGTGAGCAAACAGAATCAGAATGTTTGATATAAATATTACATATACGGGACAAAAACATAGCCCTGTGTCAAATAGAAATTTGCATTTAGTCAGGATACAAAACATAAAAGGATAACAAAGTGATCCTATGAAAAATGGATATACAAGATGACAAAAAAGATTATGAATTCAAATCAAGAAGCATCCTGTTTGGCAGCAACAGCAGATCACGCCATATATGGCAACCAGTTTGTTACAATTGTTATGACTTCAAAATACTACAAAACAAACATTCTACTATGACTACTTGTTCAGCTAATAGAATAAATAATTTGTAAGCAAAATCCCATTGGCAGAAGTATCTGCTTCAAATACAAAGTTCACAATGCCATTCACTAATCGAGCTTAAAAGCAATAATAAACCTGAAATCAGATTAATATTACCCAGCTAAAATGTTACAGGATATGCTCCAATGTTCCAGTCAATTACAAAAAACTTATTTGCATTTGTACAAAAGAAGTAGCTGCGTCATTTGAAAGTACAAAAAGGGGAGGTCCCCACTCATGTTACCACCAAAGCGGTAATTCCACAACCAACATATAAACAATTGCAACTATACTGAGATTTGCAAAAGCAGGGAACTATGGTCAAAAGATTAAGAAAATTACTAAGCGGCCATGCAAACACATCTGTGTGCTGACTACCAGGCTTCACTAACACCCTAAATGACAAAAAGCACACACATTAATTAGCAATATATCAGATGCCAAAATAAATATTTAGTAGGAATATTAATTAAGAGTTAAGATTTCAGGAATAAATATGACCAAACATTCATGAACATCAAATAACAAATAACTTGAGATTTTGGGTCCATTTTTACCTGCTCCGATGAGACTGAAACTTGATATTCAGATCAGTGTGTGCAGAATATGAGATTCGCAGGTGACAAGAAGTAACATGATCAGGAAGCAAGTACCTAAATTCAAAATATCACGATAAAATATTACAACACAATCACATTGTTATGCAATTCCCAAACTATATAAGTATAATCAATATGAACAAGAGAATTGATGTTAAAGAATCAATAAAACTGAGAGTAATGTGAATTTATGACTACAGACGTGCATGTATAAAAAGAGGAGGCAAGGTAGCAGTTCATACCTGGGAATACTTCTCCCATCCAAGGCATTCCTCGCTGAAGATGCAGTTTCAGCATCAGTGAATTGGATTAATGCCTACCAGCATTTGTGAAAACAATGAGCATGATATTGAAAGACACGTAATCTCCAAAGATCCAAATGCAATTTTGACATCTCACCTGGAATCCAGCAGCCTTCTCAAAAGTAGCAATTTTGTGCACAAAACCAAATGCAGAAAATACCTGAAACAAAATTCAATCAGATACAATTACAAATCACATATATAAACAAAAAAGAACACTAGAAACCATCGCAAATATTGGTATAACGGGAAAATCTTTGTTAGCAAATCCAAATGGACAAGAAATAAGTGCAGAATGACACCTTTGCACACATGCCTCAAGATAGATCTTAGGAGTATGACGTACATGACAATATTTCCAAACTGTCTCCAACAAAGGAATCTAAATAAGAGGCATAACCATCTGAGATCAACTGATTTCAATCAAAATGCTGCTATCTCTATATATGTAAAAGAACAAGAAAAGATAACAGTTTAATTCATTTCAGATCCCTAAGAAATGGCCTTGTAATCTCTAACAGAAAACCATACTCCTTAAAATGGAGGGTCTAAGTTCCTGTTGATTGACCAAAAGAAAGGGCCCATGAACATCGAGTTTCTCTAGTCAGTCATATAAGAAATAACACAAGGCCAGATAAAACTGATACTTTCACTACATGGTACCTCTACCTTCAGAGGTCACTTAACATGTCCAGTTTCCCAATCAATTTGCTGAATGGATGATATTTCCTCAACTCTCTATATAATAATTCACAATTCCTTAACAAGTATACTCAATTATAACAAAAGTTAACAAAATTTTGATGCAACTAAAATAGGCCACATTTAGAAGGAGAAATACAATATATCTTCTTTTTAATCGATATGCTCCTTATTTTGGACCAAGAATTATCGAAGACTCCAAGCTTCTTATAAAATTATGAAAAGCCCCCAAGAGAAAAGAGGCTTTAACACTCTTAGACTACCTAATTTTTTAGCAGCAATGTAATAGAAAATCTGTAACAAGACATAGCACTTTAATCAAAGAAATGCATACATCAGCAATAAGCACTTACCAAGTGAATGGTCTCAATAGTCACATCATTAGGTTCCACACCCTCAATGGTAACCAGCAACACATTTCCTGGGGTATCTCCAGGACTCTTGTTGTTGACAATTTCATGTCTGTTTGAATATTGAGTATACACAGTTTTTCCTCGAACCTGTGCTGGCTCCGACGATGAAGCGTAGTATGAAACCATCGAAATAGCCTGGTTTAAGTCTGCCTGCAATTAAAAGTAACAACACTTTTACTAACAGAAAACCATCACCAATCACAATGTAAAGAATTATCTAAATTAAACAATTTGAGATTAACCCATCAAAATTTACACTAACAAAAGAAGAATAGAAGCCAAAAATTCAGATTTTTACCACGAGCACATGACTTATTAACCATAACGAACACAGTGAAATAAAAGCATCACCCCCCCCCCCTCCCAAAAATAAAAAAATAAAAAATCTGCAATTCTTCAATTAATCCATCAAATTTTACATAGGTAAGTAAAAAAACAGCAGATTTTTACCCATTGAAATTTACACTTGCAAAATACCAATACAGCAAAACGTCAGTAATTAATCTACCTTAATCTAACACAAAGCATTCAAAAAATTATTAAAAAAATAAAAAACTGTTGATGGATAAAGCTTACAAATTCAACAAAAGCTTGGTTTCGATTGGCGCCAACATTGCACTTAGTGTTAACGATCTTCCCGAAGGGATTACAAAGCTCGACGAGTTCCTCTTCCGTACACTCCCATGGGAGATTACGAAGATGCAGGACCTTCGACGGCGTCTGGGTATAACGGAACTGGGGTTGGCTTGATGTTGACATCTAGGGTTTCTGAACGGATGGGGGTGTATGTTTGGATGGAAAATTCGGGAATTTTCTCTGAAAGGAGGGGAAAGCAGATTTTGTTTTGTCAATTTCGAGGGTTTTGTTAGATTGACGTGATGCTGATGAATATGGGTGAGACGGTGAAAGACTGTGGTCTTGCATTTACTGATTCGCCCTCATTTGGGATTGGAATATTTATGATTATCATTTTGTGCAAGGGTATTATTGATAATTGACAAAGGTTTTACTCGTAGCAAATTAGTACCGAAAAATATTAAAAAAACAAAAATTAATTAGAAAAAATAGAAGTAGATTTTTTCTTTAAATATTTGAATTTTTTGATTCAAATAAAATTAATCTTAGATCATAAAATGAATGATGATACATGTGATTACAGCCAAAAAATGAAAATTATTTAAAAAAAGGATTTATTACACATATATTTGATTCCAAAATAATAAATATTAATCTTTTCATTTTAATAAAAATATTTCAAATAAATATTTTATTTTAACATTTAATGGTGACGTATAATAATCTCTAAAAAGAAATGGCTAAAAGAGTTTAAATTTTGAATAAATGTTGGTATTTTGAAACTAATTTGATAACTAATTAATCCATTGCTTTTCTTTATGGAAGAAGTCCAGTATAGTTACATTGCCTTCGATGTTCCTTAGTTATTTCCTTGAAATATTTTACAATCATTTGGGAAGTTAAATGGTGGCTTAGACATATCTATTTTCTTCCATTCTCTTAATTACTATTTTAATGACTAAGGCGAGAAATGGCGGATTCGTTGCATACTTTGTGGGATAATTTTAACAACTGATGAATGTGAGAATGTGCATGTGGATGATCCCTCTAATTTTGTCCAAAATGATGAAGATAAATGTTGGTTGGTGGCAAAGTTGTTAACCAAACGAGTATTTAACAGAAATGTTTTGCTGGGTACCACGGGAGTTGTGTAGAAATTGTCAGTAAAGGCCTCAACTTTGATTTTTGGTGACAATTTATTCCTGCTTCGATTTGCTACTCTCAAGGATAAAAGTCGAGTTTTGGAGAGCTCTCCGTGGTCATTTAACAAATAGTTATTATTGTTTCATGATTACAAATTTACAATGCATTGTTCAAGCATGAGAGTTATGAGTTTCTTTATGTTGCCTTCTGGGTGCGTATATGACTTACCATTGGGCATATTCACGACTCAGATGGCAGTGAAACTTGGTAACAAGATTGGGGTGTTTGTTCAGGTTGATGATGATCACTCCTGGGTAGGCTGTGGGCGTTTCTTACGAATAAGGGTGCATGTCAATAGTACCAAGCCTCTACGCTGTTTTGTATCTATTAGTGGCATGTATGCTGGAGAGCCAATCTTGGGAAGATTGGCTTATGAATGGCTTTAGAACTTTTGTTACAAGTGTGGTTGCTTGGACCATGTTGACCAGGACTGTGATAAGGAGAGTTTAATGCTAGGTGGTCTGTATGCTGGGAAGATTGGCTTATGAACGGCTTTAGAACTTTTGTTACAAGTGTGGTTGCTTGGACCATGTTGACTAGGACGGTGATAAGGAGAGTTCAATGCTACGTGGTTCTATGGTCCCGTCTTAGTATGGGGACTACCTACATGCCTTCCCCTACTTTAAGAGGGGTTTTGCCTCTATTCAGGTGATGGCAAAGATGATAGTGGATCATTGGAAATCCCACACGACAGAGACATCTCAGGTTGCGGACAGCGTAGAGGTTTTTTTTTTGTTATAAGGGAAATATTAAATAACTGGGAATGAGAGTGCTTGGATTCGAACCCAAGACTTACAATATGCCACAACGCGTCCTTAACCACTAGACCAAGAGGTTGTTGGCAAACAGCGTAGAGGTTACTACAGCGACAAGGAGACAATTATCATTTGGTGCAAACTTGGTGCAACCTGATGACCAAGTTACAGTTATTTTTTCAAATTTCGTGGAACGGTTTCTGTCCATTTGCCACGTGTTACACAGGGAAACTATTTCCCAAACTCTGGCATTGTTGCCAACTATTGCAAACCAATGTGTCTATGTCTCATACGCTGCCAACAAAAATTCACAAAGATGGGGTTTTGATTATGCCTTTTTTACCAGCCGTTTGCAAATCTACCCCGGCTGACTATGTGGAAGCATCTAGCAAGAAATACTGGGCACTCTATGGGGATCAAGTCTCAGAAACGAAAGGCGCAGACCAAACTACGGGATAGTATGGTTAATGTATGCCAGATGCACTAGTGGGTGAGGGTACCCCATCTACTGACCAACATGCATATCATCACTTGGTGGAGATTGGTTTCCGATCTCGCCATCAACCATGAGGATCATGGCATGGAACTGCCGTAGTCTTAGGATGTTAGGAAAATAATCAGACTATATGGCTTTGAGGTGTGTAGAATTACACTATCTTGAGTGTAATATTGCTTCACACAGAAGCAAGTTACCCCAGGATACAACAAAGCCTTCAGAATATTCGTGAAAAGTAAGAATGCAGAGTGAGTGTTTTCTGGAAATCATCACTCTTATATAGAGTATGAAGAGACATAAATGAATGGTTGTGATTTTCTGTTAAATAACAACCATTCATTTCAGACATAACTGTTCCAGACATATAACCGAAAATATGTCTGTTGGAACAGTTAAAATAATTTTAAATTCAATTTTGAATTTAAAATATTCTATCAAAAAATAAAACTTTGACTTAAGTCAAAGAGCCAAGTGCCCCAAGTGCCCATCTTTGACTTTTAAAATAGGCCAAGCTCTAGCCAAAGCCCAAGCCAAGTAAGACCAAGCCCAAGCCAAGCAAGCTCAAGCCCAAGCCAAATGGTCAAAGCCCATTTCCTCTTTGACTCCAAATTACTCTCAAGAGTTGATTTCCCTTTATAAATATATCACTTTACACTTTTACAAGCAATGTGGGAACTTGTTCCCTTGTATTTATTACAAGCTATCCAACATAGGAACCAACATGTAGTCAGTGCTCTAATGGAGCACATTCGAAAATAAGCTACCCATGTGGTCTTCTTATAAGAAATGAAGCTACATGTATCAAAGTTGGACTCCATTAAGTTTCGATGTCGTATGGCAGGTTGTGTGGGTATGAGTTTTGAAGTAACTAGAGGAGGTTTAGCAATGATGGCAAATGCTATTAGTCTTCAACTACAAAGCTATTCTCTCAATCATATCAACATGATTGTTATGGTTGCAGACAATGAGCAACCATGGAAACTCGTTGATTTTTATGGTTAACCTATCCCCTCCAAAAGACATGAAACTTGGAATCTCTTACACATATTGTCATCTCGATTCTCATTGCCATGGCTCTGCTTAGGAGACTTTAATGAAATTATGTGGAACTTTGAGGAATGGGGTGGTCCTTTGCATAATGAAGTTGTTATGTAGAATTTTCGATCTATATTTCTTTAGTGTAGGCTTGAGGATTTGGGATATAAAAGAACTCAGTTTACTTGGTTAAGAGGTAATGATCTTTGTACTATGGTGAAGAGAAGATTAGACCAATGTGGTGCCACCAGGTCCTAGATGGATCCCTTTCCAAGCTATAAGGTCCATCATCTACTGCCTTATCCATCGGATCATTGCCCGATTATGGTATACACTGATGGTTATAGAGAGACACGAACCAGGCATGAGAGTAGGTTTCTATTTGAAGCTAGCTAGGTTATTGAACCAAGTAGCTTGGATGTTGTGGCTACCACGTGGCAAGAGCAATTGCATGGTAATGTGCTTGTTAATTTGTATGATGTTGGTTAGTGTCATAATGTCTAGGTCCGTGAACCTAACCGCTAGACTTTAAAATTCTAGGAGTCGCCACCAACCATTCAAACCTAAGGTGTGATTGGTCACCTATTCTTGTCTAAAGATAAGGCTTGGTCTACGTTCAAAGAATCTAGGGTTCGGGAGTACGGTTACGTGTGGGGAAGGATTAGCACCCCCACAACGCCCATCCTAAAATGGTACCAACTACTTTAGGTCATTCTAAATTTACCTTTTTTTGAGTTAATTTCGATATGCTTAATATATTGGAAATTTACTTAAAATCCTTCCATCAATCTGGTTCAGACAATAAGTAAATCCCCTCACCTCAGGAGTGTTCAAGTAGTACCGATTGACTTGCTTGAAGAGGCTCCGTCGTCGGATCATTTAAATACATTATGACAACCCTAATATTGACTCTATACCCAATAAATCCTTCTAAATTTAATTTAAATTAATTTCGATATGCTTAAAATATTGAAAATTTACTTAAAATCCTTCCATCAATCTGGTTCAGACAATAAGTAAATTCCCTCACCTCAGGAGTATTCAAGTAGTACCGATTGACTTGCTTGAAGAGGCTCCGTCGTCGGAATATATTATGAAAATCCTAATTTTGGCTCTATGCCCAATTCTTTACTAATTTTCTATTTTTTATTGTCTTAATTGTATTTACTATTTTATATTTTAATTTAAATTATTTCCATATCCTATTTCTATTTTTATTTTAATTGTCTTTATTATTATATTTTATTTATTTCTATAAACACATATTATTGTATTGAAAATTTACTCTAAACCTTCCATCAATCTGGTTCAGTCTAGAGCAAACTCCTCACCTAGAAATTTCCAAGGAGTACCATTCGACTTTCTTGGAATTTCGTCATTGGATAATTTGCATTCATTTTTTTAATATAATTTTATTATTTCCTTATTCAATCTTTATTCTATTTTATTCTTATTTGCATTTTTTCCTTTAATTTATTTTATTTTTATACTATTTTATTTATTTAACATCTATCATACTAAACATACAAAATATAAAATATATCATACAAATTAAACTAAACAAATCATATCAGCATACAAATTATTTATTCACTATATATTAATCAAATATTATCATGCCAATTATTAAATCATGCAAAGTAAATCAAATCATATTGTACAAGTCATGTAAATAAATCCATAATTAACTAATTCAAATTTTTTAATTAAGTCAAGTTATGTTATTTTAATCTTATTATGTTAATTAAGTTAATTAATCTTAAAAAATATATTAAACAAAATATATACTACATATAATACAATCAAAACCAACAATTGAATAACCAAGATGAGTAACCAAATCAATCCAAGACAGACGTAAACAACTAACATATTAAAACAAATCCATTAGCTTGTTGTAAATAAATGAATGACACACCACGTTTTAATTATAGTAAGCAACCAATTCTGTGGGTGCAAATAATCGTGCAGTAAATGTGTCAATGGTGGAGCAGTAAATGGCGAAGCGTGATGATGCAGGGAGCGCAGGACAATGGAGGCTGACTAGGAGAAGATTCTTGCTCGTGTATCCCTTCCTTCACGATAGTACCATACTTAGGCTTGGCAGTAAGTTTGCATCCCTGCTTTCACGACTCCAAGAAGAACTACAACACTGCAGTAATGCCGCAACAGTAGGACTAGCGACAGTAGGGGCGAAGTGCAGCAAGCTATGGTGAGTGATAAAGATGGCTCTGGTCTGGCAAGGTGGATCGGTTTTGGGGGAAGAATTTGGAAACCAAGATGCTCAATTGTGAATGAATCAAATCATGAGGTTTAATCCCTTTTTATAGCCACAAATTTGTTAGAGTCCTAATACAACTAAATCTATTCTATTAGTTATCTCCTATTTTTTAATATTTTATCTACTTAATTCCTATATTAATCCTAATCTAACTCTATTAATCTAATTTTAATCTAATAACAACTCTCCTATTAATAAATTCTAATAATTATCCTAAAAAATCTAATAATCTAATCCTAAAATTAATTTTTATTTTATTTTCTTATTTCATTTTTTCTTTTTTGTTATTCCTTTTTTATTCCTAAATCCTATTTTAATTTTAATTTCCTAATTAATGTTAATTCTAAATCTAAAATCCTAATTAAAATACAATGTCACTTAACTCTACTAATTATTTTTTTACAAGTTAAGACCCCGGACAAAATACGGTGTTTACAGTTAGCATTACAACATTGGAAGGCCTAGGTTTTGGAGTCAAGGAAGGCCCAAGTTTTGGAGTCAAGGTAGGCTAGCATAAATAATTTGGCACAGGACTTCATGCTTCTCCAACAGGTTGTCCTAACCAATCAAAACTTAGCTTAGTGCAAACAAAAGCAAAAGGAGTATGCTACACTCCTGCATCAGGAAGAATTCTACTGGCATTAGAGGTCTTGGGTTAGTTGGCTTTAAGCGGGAGACAAAAATACTTCTTTCATAAACAAGCCATGTATCGCCCCATGTATCGTTGGAAGTATAATATAATCTATGGTCTGGAGTACGATGCTGGATCTTGGAGAGAGGGACATTTTCTATGGCATTGACCTACTTTAAACAACTATTCAAAACCACATCATTGAACTGGTGTGATGATGTTTTGTCGTTTATGTAGCCAAGGCTGACTATGGCTATAAATTTGTTGCTGATGATTGATTTTCAAACAAAGGAGATTTGAGAGGTGCTATCCCAAATGGGGTCAACAAAGTGCCTAGGACCTGATAGGCTCCCTGCATTGATTTTTAAACATTACTAGGAGATTATTGGCTTTAACGTTAAGAAATACTATTTGGCATGCCTCAATGGTGAAATAAATATGACTGAAATCAACTATACCTACCTTTGCTTGATACTAAAAGTTAGTAATCCCACTCGTATCACACAATATCAGTTGATTAGCCTTTGCAACATGATCTACAAGTTGATTTCAAAGGTTTTGGCAAATCGTTCGAAATAGGTGCTGCCTTTGTGCGTTAGTGAGGTACAAAGCTCTTTTGTCCCAAAACATTTGATTACTGACGATATAATCGTGGCTTATGAACTCTTACATGCCATGAAGGGGAAGACTAAAGGGAAGTAGGACTATTTTTCACTTAAACTTGAGATGAGTAAGGCCTATGACAAGGTAGAATGGCCTTTCTTGAGGAATATGATGTTGTGTCTGTGGTTTGACCCAAAATCCATTGCTCTGATAATGCATTGTGTAACAACTGTGTCATATGTAGTTTTGGTAAATGGAGTTCCAACAGATTCTTTTCAACAACAGCATGGTCCACAACAAGGTGACCTGTTCTCTCATTACTTCTTAGTGTATTGAGACTCTGTAATCTACGATAGCAACATTCAATATAAATATTGCTCTTAAAATTAGTCGATTTTTATTTGAAAATTACAATAAAACCAACTCTAAATCTAATGACATGAAAAGCATAGAAAAAACAATAATTTTTTTTTATTTTCTGAAAGTTACCATTAATATTTTGCTTTCAATTAATATTAAGGTTATATATTATAGTTGTATAGATAGATAGATAGATAGATAGATAGATAGTATAGATTTACTTTGAACTTATAAATTAGTAAATTTTGTGTACAAACACATTTAAATAAAAAAATTGTGTATGACATAATTGGCTAAATGCTCAATTTTTTTTTGCTCATAGCTAAATGCTCAATTTAAGATCTAAACTTTAGGGTATTTCTCAATTAAGGATACAATATTAAATTTTGATAAATTAAGTACTAAATATTTTCAAATTTGTTCAATATAAGACTTTTTTACGCTAGTGCAGTGCACACATTGTTAAGTTGTTGACTATGTTAACAAGGACACATGGCATCAATTTATTGATTGAAAAAAATATTAAATTGATTTTCCAAAAAAATTAAAAGAAAAGAAAATAATAATGATAAACAAAATTATGAAATTGAAAATCAAATCTAGTAAATGTAAATTCCAATTAGTTGAAATTGAGAATCAAACTAAACAAGAGAGTAAATCCCAATCAATTGAAATTGAAAATCAAATCTAGCAAAAGAGTAAATTTAGTGCAGAAAAATCAACTCAAAATAATTTACCATTAATACACATCCGTCCTTATCCCATCTTGTTTTCTACCATCAACCAAATTCAACTATCCATGGTATATTTTTCTTTCTACCACTTCTCACACATCCAGCCTTTGTTTTTGTGTATTTTTTTTAATAATTCTCTCCCATTTGGTCACCATTGGATAGACCTGCTCGAGGATTGGATTACTCACCTAAGCCTAAAGACTCGTTCGAAATTTGGTTGGGTTTAGACAAAAATATATTATGCATTTAATGGGTTTGGGCAAACGGGCTGGGCTCGAGCTTGACTTTCCGAAACCTGAGCCTAACTCGAAATATAAATAAAATTAATTTAAAAAAATATTTACTAATTATATTGTAATTATATGTACATAAAACAGTAGTGGTTAATAAATATGATTATATATATTTAATATGAAAATTAACATGTAAATTTTGACAAATAAAATTAAACTTAAAAAAAACTAAAAAAATAAAAAATAAATAAATAAACAAAAATTAAATTAATAAAAAATAAATAAAATAATTTTCAAGTGGGTCGGATCGGGCTGGACACGGACTTGCAATATAAAATAAAAAACGAGATTAGACTTAAAGTCAAATCCAAATTTTAAGACCAGATCAAGCTTGCATTTAAGTTATTATTATGGAGCTTAGGCTTGGCCTGAACTCGCCCGCGATCAACTCTACTGTTGCACTCTCTAAAAAAAATAGAAACTCAATCTTTGAAACCCATAAAAGCCGCCGTTTCTCCTTAGTCCGATTCACGACTGTCGATGCTCTACCGTTTATTGTCGTTCTGGCCGCCATGAACCCAGATCTCAATCATGTCAATTACTGTCGAACTTACTGTTTGTTTTGCTTTTGTGAATTTGTTACGGGATGGGATTTGGGATGAATCGATTCTTTATTGCTTTATGGTTGAATGTGTTTTTATCAAGGGGTGACTGATTAATGATTTCCTCTTTTAATAAACATTGAATTTGATTTTATTTGAGAAGCTTGTGCTAGGATTTGGTTGCAAATTTTTAAATTGTGGCTGAGGAGAAGGGAAGAAAGACTAAGCGGGGAGATGATTTTTTTGGGTAACGAAAAAAATAAGAAAAAATTTAAAAAATTAAGATTATGTTACTGAAAAGAAAAGAAAAAAAATTAAGATAACATTATTGAAAAGAAAAGAAAAAAAAAACAAAAAGGAAGAAGAAAAAGAAAGAGAAAATTATTTAAAATTATTATATTAGAGTTAGAACTTAGAAGGATTCACTCTAGTGTAATTCAATTCCGTTAAAAAAGTTTCACGTTTAACAAATTTAAATACATTTAGTCTTTAATTCATAAAAGGCTTAATACTTAAATATATCTTTCACATTTGTCACAAAATAGAATTAAGTTTTCAACGTTCAATTGCATGAAAATTAGTCATAAATGTTTTAAAATAATGAAATTAAAGATATTTTCGTTAATTCTTTTTAACGTTGTTAAGTTTTATTACTGTAATGGTAACAGAAATAAAAAAATTTAACGGAAATGTCCTTAATTATATTATTTTGAAATGTTTAGGACTAATTTTCATTCAATTGAATTTGAACGTTCCAATCAAAAAAAAAATTTGAACGTTCCAATAAAAAAAAAATTTGAACGTTAAGGACTTAAATCTATTTTGTGACAAATGTGAATGATATATTTAGATAAAGCTATTCATAAAATTAAAAAATTGTATTCTTAATTAAAAAAATACCAAAAAAGGAATCTTAAATCGAGTATTTAGTTTAAAACTATATAAAGATACAAGAAGCGGAGCGGTCAAACAAAACCCTAAAATTGAAAATCGTGAAGACACTATAATTCTCTCTCTCTCTCGATTTCTCTCTTTCTTTTGTCTAGATCTTAACTCATCATATTCTCTCTGAGAATCAAATTCAATCCTCAGGTAGAACTCTCGCCCCTTTTATTTCTCTTCTATAATTCCCCTTTCAGGACTCTCTTTTTGTCAGATCTACGTTTTCTGCTGTTGACTTGTTTCAAACTTCCTGAAATTCATTTTTTGGCTGAACTTATGGATTTTTTTGGTTTAATGAGAAAACTACTTTCTTTATTGGATCTAAAATTTGTTTTGGCTGTTTTGAAGAAATTATTGATACATATGCCGTTTAAATTTGTGAGTTTAATTCCAAATTTTAATTCATTTTCTGTTATTCAATGTTTCAAATAATGGAATTTTCTTGATTATCTGTATATTAATTTTAGGTGCGTGATTTGAAGTGGGATTAGTTTTTTATGGAAGATAAATTTGTGGGTCAAATTTGGTGAGATGCAAGTAGTAGTTTATCTTTAAAGTTTTGTAGTTGAAATGCTGAGCTATGGGTTTTTACTGATAGTTTTGCTATTTGTTTTTTTTTTTTTATCTTTCTTGAATCTTATTTGAAATTGAAAAAATGGTTAGAATCTAGTTTGTATTCAAACATAATGTTGTTCTTGTTGAAGTAATTTCATGCATTTTGCTGTTCATTAAGGTGAAACTTTAACTTTTCCAAAATTATGTATTTTTTTTCAGTATCTTTTATTGTTTATAGAAGAGATAAATAGCAAAACCAACCATCAAGTGGAGCTTTATTTTTAATTATGTTCTGATGATTGAGAATATGCCTCATTTCTGATTGATTTGGTCTCTTGATGAGCTTTATGCTGGTTTACATTTTGAGTGATTTGGTCTTTGAGATTGGTTTAGTTAGTAAGTGTTTGAAATGTTTTATGATTGAATTGGAAACAGGTATCTATTTTGCTGATAATAATGGCAGGTCAGAGGAATAGCTATGGTAAGCGGGCTCATAGTCAGTCTGACTATTCTGAGAATGGATCAAATAAGAGGAGAAATCCTGGTGATGACAGGGAGCAATTTGTTATTGATTCTGAAGATACAGTATATCGATATTTGTGCCCTGTAAGAAAGATAGGAAGCATTATTGGTAGGGGAGGGGAGATTGTTAAACAATTAAGAGCAGACACTAAATCAAAGATTAGAATTGGTGAGACAGTTCCTGGTTCTGAGGAGCGTGTTGTTACTATCTACAGCTCTAGGGATGAGACAAATGCCCTCGAAGATGGTGACAATTTTGTTTCTCCTGCTCAAGATGCTTTATTCAGGGTGCATGACAAAGTTGTTGCAGAAGATTTGCATGGTGATGAAGAATCTGAAGGCCGCCAAATTACTGCTCGTCTTCTTGTAGCCTCTGATCAGATTGGATGTGTTATAGGAAAGGGTGGACAGATCATTCAGAACATACGTAGTGAAAGTGGTGCTCAGATTCGCATTCTTAAGGATGAGTTACCTTCTTGTGCCTTGGCCACAGATGAACTTGTACAGGTACTTGACTATTTGATAATTGTGGTAGTATTTTTAGATTATGCTGATTCATTTCACTATCCCCTGTCTCCTCTAAGACATATTTTAGGCAATACATTGATACGGAAAAAAGTTGTGCCGAGAAGAGGTTTATTTTTTTGAAAGCACGACAAGATGTTTTTCTTGTGGTTAAGGTCAACATTATCAACGAAGATTTTTGTTCTTTTAGTCACTGGAGTTAACAAAATTCAGCATTTAATTTTTCAGCCTTGTGTTCTTCAATTTATGAAACAATACTTAAGTCTTTTGCCTCTATTTTGGGCTCGTAACTAATATATTCTATATTTGTTTTTTATTTATATCTTCGTTTTCTTTGTTTGGTACTGGTAGCATTTATTGTTCTTTTTTTGGTTTTACAGTTTATGAGGTTCTCTGATAGTTGGCTGCTTGTTTATATTTAATTCATTTTTGGCTTTAGATATCTGGGGATGCTGCAGTTGTGAAAAAGGCTCTGCATCAAATTGCACATCGCCTCCATGAGAATCCTTCACGATCTCAGCACTTGCTAGCTTCTGCCATGTCAAATGCGTATTCTGGTGGTGGTGCACTGCTTGGTCCTGCTGCTGGTGCCCAGATTGTAGGGATAGCTTCGTTGGTGGGTCCTTATGGAGGATACAAAGGTGACACTGGAGAATGGCCACGCTCCTTGTACTCGGCCCCAAGGGATGAGATGTCATCAAAAGAATTTTCTCTTCGTTTGGTTTGTCCAACTGCTAATATTGGAGGTGTGATTGGCAAAGGTGGTGCTATAATCAACCAGATCAGGCAGGAATCAGGTGCAGTCATCAAAGTTGATAGTTCAACTACTGAAGGAGATGATTGCTTAATAACGATTTCAGCTAAGGAGGTCAGCTTTCAATCTTTGTCATGTTTATATTTCTTGTGGAAATATCTGTGCTTTGCCTTGTGCTAGGTTTTTGATGGTGTTCCAAAACTTGTGCTGTATTAGTTCTTTGAGGATACATATTCTCCTACCATTGAAGCTGCTGCACGATTACAACCAAGATGCAGTGAGAAGGTTGAAAGAGACTCTGGAATTATATCATTCACAACCCGCTTACTTGTGCCAACCTCACGTATTGGTTGCCTTATTGGTAAAGGAGGAGCTATTATAACTGAGATGAGGAGGATTACGAAAGCTAATATTCGTATATTGTCAAAGGAAAACCTTCCAAAAATTGCATCTGAAGACGATGAGATGGTCCAGGTGAAGTAACGTTAATTTTTTTATAGGTTTTCCTTAATCTTTGTTTTGTATTTATTAGTTCAAAGTTGTTTTAATTAATACAAATGGAAAGTGAATCTCTTTAATTTCTGATTATCAGATTGCTGGAGACCTTGATGTTGCAAAGGATGCCCTTGTTCAAATAACCACACGGTTAAGAGCAAATCTTTTTGATAGGGAAGGTGCTGTTTCTGCATTAGTGCCAGTTTTGCCATATCTTCCTGTGCCAACGGAGGGAACAGACAGTTTGAGTTATGAAAGTAGAGAGAGCAAGAGGCATGGACGTGGTCATTCTTATTCTGGTGGTTACGGCTCCAGTGATTTAGCTGCTAGTGACAGCTATGGAAGTTATGGTGGTCCCCAGGTATTTCTTTTGACAACTTTACTGTTTGATGGGTAACTTATGAAGATGAAGTGTACAAAATTCATTTGTTTGACTTTGTTATCCCATTTATATAGTGAAAATGCTTTTAGGGTGTGCTTAGTAGGGTGGAAAAGTGGAAGGATGGAAAGAAGTGTGTGGAAAAGTGGAAAGAAAATGATTTTTGTTAGTGCTTGGTAGGAAGGAAAAGTGCGAAGAAAGAAAATAGGAAAGATTGCATTTTCTCTCTTTATTAACAAAACCAAATCATTCCAAATTGGAAAGATTGGTGGAGAGAAAATGAGAAAGATGTGAGTTAAGTGTGTATAATTACAAATTTATCCTTTATTCTTTTAATTTTATTTTGTTTTTATAGCTCATTAATGGTATAATGATAAATTAATATTAATTCATTTTCTTTCTTTCAAATTTTCAACTCTATCAAACAATGAAAGGAAAAAAAATAATACTTTCTTTCACATTTTCCATCTTTCCTATCCAGCACACCTAAGGAAAAAAAATTAATGTTTTCCATGTCTTCATTTTTCCCTTCCTCTAATTTTCCATCTTTCCATTTTTATTTCCACTCTACCAAGCAAAGCCTTAGTGCCTTAAAACATTGTTCCCTTCTATATTTATTTTCTTATTTTTATTAGTTCTCCTATCACCAGTGTCGCGCTCTCTAACTGTACTGATGATGAATAATGATGATACTTCATATTATAGGTTGGTGGTAGTAGTAGTGCTTATGGAGCTTATGGAGGTTATTCTTCAGGACGTGGTGGTCCATCTGGGTGAGAATCATTTCTTTCCTTGAAAGAGCATCTTTGTTGTTGTCCATATTATTATCATGACATAAAGTTTTCTTCAAGGGTAACAATGTCAGACTACATTTTATCCTTTCCTAAGCATGTTTGTGAGGCTTTTAGTCTTGATTAGGTTAGCATATGCATATTCTTCAAGGGTAACAATGTCAGACTACATTTTATCCTTTCCTAAGCATGTTTGTGAGGCTTTTAGTTTTGACTAGGTTAGTATATGCATACTCACTTAGGATTCTTCAATATTCATAATTAACTTCTCTTACCAGGTTATCCAGCCATGCCCCTGTTTCACGGCGCAAAAATTATGGTTACTAAAATTTGGTGATTGGTACGTGCAGATAGACTATAGTTTTCTTTTTTCTTTCTGGTATTCTTATGTCTATTGTTATAACTGGCAATTCTCTTTGATTTGGGTCAGTACATATTAGTGCATGACAGTTTGATAAAATAGCCTATCCAATCTCCATATTTAGGGTTCTGATGTTCTTGTTTTCCCTTTGTTGCCTTTCCATTCCCATTAAAACAGCTGATATTTATGAAGCCTGAAGCCGGCCTACTGCCTATTTTGATGAAGCCTGCCTAAACCGGAAGACCAGATGAACCAGGGTTTGACATATCATGGCCCACCCTGATGCTACTACCTAGACGGACCAAATATATGTGGAGATCTTATTGTTCTCTTTTAAATTTGCCATGCCCATGACACCAAAAATACCAAGCTCTATTATATGTGCTCCCTAGAACCTAGCTAGCTGGCATGCCTGTTGCTGCCTTTTATTTCCTTATTTTGCTGTCTTTTCTGCTTTCTAGTTTGCATTTGTTTAGGGGTTTAAAACCTTGTACCTTCCATCCACTGGCAGTTGTATTCAGAGTGCTGGGTTTATTATCTAACATTTGTCTCCTGCATTTTCGTAATTTGCCAGTTGTCTCAATTCTTATCCTCAACCAATTTACCCTGAAAAGTAGTCCGCCTGAAATATAATCTGTAACTCTGACATTTTTATTCTATTTTATTAACATCTAAAGCAGCTAACTAGTCCTGGAATCCTTGTAATGCCTCTTAATCAAGAAGTCCGTTGGTAGCTACTTAAATTTTTTGGGGAATACCTTCTTGAAAACATGTTAACTCAAAAACTTAAAATGTAACACCAATTGTTTTCCACAGCTTAAAGTGATAACCTGAGAAATGGACTGCCAGTAATAGCATTTCCTTTGAGCATGTAATATACATTATGGTAATAATGTGGAATTGGTGGTGGCACACTTGTCATACACTATGTTTGGTAGGAAGAAAAGAGTAATAAAGGAAAGGAAAAGAAAACAGTGTTTCTTTCCTTCCCTTTCCTTGTTTGGTAAGAGGGAGTATATTAGGCAAAGAAATTGGATGGATTTGCATTTTTCTTTTTCCTCCAAATCTAAATTTTTCAAATTGGAAGAAAATTATTTCTATTTAAATTAACATTTTATTTGCAATTTTATCCTTCACTTTTTATCCCATTATTTTTCTGCGTTCATTACCAAACATAAAAAAAGAAAATGACTATTCTTAATTTTTCCCCCCCTTTTTTCATTCTATTTATTTTCTTTCTTTCCCACCAAACATGGTGCAAATGACTATTCTTAATTTTTTCTAACCTTTTTTCCTTCTATTTATTTTCTTTCTTTCCCACCAAACATGGTGTTAAGCAAAGAATAATGTAGTATGGCATCCAGTCATCTTCTGTTAGGCTTCGACTCCTCAATAGTGGTTTTCAGTGATGTATGCATGTTGAATTGTTTTGGGGAAATTGATAGTTTAGGCAGTTGCACAGTTGGATGTACAATGCTGCCAATGGATTTCTTAATTAAAGGGCATTATAAGCATGGGAAAGTACGATGTGTTGGCATCTTCAGCATTGGCGGGGTAGGTTTTGGGATTTGTCCTGCACAAGGACCTGAAATGAAAGGTAAGAGCTTATTGTTTTTGATGGTTGCCTGTAACTTGACTTGAGAGAATGAAGGAGCTAATCGTGGTGTTTGAACCACACTAGTAAATGATTGCTTAATCTCCTCTTAGTATTGTGTATTATTTTGTTGTTATGGTTGGACTGCTTAGAATGTTTTTATGAGCAATTGTTTTGGTGGCAGGTTCTGCATGCCCTTGATGTAAAAACTGGTGTAGGTTTCTTTCTGGCTACATGCGTGCTACACTGGGGAGTTGAAGGATTTGAGTATCTTATATATAAAATCTTTTATTTATTTATTTATTTTAAAATTTTAGCGAAGATGATTCTCGTTTGCTTCTTGACTGTAGGAATACATTCATTTACCATTGAACTAATGCTTTACTTTGTTGGAAGGATGGAAAGAGGTGAGAATGGAAGATATACTAATCCAAATAATCACTTTCTTATTTTGTAGCTTAATCATTGGATTAACAAATTTTCCTTCTTATCCCCTTTTTCTCTTTCTTACCAAGTAAAATCTCGGTTGTGGTGGTAGTGTGCATTGTGTTTTAATCTGCTTTGTATATGACAATTTGATGGACTTGTTCAATCTAAACTCTTACTGTTGCTATTACCATATTATTCAATCCACAGCCTAATCTGTTGCCGGTTACTGAAATCTGAAATAAACCTATTGTTAATTATTCTCCATGGCTTGACATGAATAATGTCAAGGTTGGCACAATGGTAAAGTTTGAAATGAAAAAAATGAAATTGAATTTTTTTTGTTCATAGGGAAGTACAACGCGAAAGGGAGATCCGAAACTTGAATTTATTCCCTTTTAAGGAGAATTAATAATCGTTAGGTCAAGCTTTGTTTGTTAATGAAATTGGATTTTACTCTATTGGTTGGAAATATTTGGGAGGAACTAATTTAGCTAGCACTTGTATGGACGATTCAATTGATTTTTCATGCATACTGTTTGTACTGTTGATGTGTTTCATTCTTTGCTACTTGCTTAAGTGGTCAAGTTGGATGAATAGCAAATGGTTCAGTTAATTAGCACTCTTGGGTTTTTGGAGATTGTGTACTCTAACTCAGTTTGTTAAGTTTTTCTGACCATAACATAAGGACAAAAATCATGGCAGAAACAACTGATGCAGCACGATATGGCCCTTCGAAACTGAAATAAAGCAGGTTTCTGAATTGGCAATTCTAAATTATTTACAGCGTTGGAATGATAAAAATGAAAGGTTAGCTGAGGTTTAGAAAAGTTGAGGGTGGTAACTGGGACTAAGAATAATAGCTGTGTTGCACCATAATTTAGTGATGTATTTTGTTAACGGGCAAAGTCTGACAATAATCTTTCATTACATCACTTGGAAAATCGTTTCAGTGTTTTTTCTTTTCTTTTACAAAAGTGTGCCTGGTTGAGAACTCAAAGGTCTGCAGCCCTGCATCCAGAATTTTAATATCTCTTTTCCTGGGCCAGAGCCTACAGAAACAATATGTAAATTTATTGAAGAAAAGGCTGCAATCCAGGCAATCAGGAACTGTCAAGTAATATGACTTAATTAGACGTGAAAAACAGCTTCAGCTTTGCAGGAAGAGAATGCTATATTTATATCGCTATAATCCCAAGTTAACGGTGTTGATTCAGAGTTAGTTTGAATGACTATGACATTGAAAATAGTGGTGATGGTGAGATTAATTATTGTATCAAAGAGATTGAATTGTGTAATGGTGATACATGTTTGAATACAATTGTTGTGATGGTAGTGAGACAAGAGTAAAAAGAAAAAAAATGATCATTATTGATAAAGATGAAATTGAGTCAATTTGAGATGATCTAGTATGAGTTTGAGTTTAGCTAGACTAAAAAATTTAAGGTTCAAAGTTTGATTTGAGTTTGTTTTTTGAAATTTGAGTTCAATTTGACAGAATACTCAAGCTTAATTTGATATGTTTCAACTTGATTTTATAAGTTTTATTTGTTAATTTTTAATCATTTATTGTAAGAGTAAAATGATAAATTAATAATAATATATTAAAAATATATGTATTAAAAAAGTTTGATTAAGCTCGTGAGTTGTTTAAATTGAATATTAAAATATTTGAATTTGGTTCGATTTGTTATTTAAGTAGTTCGGGCTCGACTTTGATTCGAAAATAAATGAGTTAAATAATCATTGAGTCGAATTTAAGTAGCTCATAAGTAGTTTAATTCATTTACACTCTTAATTATTAACATTAGATTAAAAGTTATACATAATAAATTTATAATATATGTCATACATTTATAAAATTAATTAAATGCAGTCAACTATCTATACAATATGTAGTTTTGATTTTAAAATTACCTTTTTAGGGTAATCGAATGTCTACCTAGATATTATATGCTTTTCAAATTACATTAGGCATTTGATTGCCATTTCCAAGAATTAAAATGCTTAGATAAAAGTGCATCTAACAACTAGTTTTACAGAAGAATTACACACTCTTTCAAAAGTTATTCTTTCACTTTTGAAAGGTTATGAAATAAAATCACTGGTTTGTAGAAGTTGGGATCTTGTTAAGTAATTATATTTGTTAAATGAATCAACACAAATGAAATAATCATGTCACTTAATTAAAAGATCACTCACTTGGGATTAATTTCTATAAATAAAAATGTTAAGTTCAGACTTAAAATACACTTGAATCATAATAATTCTAACATTTTCTCTTCCATCCCATTCTCAAATTAGAGTTAAATATTGTAGCCCATTATTTGCTGCAAAAAATAGTAACTAAGATAAGATATTTTTATATTTGTTAAAGGTGTTTAGTGATTTGTTATTACAAGGGCAAAGTAATTTTAAACAATTTGTTTCTTTGTATCCTAAAGACATTCGATAAACTTTTATTGTATACCATAATCAATGAGAGCGAAAAAATCATTAAAAATGGCATATAACAGGATGATTAGAAGCTAAGTTATTTCTGCATTTATTTGCATTTACCAATAAAATCAAAGTTCAAAATGATTCTAGGTATTCAAGCGAGTCAATAACATCTTCTCATCCACCAAAAAGTTCAGCACATAACAATTTTTGTTCAACAGTAAATTCACTCACCTAACTCAACTTCCTCAGTGAATTAGTACAGATTCGGGACAGGCACACCATTACTACAAAGCTGGTTAAGAAATGGGAGTGTGACAACATGTTAAATGACCGTTGATAACAAAAATATAGAAGCTAGTCAAGCTTTTGATGATCTCTTGGTTATGTCACCCATGCGAAGTCACATCCAAACCCCTTGAGCCCTCCCACTTAATAACTTTTTCTGTTAGTCCAATGGACAAGGAACACCTAGCATTCAGTTCTACAGCTGCCTTCCTTGTGTAAAAGCTAGCTTCATTATTACATTACATAGCCCATGCCATCATTGTAAGCTGAAAGTGTCTTTATAAACCACCCCAAGAGACTACCTCTCGTTCAATTTGCTACAGACCCCCAATTCGTCCATGCCCTGCCAAGAGAGTATTCTTGCCCAATCCACTTCTTCTTCTCTGCCTGTTTCTTCTGACCTGTTTTCCTTGAATAATGCTAGTTTCTTTTTCTTTCTTGAAGTAAATAGATAATGTCTCCTTTGGGAAACTTCCTATCTCTTCAATCTGAGTCTATGCTAAGTGATTGGTTTGGCTGTTTGGGATGTGTACTTCTTTGCTTGGGAGAGAATTGCAGATCTTTCTTTTATGGAAAGTTCTATTCAATCAAGGCATGACAGTGTTTTTCATCTAAAGTCTTGCATGTGGAAAGGAGGCTGTGTGGTGCAGCCAAGGATGACTTGCCGGAAATATATATTTAACATTACCATGTAAATCATTTTCTATATCTATAGATTTATACCAATAATCAACATCACAAAATTATAATAAATGTTACAGAGTTTATCGGCAAGTCGTCTCTGGCTACATCGGTGACTCATTTTCTCATGCTAGATTTATGATGAAAATAGCAGAGAGAATACTACTCAATTCTCTGGTTGTGGCATGGTTTGTGTAAGCATGTGCTGAAGTACTCAAGAATGCAACATAACCCTAGCTTAAAGGTAAAAGAGAAAGTCTTATCGTGCAAAAATAATTGAGATCGTAAATATCTTTTGTCCATAACCCTTTGTTGGGCTATAGTTTGTTTGCATGTTTCCTTAGGCATATATGTCGCAATCTCTCTCCTCCTCTTTTCTGCTTTTGAAGGACAAGGAATCTCTCGTGTTTAATTATTAGCTTTTCTTGTTATTACCCATACCGCAACCAGCTTCAGCACTCTATTTGATTAAATAACCTTTTTTGCTTGGTGAAGCTCATGTATTCTAGCCCAGAATTCTTCTTCCAGGAGACTAGGCATTTTCTTCAGTAAAATTTGATTCCTGTGCTAAACAGCCAAAGTCCTTTGTCAGTGTCTCAGGATTTGATCATCTCTGAAGAAGCATATGAATATCAGAACTGCAAATCTATGATGATTTCATATCAGAATCCAATCTTCTTTTTTCTCTCATTTTTCACATGCATGGCTGATGGAGGATGAGGAACATATGTTAAACAGGTAGGGCCATGGCCATGCTGCAAACAGCAGTCGTCGTACTTAGTACACACAAAAAATCTGTAGTTTGGCATAGGAAAACGAACTAAAGGCTTGGGTGTCCCTGTCTGCTGAGTTTGATCATAATTGTGTCAATTTCTACTGTTTTAAACGCTTGGAGTCCTAATGTCATAGCAGTGGGGCAAACAAAGGCAATTATATTGATTTCAAGTTTTAACTTTTTGCACGTTTTCACATCCTGCTTTTTCTGTTTGGTAAGTGTATATTCAATAATTAATACATCTACTCTTTTTTTTTTTTGGTGAGAATTGATACATCTACTCTGGAGGGTAGAAACATTGTCTTTGGTTTTTAAGTTAGATCTTGTATGTGTCCGTGTCTTTAGCATTTGACATTTTGTAGGTTTCCTGAAATCAAGAAGGGAGGAAACCAAGTGGTCGGCGAGGACAAAGTTTCTTATAATTAACAAAAACGGAGGAAAGGTTAAGGGAAAAAATGGGTGGCAAAAACAATCATATGGGTTTACTTTCCTTTACTCAAAAAGCAAGTTTAGCTTTAATGACATCCATCAAGTGCATGCAATCCGCCTCCTTATGTTTGAAAACATTATCGTTTCTATGGATCCAAAGCAACCATGTGATAACAAAGAAAATCATCCTTCAAAGTTCAGCATTACGCTTTAGGAGTGCATCACATTGCCAAGAGAAAAAGAAGAAAGAAGCATCCCGGGGGCGACCCAATTTACACCTAAATTTGTTCTTTATTTTGATTGTTAAGCAAATGGTTGTGGCCTTGTGTGGAGAGTAGTAAGGATTTATTGACTTTTTAAAATTTTAATGTAATACTATACCATTTTCGCACAGAGAAGAAGTCATATTTTTAGTCATATATATGTATATATAATTACGGCTAGGATGGAATTGTTTGAAATCAAACTCAAACATTACAATATATCATAATATTTTTTGACCACTCGATCGGCAGGGTTGTTGGCAATAGATATGTATTTTTAATCATTTGAAACTTTAACCAACTAATATATTGGCCTGCAATAATAGGTTTTCTGCATTACTGTGGCAGCAGTAAGGTAAAACACATTTTGGAGACTTTAATGCTATTATAGCATATCAAAATCAACAAAATTGTTGAGGAAAATGGATTATAAAACTGGGAATTGCCCTTCATGATCCTAAATGTAATCATGCTCTCAATCACTCTCCAGGTACTTAAGCTCATCGACCATGCCTTTCCTGAAAAAGGCAATGAAACTACTGTGAGAGATCACAGATTAGCTAATTCTTTTGGCATGTTGTGCCAGATAAGGGCTTTGGCACTGTTAAGGGTCGTATTATTCATAGCGGTGGTCATAGCTAGCTAGCCTGCAACCAATAATGCTTTCAGGGGTTAGCTTGGTTCTGATTCATTTACAATTTGGGCTGGCGGAGGAGTTCTACTGTTTAGCTTTGAGTTTTGTGATAAAATGTGAACGCACATAGAAAGCAAGAAGTGTAGCATGTCCCCTAGCTATAGCTAGCACTTAATTAGAAACACTCCTCTGCCAGTGCCAGCTGGGGTAGCCTTGGTAGGCTTTGTATCTGCTATTCCAATTTCCAACTTAAGAAAAAACTGATCTCAAAAGAAAAGATGTTTCTTTGAAAGGGTGTAAAACGGATTAAACTTTACGTATCAATGTATCAATCTGTTAAATGCACGAATTTTTTAAGAGTCGAATTTATTTTTTTAAGTCTGTTTATGAATTGGTCCGCGCAGTTCACATGAATACGAGCTAACCCGTTTAAGTTTTTTTTATTTGTATATATAATTAGCTTTTTAATTATATTATTAATGTACTTTTATTTTTTATCAAAATAATAATGACATAATTCTATTGTATTGTAACAAAAAAAATGAATTTGTATAATTTAATTTGAATTCCAACCATAATATTATATATATGATTTTGATAAAAAAGATGTTGAAAAATTTTAATGTTCAATAGATATTTATTTTTTTTTTCAAGTTTACATTTATTTATTTTAAAATATTGTAAGTGGATTATAATTGTATTTAAATTTTAATGGTAGTTTTTTGCAATTTTATTTTATTTTTTCACAAAAAAATCGCTTGGCTCGCAAGTCAACCCATCCTGCATTAAAAATGGAATGAATTTATAAATTTTGACTCATTTAAAAACGGATCTAAACGAACTAAACTTGTTTAAACCGGTACCAGTACCGGATGGCCTGCCTCACCCCGCCTGATTTACATTTTTATTTCTTGGCACATTATTCCTAATCTTTTCATTGTTATTTCAATTCATGGGAATTGGACCTAATTATGGATCGCACAGTACTTTAAAGTTGGAAAGTTGATTTGATTTTTTTTAAAAAATTAAATGTAATAAACAGGCTTGAATAAAAAAAATGTCCAATGAATTTTTGAACTGCACTCAGACTTTACCAATGAAGACTTTAATCCGACCTTAATATAATTAATATTAAATTTTTTTATATAATTAATAAATACAATATAATTATATGTATTTAAAATAATTGTTGATTAATAATTAATTTTATATATTTAATATAAAATTGACATGTAAAATTTGACAAATCAAATTGAATTTTAAATGAAATAAAAGAATAAAAAAAACAAAGAAATAAAAATTAAAATGCAAAAAAAGAGAGAATTGAGCGGACTCCAAAATTGTGCAATAAAAATTTAAAATGTGTTCGGATTAAAATTTTAGTTCTAACAATCAAATCAAAATTGAGCTCTCATACAATTTGTTAATATGTATATTTTAAGCTGGGGCCCGATCACATGGACAACTTTAGTGGGAACACCGAACCCAACATCAATCTTATTCATGGAAATAAATTATCTGTTCTCGAGATGTGCTTGCTCCTCGTTAATGCTTCACGGTGAATCTTTTGCCAACAACTTTTGTACGCTGAACCCATCAATCAAAACAGTTTCCCTTGGGGCATCACATGAATTTTACTAGTTTTCAAAGTTACATTAATTGGTTTCAGTACCGAGTTTATGACTTTAGCTTATTGGTCTGAACAGAAAATTGATTGCTGTGTGCGAGTAGAACTTTGCAGAAAGGATACAAGTTAATATAAATTTTTACTGAAAGATAAACTTACCAGAAAAAAAATTATTAACATCCAGGCCTGAAAGTTTTTTAATTTACACAGAAAAGTGAAATAAAAGTACTAAAGTTCTTTAATTTTAAAACAAACTAATCCAAATTTCAAAATGTAAAATGAACACCAAGTGTTTGTCATGGGAATTCAAGGATCTTCAATAAGAAAACAGCAAAAGTAAAAACCATGTAAATAGTTAAAGCAATACAACATATGAGAAAACCAGATTACACAGATTAAATCTTAATCTCTCGAAAGAAAACATCATAGTCATAACATTAGACAAGTCAATTACTCTCAATTTTCCACTCCAAGAATTGCTCAATAGAACAAAAAAGAAGGAAACGGATTCAACAGACTAGAGAGAAATGAGACCTTCCCTTACAAGCAAGCCGAACATGAGAACAAGGAGACCAACAGTGACACACTGAGTCGGGGAGATGAAAGTCTGTGAATATGCAGACAAGGTGATTGCTGCTCCAGCCAATCCAATTAACAAAGAGCTCAAGTTCTGATTCATTTTCCTTCTTTCTTGATACCCTTTTCTTTTCTCCGGATTGTTGTTTGACTTTTTCTATGGCGGAAGATCGGAGAAAGTGAGGGACTAGTAGAGTTTTGTTTTGATTTTGAGGCAATCACTAATATCAAAAGTCAACCCTTTATGGGGATTTGGTCTTTTATTGCCATTTTACTAATGACACATGCTATTCGCTGGAAGTACAATCTGGTCACCTAACTAAATAATTGTTATTTTTTTAAATACAAGTAACTTAATTTATTCAAATTAAAAGTAGTAAACGAAAAAATTTTTTTAAAAAATAAAGACTCCAAATCTCAAAACCTCTTTATGTACCTGAAAAGAGTCTACTTTTTTTTTCAACAACTTTGTCTGTAATTGTTGTTTTTATTTATTTTTTGATCTGAAAATTGTTTTCTCCTGTATGAAATTGCATTGCAATTTAACATACAAAGCAAGTTGACAATAAAAAATAAGGATAGTTATTTTATATACTGTCAGTGAAATATTTTTATTCTACAAGCGGTGTCAAGATCATGACATTTGTCCTATAAAAATATTTTAAAAATAAAAAATAAATAAAATAAGACACGTGTCATGATCCTGACATCGCTTGTGGAATAAAAATATTATTCTGATAGTATATGGAATAATTATCCAAAAAATAATCCCAACAAACTATTTTCTTCCAAGTCCATGTGTTAAAAAAAACTAAGAATATAAAACTAAACAAGTATTATTATATTATACAAATAAATAATTAGTGATTTATAATAAATACGACCTTTTAAAAATATTATATGAATTAATTAAAATAAATTTCGGGTTTCCTGTAGCCTTTACTTTTTATTCAATACATGTTATTGTTTTTTTTTCGTTACTGTTTATTTATTTATTTTTTATCAATTGATGTTACTTGGTGAAGCTTCTTTTCAATTGTTGTCTTCTTTTTATACGTTAGAGTAGTGAGATAGAGTTTTCTATATAACGTTGTAGAGGTCATAAAAGAAAGTTATTCAAAAAAATAAAAAATAAAAATCAATAGATTTACAAAACTCAATAAATAGATAAATAATATGTAATTGGTAAAAATTTTAAAATTTTTATGTAGATAATATACAAAGTTAAATTATAATTCTATACAATTAATATTATTATTTAATTTATTTTTTATAAATAACTTTTTAAAAAAAATTTGCTCATATTATTATTTGCAAAAAAATAAATCTCATTTCACAACCAGTAAAACGACATGTCGTATTTAGATTGAATGCCTTGCACAAAAATGACCTCCATTTCTTCATTCAATTCCCAACTGGTTTTTCAAGCGATGTTGCCATTGACAAATGAGAGCAAGATCAACAAGCTTCACCCTTCTTTTCAACCACATCCTCCAAACTCTCTCAATTTCCAATCCCAACAAGGGACAACTCAAAAAGGTAACATTTTTACTCTACCCTCTCTCTACAAAGCCCAACTTTAGTTCTGTATCTGATCAAATAAAAGAAACCCAGATTGATTTAACTTCCATTGACTGTTCTGGTATTGCAAAATCTATAATTTTGAGGTGCCCACAGGTTTTTGACACGAAAGGTAAGACCTTTGGCAATGCTTCTCTCAAAGAACTTCTTCTGGATATATCTGATGTAATACCTGAAACTGCAAGGAAATTTAGGAGAGTTCCTGTGTTGAAACCTGAAGATGTGCTTGAAATATTACTGGGTTTTGAGTTTGAGAGTGGCAACAGTTCATTTAGGGTTAGAAAGGTGGGCTCTCTATGGGAAATTTTCAAGTGGGCTAGTGAAAAAGTTAAGGGTTTTAAGCATCTTCCAAGGTCATGTGAAGTTATGGCGTCGATGCTTATTGAAGCAAGAATGTTTAAAGAAATTGAATTGTTGGTTTTGGAGGTGGAGAGGGAAAGAATTTTATTGGATAATCATGGAATTTTCTGTAGTTTAATTGAAGGTTATGTTGGTGTTGGCGATCTAGAAAGTGCCATTTCGGTTTTTGATAAAATGAGAAAGCAAGGATTAATCCCATCATTGTCATGTTACCGTGCTTTTATTGTCGTTTTAATTGCAAGGAAGAGAGCACAATTAGCATTCCAGGTTTACTTGGACATGGTGGAAATGGATGTCTGTTTGACTGATGAGGAGATGCCTGTTTTTGAGAATGTTATTAGATTACTTTGTGAGGATGGAAGGATTCAGGAAGCCAGAAATCTATTGAAGAAGATTTTATTGGTATTTAAACCTAGCAGTTTAGTTATTAATGAGATTGCTTGTGCATATTGTGAGAAGAAAGATTTTGAAGATTTGCTGAGGTTTTTGGTTGAATTGAAGTGTTCGCCAGATGTTATTATTGGAAATAAGATCATACATACTCTTTGCAGCAATTTTGGTGTAGAAAGAGCAGATATTTTCCTCCAGGAACTTGAGCTTTTGGGTTTCAGGCCTAATGAAATAACATTTGGGATCTTGATTGGTTGGAGCTGCTATGAAGGGGATTTGCGAAGTGCCTTTGTATATCTGTCTCAGATTATGTCAAGAGGTTTTAAACCTGATATTTGGTCCTACAATGCTCTAATCAGTGGGGTGTTTAAAGAGGGCATGTGGAAGCATGCCCGAGATATTCTTGAAGAAATGGTTGATGGGGGTATAAATCCAAATTTATGTACTTATAATGTACTTTTAGCTGGGTATTGTAAAGCAAGAAGATTTGATGAAGCCACAAAGATAGTTTGCCAGATGGTGAACAATGGTTTCATTGAACTTTCTTCCTTGGAGGATCCACTTTCCAAAGCATTTTCAGTATTGGGTCTTGATCCATTAGCTATAAGGTTGAGAAGGGATAATGATGTGGGATTTTCCATGGCAGAATTCTTTGATGATCTTGGGAATGGACTTTATTTGGATACAGACTTGGATGAGTATGAGAAAAAAATAAGCAAGGTTCTTGAGGATTCTACAAGACCTGATTTTAATTCTCTTATAATGAATGAATTTAGTTCTGGCAATTTCAAAAATGCTTTTAGATTTTTAGATGAAATGATTCTATGGGGACAAGAAATGTCTTTTTCTGTCTTTTCAGCCACTTTGAAGGGGCTTGGTACTTCTCGTTCTTATAGCAAGGCTGGTGCCCGTCTTTTAGAGAAAATGCCCAAGTTGGTCAATCAGTTAGACCAGGAGATGTTAAATATGCTCATCCAAGCATTCTGCAAGACAGGGTTAGCTTACAAAGGGATAAGTTTATTTTATAAAATGCTCCAGAGGAACCAAATAATCAACAGTGAGACTTACACTGCTGTAATGAAGGGATTATGTAAGAGAGGAATCTTGAGTGACCTTCATGCTTGCTGGGATGTTGCTCGAAATAAAAAATGGTTACCACCATTGGAGGATTGCAATGCTCTTTTCAGATGTCTTTGTCATCAGGACATGCTGAAGGAAGCATTGGAACTTTTTGAAGGCATGCTGGTCTTGTATCCTCAAAAGAAGCTGGAAATTTGTCATATATTCCTGGAGAATTTGTGCATTGCTGGTTTTATAAGCATTGCACACACGATGGTAGAAGAACTTCTAAGTCACGGTTGGATTTTGGATCGTGTGGCTTATAGCCATCTTGTAAGAGGGCTGCGTGCCGAGAAAAAAATTTCAGGTGCCATTAGAGTTTTGGACAGTATGCTGGCTAAGGACTTGGTCCCGTGCTTGGATGTTTCTTTGACATTAATTCCTCACTTGTGTAGGGCTGACAAATTTGAAGAGGCCATCACATTAGGAAAGATTAGTTTGGGAGAGCAATCTGCATTTTCTTCTGTCCAGAGGGCTTTACTTAAAGGATTTTGCATGAAAGGGAAGCTTGGAGAGGCAGGACATCTGTTTCGAGATATGTTAGCAAAGGGTCTGCCTCTCGATGCTAATATTTATGATATGCTGGCTAAAGGGTGTTACCAGGCTAACAACTTGAGATTGTCTCAGGAGCTCCTTGGTGTCATGATAAAGGAAAATATATGCCTTCCAATCTCTAGTTATCGAAGTTGGGTGTGCTTGATGTGTTCTGCTGGGAGGTATCTCTCTGCATTAAGCCTGAAGGAGTTTATGCTAGGACAAAGCCAATCTGACAGCCTTGTCATTTATAATATTCTTTTATTCCATCTTCTGTCAGCTGGAAATATTTTGGCTGCGAATAAGGTTTTAAATGAATTGCAAGGGAAGGGATTGCAACCTAATGAAGCTACTTATGACTTTCTTGTTTATGGATTTTCCAAGTGCAAAGAGGTGTTGAGTGCTGTGCACTACTTATTTACTATGATTTGCAAGGGACTAAGGCCAAGCAGTCGCAGCTTGAGAATAGTAATAAGCCACCTGTGTGATCTTGGGGATCTTAAAAAGGCCTTGGAGTTGAGTCGAGAAATGGAATCTAGAGGCTGGATTCACGGTTCAGTTGTTCAATACAGAATTGCTGGGGATCTTCTGTCTAATGGTAAACCTAAAGAAGCAGAAAGTTTTCTGGAAAGGATGGTAGATAAAGGTCTTGTACCGAATACAATCAATTATGACAATCTAATTCAGCGGCTCTGTTTTTACGGGAGACTGAACAAGGCAGTTGATCTTCTGAACATAATGTTGAAGAGGGGAAATCTTCCAGATTCCACCAGTTATGATTCTGTTATCCATGGTTTTTGTGCATGCAACAAATTGAACCAAGCTATGAACTTCCATTATGAGATGCTGGATTGGGGTCTTGAGCCAAATATTAATACATGGGACAGGCTTGTCGGTAAAATTTCCCAAGATGGACGTACTGCAGAAGCAGAAAAGCTTCTGGTTTCTATGGTTCAATTAGGCCAAACTCCAACCAAAGAGATGTACACCTCCGTAATTGATCGGTATCGCTCTGAAAACAATCTCAAGAAAGCATCAGACCTAATGCAAATGATGCAACGAAGCGGTTATGAGCCAGACTTTGACTCACACTGGTCTCTTATAAGCAATTTAAGCAATTCCAACGACAACAGCAGGCAGGGTTTTCTATCAAGGCTTCTGTCTGGAAGTGGATTTGCTTGGAAGAACCATTTCAAAACCGGACAACAATAAGGCAGCAACATAAAGACTGCACCTGAAAATTAGCAAATTGATTCTTTTTTACCAATGTAAGTGAAAAGTTTGTACCTTTGCATACTCAATAGTTCCTGGTTTAGTTATTTATAACTTGTTTATGTATAAACCTTGAAGTTTTCAAGTGTACCCAAATGAGAAAGAGGAAAAAAAGTGATTCCTATAGACATTCAGTTGTCTATGATCAATTCTTCTCCAATGTGCTTCATAGAGCATGTGGAATTCCTACTGTCACGCATTCTGCTTTCACATGTAAATAACATGGAAAAAACTAGTAAAAAAAATATGGAAAAAAAGTATTCAAGGAAGATTTGTAACACCTAATAAGAATTTGGATGTGGATTTAACTTTTTGACCGAGTAATTAAGAAAACATTATGACATGATGTAAGGTTTCGATTTGGACTTAAACAACTTTAAACTTCTCTCTCTCTCTCTCTCTCTCTATATATATATATATATATGCCATAGTTTCGGAGTTCATGTATATTCCTAGTACCATGTTACTGGATTCTTCGTTTGGTTTGGGCATAAAGTGAATGAGGCCAACAAAAGAAGATGACGGTTACCCAATCCTAGGATACTCTTGTAAAGTGGGTTTATTTATTTTTATAATCGGAGTTGAGATGAAATTACTTTAATTCGAATTAAAATTTTATAATATCTCAGCAACTCTTTTTTAATCATTTTGACGTAGAGGCAGTTAGCTTGTGAAGTACATTTTAGTTTGGGCTAACCTGAGCTTTCTTAGGCTAACCTTTTTTACTTTTTTGGTTTCTCTATTATTCAACTCAGTCTACCTTAAAGATATCCCAAAGAACACCTCTTAACTCACCTCCCTCTTCTTTTCTCTTTGAAGAACTTGGATATTGTAGAAGGCATATGCTTCAAGCCTATACTTTTAATTTACACAACAAAATTAAGTGACTCTTTAATTAGTTATCTAATTATCTTTTTTTTAGTACTACATTTTTATTAGAAGTTACAATCACAATCAGTATATTATATTTCATGAATAGGTAATTATGAAGATTATATTACTTAAACTAAATAAATTAATAAATAACTATAATAAACTAAATAAACTAACAAATAACTGGACTAACTCAAGTTCACACTTGGTGAGACTCGAATATGAAACTTCAAAGTCTCAAGGCCTCCTCTTTGCTACTAAGCCAAACGGCCTTATTGACATCTAATTATCTTATCTTAAGTCTGAATCAAAGGTTGCAAATATTCCTTAATCACGAGTATTATATGTAGTAAGACATATGGCATACAATTATATATATATATATATATATATATATATAAACCTAGAAAACCCAAAAACTTGATAGAAAAAATGAAGAAAAAAAGGGAAATTATAGAGAATTGATAAATACATCCACTTTTTTACTTCTTGCAATCATATTAAAGAGGAGAAATATCGTTGTAGCAGTAAAATGGTTGTGCGAAATAAAAAAAAACTAGTTGCATTTAGAATTTCTCAAAATTATATTTATCAATTATAGGAGAACTTAGATAAAATTACTGTTGTTGCTCAAAACAACAATAAATGCGTGTTGACGTCGATATTTGTCTTCTTTCTCCACGTGTTTCTAGAAAGCTTCTGTAAAAGCAAGAAAAGTTAGAGGAACACATGGGTGGTTCCCTGTGTAGGCACTCTGATGCTTAAGTCAGCCAAAGATTCTTGGATATTGGGAAACGTAAAAGCCAGTAGTCAAAAGTTAGAAAATAAAATTGTACCTTAGGCCTATTATAGGCGAATATTCTAGGGTAATTACCTGGGGATGATCACGTCTTTTTGGTGAGAGTTTGTTTCCAAGTATAACACAAATTCCATCAATCTCGGGAATGGTGGAGATATGTCGCCGGCGGGAGACTACGAAACGGATGTGACACATAAGAGCGGGAGAAGTCTGTCGCCTTACGCGGGAGGTTAAGTATGTGCCACGTGTACGGCCGATGGGATTCGGGCGATAGACCCTTGGGCCTCTATCGCTAGCGACAAAAGCCCTGTCGCAGGTGATAGGATCTCACGCAGCCTCAAACTATCTTTCACCGAACGCCACGTGGCCCAATGAGCTTCCGTCACGTGACGGACTCTCTGGCGCTTGGGCCTTAGCCCAATGTGAATGGAGTTTGCCATATCAATTGCTTCCCACTCTCTTATTGGATTTTTTCAATAAAGAGAGTATAAATACTTGGGCTTAGGACATTGTAGTCTTTTCCTGATTTTTTGTTGTTTTTCTGGTATTTTTTGCAGGTGAAAAAGTCCAGCTCTGTCGGAGGTGTTGTCTGGCGTGATGTTTGGTATTCCCTATCGCGGCTATATAAGTAGCAGGAGTTTGATGAAATCGAGTAAGAAAAACCTCTGAGCCAGCATTTTGCCTCACGTTTTTTACTCTCTCACCATACGCAGTCTGCCATATTATATAGTCTCTTACCCTCACACAGAAGCCTTTCGCTTGTCACTGTCACAGTAAGTGCGTACCCGTTGCTTCATTTTTGTTATCTCTCGTACTTGCCTTAAGTCTCTCGCAGGTGTCTAGTCTCTCGCATAATGCTTAGGTCTCCCGCCCATTAGGTCTCTCGCATCCTAGGTCTCCCGCATAATCTAGTCTTTCGCCATACGCTTAGGTCTCTCGCGTGCCTAGGTCTCTCGCACCCTTAGGTCTGCCGCCTGCCACATGTTTACTTGTTTCATCTCACATTCGACCCTTGACAACGTCTTTCCAATGCCAAGGCAAAACATTGAGAAGGGGCAGTATTAAATGCACGTTATCAAACACGGATTTAGAAGAGATCAATACTCATTTTCCCCTTCCTTCCAGTTACCAATATAGACTCTCATTCGATAGGGAATTTACGCCTGAGCTAGTTAGAAGCAGCATAGCTGTACATAAAGCGTCTTTAGTTTTCGGTTTTCGTTTTCCATCACCGGAGTTTGGTCTTGCATTCCTTAGGTATAAAGATATAGTCTCATGTCAACTCCATCCTCACGCTTGGGTTCAATTAGTAGGTTTTTCGGTAGTATGTCATAGCTTAGGCATTGTTCCTACCGTCCCTCTTCGAGTGCCATTTTCAACGTTCGCGGGTTAAAAGGGCTAGTTACATTTTCCCTTCAGAGGTTGAAAGTTGACGGGTTTCATAATAAAATCTTTTCAAACCTTCCTAATAAATTACGCAATTTTGAGAGCGAATGGGTCATTGTTGAGATCCTTAGTGATTTAAGAATACGCACTAGGTGGAACCGTGATACTAGCGACCACTCGAAGCGTTCGGAAAGATTCAGCCTAGATTCTTTAAAGGACCATTTAGGTGAGCCCATTCGGCTTATCTGTTCCACCGGGGAATGAAATTTGTTCTCTCTTTTGACCCTTGAGAATATTGCAGTAGCCGATTGGGGAGTTAGTAGTGTGATCCCTAGGACTTCCACTGTTCCATCAGACCTTCCAACAACCTCGCGTGTGCCCGATGCTAGTTCTAGCCAGCTACCCGCAATTCCCGTAGCCGAAACATCTAACCCCTTAGGTCATCTTGTAGATGAATCTTCTCTTGATTCGGGGGACAAAACACCTGAGGCCGCGGGTGCTGGTGATTCATTCGAGGAGGATCTTGAATGGAATCAAGGCGACGCCTTTAGGAGTCCTTTCTATGACTGTCCATCGTATGCAAACATGGCTAACTTAGAGGATTTTGGTGATATTATAGGTTTTCAATTCTCTTTACATCTGCATGTGTGTGCAGTACTTTTAGACTTGATTGGCTAACTCCTTCTCCTCGTGTTATGCAGATATGAACTTCCAAGCGGCTATGCGTAGAAGGGATACCATTGTGTCTTCTAGAGCGGCTCCTCCTCAACAACAGCCTAGGGGTTGAGGCATCTACTTCTGGACACCCTTGCGCTCCTACTCCCCCTCCTTTGGCCATTGGCGAACCCAGTCGCCCTACGCAAGAGGCCGAAAGAAACAAATGAAAGAGGCTCTGTATCCGTGATCGTCGCTCGGACGATCATGAGAGCTCGAGGTCACAAAGGAGTGGGTCCACCTGCCAAGAAGGTGATCCTAGTGCCACTGAGAATAGGTCAGCTCCTCGCAGGCCTCGTCGTAAATACCGAAAGAGACTAATCATTGAAGGCTCGATGCCTGTGAGGCCAGTTTTGCCTAAGATGGCCGATCCTACCTTGAGGCGATACCCAGTAGACGCGGGGGTCATTGTCGATGGGGATGACTTTCAGATCTACCCCGACATCAATGATAATGATAGCATCAAGGAGCCCGGGGTAGCTTCTCGCCTAGCCTGAAGTACCATCATTCCTCATGACGAGATAGGACTCTTCAAGGGCCTTCCAGAGGCTAAAAACAACTCTGATTACCTCATAATGAAGGTGAGAGCGTCGTCTTTCTTCGATAATGATTCTCTCTTTCTAACTTCTTTTGTCTGGTCTCTGAGTTATTTTTTCTTTTTGTTTTGTCATGCGGCTCAACAGAAGGTGGCCGTTAATGCGCGGCACAGGGCTCTTAGGGAGCAGGCTGAGAAAAATTTGCGTGAGCTTTGAGAGAAAAACATGGAGCTTCAGAATGAGGTTTACCAACTTCGTCCATATACCAGCAGAGTAGAAGAGCTGAAGAAGTAGAACATAGATCTTGATCAGAAGCTAAGAGAAGAACAGGCGAAGGTGGCCTCCTTTCATGGATATCAGGAGGCTTACTATAAGGCAACCAACGATCTGTAAGCCATGAGGACACAATGGGATGAGGCCATCAATGAGCTGCAGAACGTGTTAGATCGACAAAGGGAGGTCCGAGTCGAGGCCGTTCGCGAATACCGCCTATCTCAACACTACTTTGAAAAGAAGCAGGACTTTGCAGCGGGATTCGTCAAATATGGCTTTTACCTAGCTCAGGATTGGCTGGAGAAGTAGAGGCCTAACGAGACCTTTCCCAAGCTACTTTTTACTAAAAAGGCCCAGTACTATGATGCTCCCTCTTGGAATAAGTATGAGCCTAACTCACAAGGTCCGAATAATTATTTAGAGGAAGGGGCCATTGATGACCTAGACAACCTCGAAGGTCCGTGGCCTCCTCGACAGCCTTGTAATCAGCCCGAGTCTACTGAGGTGCATGACCAGTCTAGGCCTGTCGAGGTGCACGATCAGCCTGAACTTGTTGAGGCAGGCGACCAACCCGAGCCTATCGAGGCATTGTAAGGGTTAGACGGCAACGAGCTCTAATTCTCTGATTCTACTGTCATCGAACCCGTGCTAGACTCTGCGGCTGTTGTTGGGCCTCCAAGCGATGTTCCCTTATCCGATATTATTCCACCAGCTTCCTAAGATCTAGGTGCCGACACAACGCCTTCTCCACCGGCCGATTCCATTGTCTCCATAGATTAACTAGGGACTTTATCTTTTTCATTTCGTTTTTCATCCCAATTGTAATCGTTACAAACGATAGTTGTAAATGATTCATTTATTTTTAATGAAAAGTATAAGATGCCCTTTTGTGTTTTGCTTCTTGTCTTTGTATGTATGCTATGTTGTATCATCATGTTCATTCAAATTTCAAGCATGTTCATTCAAACTCCAACATGTTGTAGTCATGACAATATGAGTATGTCAAAGTGTTGTAACATAATAGTATTTCATCAATAAAGCAATTAGTGCTTTCAAAAAGTTCTACATGCGTACATTTTATCTTTCATATGGTACTGCTCCCCAAGTTCTTATTTGAGACAACGTTACTGTTCTTGTCCGAAGAAGAACTTTTGCTTGAGCGTTGTGCCTATCTTGCACTTTTTTTCGTTTAAGGACTTGTATTTGCCCATCTCGCACTCTTTTATACTTAAGGACTTATGTTTGTCCGTCTCGCACCTTTTTGTGCTTAGGGACTTATGTTTGCTTGTCTTGCACCCTTTTGTGCTTAGAGACTTATGTTTGCCCGTCTCACATCCTTTTGTATTTAGGGATTAATGTTTGCTTGTCTCGCACCCTTTTGTGCTTAGGGACTAATGTTTGCTTGTCTCGTATCCTTTTGTGCTTAGGGACTTATGCTTTGCCTTTCTCGCCTTGTAAAAGTGCTCTGATACCAAATTATCACGGGTCTAACCTTTCTTACAGATTTTTCGTCACCCTGTGATGGCAGTAGGCTCTTCGCGCACCTAGTTCAGCCACTCAATCTATGAGTGATCGATACTCACCCGATAGCACACTGGCGTACAAACAGTGCGCGCACCACTAGCCAAACATGCACACAAGCTCGATAGCAAAGATAAGCACACAAACACAAAGCCAAGCACACATGTTTACTGGAACACCCTTGCTCCCAACCTTTTATTGACTCTTAAAAGGATTTACAAGTCTGCTGCGTGGACTCTCTTACAAGGCTAGAGTTCCCCAACTCTCTTTATTTTCTAATCTAATCTGATGATAGGTCCACTGCTGTACACGACTATATTTATAGGCAATATTGTGGCTGACATCCCCAACCATTAGGAACTCTAATCTATCTATAATTCCTAAGAGACCAAGCTCAACAGAAACTCTTCACCCGTCAGAGTTTTGGCCGCACCATGACTCTACCCCGTGCACAGTCATCTGCCCAGTGCTTGTCGGTCGCCAGCTCATATCTTGAGTGCCATGTGTGCACACTGATCCAGGGCCCTTCCTTAGCTTTTAGAATCCCATTTGGACTCAAGTTAGCTATCCACGCACATCAGATCATGCCTTTAATAGTCTGGTACGAAATTGTCTCTTGCCACACAGTCCTGGTCGCACTAGAACTCTTACCCACGTCTACTTCCTCATCAGCATCCGTGCGTGCCTATCCAATCAGAGTCTAACTTCCCTTTCAGAGTCCTGGTCGAACTAGACTTCTCCCTCGCATTTGCTTCCCCCATCAGCATCCGCTCACATCTAGCCAGACACTCGCGGTCCTGGTTCCGCACACGTTTGCACACTGCCTAGACATGTGCTACGCTGCCTCCTATCACAGTGCGTATGTCTTGCACGCTTCGATTGCCATCCGCACATGTCACCCGCATGCTTCTGCTTTTGCAGCCAACAAAAGCTTGTCACATGCTCGCTCCGGAGGCATGGCTACTCCCAGCCCGCACCGGCTTGCGCACTGGCATGGCCCAACTCATAAGGGCGTAACAAAATTTCCCTCACCGAATGGAGCCGACATCCTTATCGGGAGGTTGTCTAAACGAACCCACTGCTCCTTGCATCTAAACACTGTCCCATAATGCTGCAAGAGTTTCTCAAACAAAACATTTCTCCAATTCTGACCTGTACCCTAAGCGCAATGATCGCTGTCTAGCATCTTCACCATATGCTGACTTGATAGCACCACCCTCGCAATCTTGGCAATGTAGGCACGAGGAACAGCCACCAGCATCGCACACACATCAAAACGATCAGCCACTACAAAGATAGATCCCCATCTATCACGCACGTGCAATCCAACCTGAAACAAAGACTCCCCCAAGCTGTCTAGAGTCAATAGTGATTGAAACAGCCCCGTCTGTCTCAATAGCTCGGTCATCACCATGGTACGGACAAACCGCATGTCTCCTGGCCATAAAATAAAATCAAATACACATCCTATGCTTAGATGTTCTACTGTCATCTCTGGATCGTGCGCTAACACACGCGTCGGTTCTCCACTCATAGGAACCCACAACCTGCCTCTGCGAGCATACCACGGGCTGCTTATGACCCAACTCATTCGAACCAAGCCCTCCGTGGCTTGCTACCTCATACGACAGTGGCTACTGTCTACCCTGAACACCTGTCTAATTCGATCACAAATGTTAGAGTGGACAAGAAATTCGAAAGCATCATATGAGGCTCCCAACAATTTCATCTCCCAACGGATGGTGCAGCAACTTGGATTGACCATCTCCAAGTGCTTAAGTCAAATTAAGGCTGTAAACATGGAGGCACAGCCTGTCCTAGGCGAGACCACTGTTATGATGAAGGTGGGCAGATGGGAACAGGAGTGTAAGCTTGCAGCACTGTCGCTTGATGATTTTGAGCTAACCAAATTGTCACGGGTCTAACCTTTCCTACAGATTTTTTGCCACCTTGTGATGGCACTTGGCTCTCGACGTGCCTAGTTCAGCCACTCGATCTATGAGTAATCGATACTCACCCGACAGCACACTGGTGTACAAAAGTGTGTGCACCACCACCCTTGCACGCACACAAGCTCAACAGCAAAGATAAGCACACAAACACAAAGCCAAGCACACACGTTACAGGAACACCCTTGCTCCCAACCTTTTATTCACTCTTAAAAGGATTTACAAGTCTACTACGTGGACTCTCTTATAAGGCTTGAGTTCCCTAACTCACTCATTCTCTTATGAGCAGTCCACTGTTGTACACGACTATATTTATAAGCAATACGGTGGCTGACATCCCCAATCATTAGGAACTCTAGTCTATCTAAAATTCCTAAGAGACCAAGCTCAACAGAAACTCTTCACGCGCCAGAGTTCTGGCCGCACCATGACTCTGCCCGACGCATAGTCATTTGTCCAGTGCTTGTTGGTCGCCAGCTCATATCTTGAGTGCCAGGTGTGCGCACTCATCCAGGGCCCTTCCTTAGCTTTTAGAATCCCATTTGGACTCGAATTAGCTATCCGTGCATATCGGATCACGCCTCTAAGAGTCTGGTATGAAACTAACTCTTGCCACACAGTCCTGGTCGCACTAGAACTCTTACCCGCATCTGCTTCCTCTTTAGCATCCGCGCGCGCCCATCCAGTTAGAATCTGACTTCCCTTTCAGAGTCCTGGTCGGACTAGACTTCCTCCTTGTGTCTGCTTCCTTCATCAGCAATCGCGCACATCTAGTCAGACACATGCGATCCTGGTTCCGCACACACTTGCACACTGCCCAGACATGTGTTACGCTGCCTCTTACCACAGCGCGTACATCCTGCACACTTCGATTACAATCTGCACATGTCACCCGCATGCTTTTGCTTCCGCAGCCAATGAAAGCCTGTCCCATGCCCGCTCCCAAGGCATGGCTAGTCTCGGCCAGCACCAGCTTGCACACGGGCGTGCCCCAACTCACAGGGGTGTGACAAACCACTCTGGAGGCACGAGATCTGCAAGTCAACATAGCCGTAGCAGCTATGTTACAAGCAACAAGGTCTGAGGAATTGCAGGAATCCCTGTCACTAGACCAGCCAACCACAATCTCAGACCTACTTTCTCGAGCAAATAAGTATATCACTCAAGAAGAAGTGATGAAAATGGTGGCAAATGGGGAGCCCAACAAAGGAAGGAAACGAGGAAGGGAAGTCACTGAAGCATCTTCTAGCCAACCGAGAAAATTTGATAAAGCCCCTCTATTAAAATACAACGCCTACACCCTGCTCACTGAACCTCGGACTTCGATGCTGGCAGCTATTGAGGGGTCAAGTCTTATACGGTTTCCAAAGAAGACGTCTGGGAATCATCGATTTGCGTGGAGGAGTGACAGAAACAACTATCCATGCGAAACAGGGGAAATTACCTAAAGGATAGAAGAGATGAGAACAGGAGGAATGTAGGAAGAAATGAAGGTGATAGGAGAAATAATGATAGGAGGATAGAAAGAAGGAACCCTGAGGAAGATAACGAGCCCACGGGACCAGCAATCAATGTTATATCTGGAGGAGAATCGTTGGCTGGTACATCATTCTCGTCCTGAGAGTCCTACGCCCGGCAGGCCTATCAAGTTAACTCAGTGACGAAAGAAAGGCAAGGTGAAGAGCCCATCACTTTTACATTGGCCGACAGAGGAGATGTAACAATCCCTCATGACGACCCGATGGTGATTTCGGCAATTATAGCAAAGCACCCGATGAGTCGAATCCTAATTGAAAATGGGAGTTCGGTAAATTTAGTCTACTGGAATTGCTTTGAGAAGATAAACATCTCGGAGGATAGGCTAAAGCCAGTGCCCACACCATTATATGGCTTCTTTAGAGAAAAGGTGAAGGTAGTAGGTGCAGTTCAGCTACTTGTCATGTTAGGGGAGAGCCCGAGAAGTATCATCCGTCAAGTATTGTTTATGGTGGTGAAGTCAACATCGATGACTTATAATATGATCTTTAGGCGACCACTGTTGAATGACATGAGGGAGGTAGTGTACCCTTGTTTCTATTAATGAAGTTCCCAACTCCCCACGGTGTTGGACAAGTGACGGGAGACCAAAGAAGGACCTTACAGAATTAAAAGGATGATCAGACCGAGCACATGCGCTTTGAAAACTTTACAGGGCAAAAAGATCTCAAAGACCTGGAACACTAATCACCTTAAGTTGTACTGGCAGTAAAAGCATTATATTTTCTTATTATTGTTATTCTTATTTCTCCATCTATTCTGATAATATTATCCTTGCTTTGTTATAATCTGATTTATGAATAAAAGCCAGTTATTCATATTCTACATTTTCTAATGCAATACATTAGATGGTTTATGTGTTACAGGAACAGAAATGACTGAGGCAAAAGCTGGCCAAATATAAGTCCCTAAGCACAAAAGGGTGCAAGACGGGACTTATCACAAACATAATTCCCTAAGCACAAAAAGGTGCGAGATGGGCAAACATAAGTCCCTAAGCACAAAAGGGTGCGAGACGGGTAAAACATAAGTCCTTAAGCACAAAAGGGTGCGAGACGGGCAAACATAAGTCCCTAAGCACAAAAGGGTGGGAGACGGGCAAAGATAAGTCCATAAGCATAAAAGGGTGCGAGACAGGCAAAATATAAGTCCCTAAGCACAAAAGAGTGTGAGGCGGGCAAAACATAAGTCCCTAAGCATAAAAAAAGTGCGAGACGGGGCAAACATAAGTCCCTAAACACAAAAGGGTGCGAGATGGGCAAAGATAAGTCCTTAAGCACAAAAGGTTACGAGACGGGCAAACATAAGTCCCTAAGCACAAAAGGGTGCGAGACGGGCAAACATAAGTACCTAAGCATAAAAGAGTGCGAGATGGGCAAATACAAGTCCTTAAGAAAAAAAAGCGCAAGATAGGCACAATGCTCAAGCAAAAAGTTGTTCTTCGGACAAGAACAGTAATGTTGTCTCAAAGAAGAACTTGGGGAACAGTACCATATGAAAGATAAAAGGTACGCATGTACAACTTTTTGAAAGTACGTAATTGCTTTATCGATAAAATACTGTTATGTTACAACACTTTGACATACTTATATTGTCATGACTACAACATGTTGGAGTTTGAATGAACATGCTTGAAATTTGAATGAACATGATGATACAACATAGCACACATACAAAGAAAAGAAGCAAAACACAAAAGGGCCACTTATACTTTTCATTAAAAATAAATGAATCGTTTACAACTATCGTTTGTATCGGTTACAATTGGGATGAAAAACGAAATGACAAAGATAAAGTCCCTAGTTAATCTATGGAGATAATGGAATCGGTCGGTGGAGAAGGCGTTGTGTCGGCACCTAGATCTTGGGAAGCTGGAGGAATAATATCGGATAAGGGAACATCGCTTGGAGGCCCAGCAAAAGCGCAGAGTCTCGCACGAGTTCGACAATAGTAGAATCAGAGAATTGGAGCTCGTCGCCGTCTAACCCTTCTAATGCCTCGATAGGCTCGAGTTAGTCGCCTGCCTCAACAAGTTCAGGTTGATCACGCACCTCGACAGGCTTAGACTGGTCACCCGCCTTAGTAGACTCGGGCTGATTACGCGGCTATCAAGGAGGCCATAGACCTTTGAGGTTGTCTAGGTCATCTATGGCCCTTCCCTCTAAATAATCATCCGGACCTTGTGAGTTAGGCTCATACTTAGTCCAAGAGGGAGCATCATAGTACTGGGCCTCTTCAGTAAAAAGCAGCTCCGGAAAGGTCTCGTTAGGCCTCTGCTTCTTTAGCTAAGCCTAAGCTAAGTAAAAGCCATATTTGACGAATCCCGCTACAAAGTCCTACTTCTTTTCAAAGCAGTGTTGAGATAAGCGGTATTCGCGAACGACCTCGGCTCGAACCTCCCTTTGCCTATCTAACACGTTCTGCAGCTCATCGATGGCCTCATCCCGCTGCGTCCTCATGGGTTCTAGATCGTTGGTTGCCTTATTGTAAGCCTCCTGATATCCATTAAGGGAGGCCACCTTCGCATGTTCTTCTTTCAGCTTCTGATCAAGATCTGCGTTCTGCTTCTTCAGCTTTTCTACTCTGCTGGTATATGGACGAAGTTGGTTAACCTCATTCTGAAGCTCCATGTTTTTCTCTCGAAGCTCACGCAGATCTTTCTTAGCCAGCTCCCTAAGAGCCCTATACCGCGCATTAATGGCCACCGTCTGTTGAGCTGCCTGACACCCATCGTGGGGACTTATGCTTTGGGACTTATGTTTTGCCCGTCTCGAGAAAGTAGGTCTGAGATTGTGGTTAGTTGGTCTAGTGACAGGGATTCCTGTAATTTCTCAGACCTTGTTCCCTGTAACATAATTGCTACGGCTATGCCGACTTGCAGATCCCGTACCTCCAGAGTTGCGTCTTTAAACCGATCCACATAACTCTTTAACGACCCCTTAACTCCTTGTTTAAGAGTGAGCAAATAAGTTGGCTCCTTCTTCCTCTGGCTATTTACCGCAAACACCTTAAGAAATTCACTTCGTAGTTGATCAAAAGAGGCAATAGACCCCTCGGGCAAATTATTAAACCACTTCATCGCATGCTCGGTCAAAGTAAGCGAAAAGGCCCTGCATATTATCTCATCCTCTCATTCATGTAAAAACATCAAGGCCTCATAGTTTTGCATATGGTCGTAAGGGTTCGTCTTTCCCGTGTACGCTGTTATTTGCAGCATTTTGAACTTTGGAGGCAGTGGTTTTTGTATGATGGCTGTGCAGAATGGCACTCTTCTCCTTTGGCTCTCTTCTGCGAACACCAACTTCTTCTCTTCCAATGCTTGTTCTATCATTTTTTTCATATCCACAGGGGGAGCAAGTTAATTTCTATCCCTTTCAGCATGGGACGAATCAGGAAAGTCTTCAACCACTATTTCCTTACCCTTCCTTCGAGGTGCATCTCCTCGCGTCATTTGTGTGCACCAGGTGGGGTCAAACTCCGACCCGACTCCCCATGTGCTTTGGTCGTCACCACCATTCTTTCCAGCACCTCCGACACCATATTCTAAGTCAATACCAGCAAAGTTCGACACATTCTAGCGATGGGTGGAAGACCCTGCCGCAGCTTCGGTACCCTGCCTCCCAGTACTCTGTCACCCTGCCTCAGGGGCCTGTCGCCTAAAACCTGTCGTCGGCCCATGGTCTGTCGCAGCCTGATACTCCCACGGGGATCGTGCCGCAGGGTTCCCATATCCAAGCCCTGCCGCATCCTGCCGATTATGGACATCTTCCGCATGAGGCACTTCTTGTGCTAGCAAAGGGTCTGTTGTCACATGATTAGCCTATCGCCTAGCCGCCTGATGAGGCACCCCATCGCTCCTCTCTCCTACGAAGTTTTGTACGGCCGGCAGCAGATTCAACTATTGAAGAACTCCTTGAAACAGGTCCATCATGGCTTTGAGCGCCTAAGTAGTCTCCTCGCTCTGTCGCCTCAGAGCTTCAAACTCTGGCATGGTTACAATCGTTCTTCCTTCTTCCCTGTTCTCTTGGGTTCTCTGGAGAATCGGTTGTTTGGGAGAACTTACAGAGTTTTCATCACTTTCAACTCTCACATTGGTTGATCTTGTTCTCACCATCTTAAAAGTTTTTATTGGCTTTTAGTACATTTCCCACAGACGACGCCAATTATTGTTGCTCAAAACAACAATAAATGGGTGCTAACGTCAATGTTTGTCTTCTTTCTCCACGTGTCTCTAGAAAGCTTCTGTAAAAGCAAAAAAAGTTAGAGGAACACAGGGGGTGGTTCCCTGCGTAGGCACTCTGATGTTTAAGTCAGCTAAAGATTCTTGGATATTGGGAAACATAAAAGCTAGTAGTCAAAAGTTAAAGAATAAAATTGTACCTGAGGCCTATTTATAGGCGAATATTCTAGGGTAATTACCTACGGATGACCACATCTTTTTGGTGAGAGTTTGTTTCCAAGTATAACACAAATTTCGTTAATTTCGGGAATGGTGGAGATCTGTCGTCGACGGGAGACTACGAAACAGATGCGACACATAAGAGCGGGCGAAGTCTGTCGCCTCACGCGGGAGGTTAAGTACGTGCCATGTGTACGGCCGATGGGATTCGAGTGATAGACCCTTGGGCCTCTGTCGCTAGCGACAGAAGCCCTGCCGCAGGTGATAGGATCTCACGCAGCCTCAAACTATCTCTTGTCGAACGCCACGTGACCTAATGAGCTTCCATCATGTAGCGGACTCTTTGGCACTTGGGCCTTAGCCTAATGTGAATAGACTTTACCATATCAATTACTATTAGATCAAAGAAAAAAAAACTCAACAAAAAGGAAGCTTCCATCCCTTTGCAGCTTGATAATAATTTTATCAAAGGGAAGAGAAAGAGGTGGCGTGGTTCAAATCAACACCCGTCACTCTCACATTGGCGGTTAATGTAGATTCAACTGCCCCAAAAGATCCTGCAGGTATTCTCCTCCCTTTTCCATGGGGTAGGGAGATTCTTTTAATGTTGTTCTTCTAATCTTAAACATTTTCATTCAAATCTTGTTGAATTGGGGCATGTGGTTTGGTTGAGTTTTGATAGAGGCAACGACCTCACAATTTGATGTTAAAAATGCATAAATATCAGAGCTAGTACGACAGGTGGTGCCATGGTGCTTATAAAAACATATCTCTCTCGCTTTAGTAAGTACGCTAATATCGCAAACCACATCATCTCACATGCTGCTGTCACATTTCTATAACATGCACGTATAAATACCCTAGCCTTTGTCCATATCGATCAACTCATACTTACAACTCAAAAATACCTTGAAATCATGTACCAAAAAAAAAAATACCTTGAAATCCCAAAGCTGACAGCTTGTTATTTTCAAGAAAAAAGAATGAAGGCAGGAGCTATTGAGCTTGGAGAGGGGAGGAAGAATTCTACCTCAAGAGGTGGAGCCAACAAAGGTTTGTCTATACTGGACTTCATTTTCAGGATACTGGCATTTATAGCTACTCTGGGGAGTGCAATTGCCATGGGGACAACTAACGAAAGACTACCATTCTTTACAAGGTTTCTTCAGTTCAGGGCTCAGTATGATGACCTACCAACTTTTACGTAGGTTTTCTTTCATCATCAACATCTGTTTGTTTATATATATTTTTCTGTTGGAAATATATTAAACTTCTGCCTCTCTTGTGACAGTTTCTTTGTGGTTGCCAACGCCATTGTAAGTGGCTATCTACTGCTTTCTCTCCCTTTCTCAATCTTCCACATCGTAAGGAGAAGTGCGCAAAGGACTAGGAAAATATTGATATTCTTTGACATGGTAGTATTTTGAAGCTTGGGGAATCTGAGTTGTCTTTCTGCTGCATGTTTAAATAACCATCATACAACTATATGAACAGATAGGCAGTATTTAGGTCTAATGGGAAGAAGTCTACTGTCATGCAGGCAATGCTGGCTCTTTTGACCGCAGGAGCTTCTGCAGCAGCAGCTATTGTGTACTTAGCACATAAGGGAAATACCAGGGTGAATTGGCTTGCCATCTGCCAACAATTCAACTCCTTCTGCGAGCGTACTTCTGGCTCTTTGATCGGATCTTTTGCAGGAATCGTCCTCGCACTTCTGATTATGTTATCGGGTTTTGCCCTTGCTAGTCGTCCTTAAATTACTGTTCATAATGATGGTGCACTTGGTTGGCTAGAACATGCGTACATGTTTGTTTTCTGTTGTTTGTGTTTTCAAGAGCGTAGGTGTTAATGAATATGAGCAGTGTATCATCTTATCTGTAACGTTCGGTTTTCTTGGTTTTACATGCAATGAGTCAAATTGTTTGTTTGTTATCTGTAATCTTATCTGGTTTGCTCAATTGTTTTGCTCCAGTTTGAGGATGAGAATATTGCACTCATATAATATCAGTTTTTGCTTGTTTGTTTTAAGATAACTGCTTATAAATTTTTATTATAATGCAATTAAGTACTATCAACTACACACTATCAACTACACTGGTATTTCTTTCAACAAGTAAACACAATAAGTTTCCTGAAGGTACAACTGTAAAAGCAAATCTCCTTGATGGAGTCTAGCAACCAATTCATCTTCCTAAGTAGAAAATTGTATAATAATTTCTAACCGGTCTCTCTCTCTCTTTTTTTAATGAAAATGAATAAATCATGTTGCGTAAATTGCACTGACATAGAAATATGGTAAGAAGGCTCACGGAGACAAACCAACAGAGAAAATTGAATTAAGAAAAACAAAAAGAAACTTAAAGCAAATAAAAAAAGACTTCGATCAGCTATAAGCACATTATAATCTACATGATCCTGCCCTACCATGGTTTTTCAGTTTTTCCGACACCTAGGCTGGACAATTACAAACCATGTTGTCTCCTTTGAGGGTGATTAATGGGAATTGTATATTATACCCAAGCAAAACTTTAAGGCATTAAAGCAGTTTCTCACCTTATCATGGCACAAGATTCATTCGTCTTAATTTTATCTTGGATTTCAAACCAAACAAAAAATGCATGAGAGCTTTTTCTTCAGCTTCAATAAGGCTACAACCAGGCTCTTTCCTCACCCCAGTGTCATCCATCATCTTCCTTACCTTATCAACTCCATCCCACTCACCTTTTGAAGCAAATATATTGGAAAGTAAAACGTAGTCTCCACTCTGGTCCTTTCTCATTTTGAGTAGTTTCTCATTTGCACGCCTCCCCAACTCAACATTTCCGTGAATTCTACAAGCTCCAAGCAGAGTCCTCCAGATAATGGCATTAGGTTCAATCTCCATTGACTCTATGAACTTGAATGCTTCATCCAATAGCCCAGCACGCCCTAGCATATCCACCATACACCCATAATGTCTAATATTTGGCTCGAGATTATAGCCATCTTTCATAAGCTTGAAATATTGACGACCCTCACTGACTTTCCCAGAATGACTGCAAGCAACTAAGACGCCAACAAAAGTGATCTCATTTGGCCTGAGTTTTGACCTCCTCATCTCAGTAAACAGATTAATCGATTCCTCAGCATGCCCATGAAAAGCCAACCCTCCTATTACTGAATTCCATGTCGACACATCTTTTTCTCTCATCTCCTGAAAAACTTCTAGTGCCCTCTCAATGCTGCCGCATTTTGCATACATATCTATAAGTGCATTCCCAAGTAAAATATTAAAGCCGCTGCTTGACACCATCTCCGAAAGAGACCAATGTATCTTTATCCCAACTTGCAAATCCCCCAAATCTGCACAAGCATTCAACAAACTCAACATGGTAACCTCATCTGGCCTCTCCCATGCATTTTTCATCTCCTCAAACATCTCCAAAGCTTTTTCACATTCCCCGCAAAGAACATACCCTGCAATCATAGCATTCCAAGTCACAACATCCTTCTTTGGAACTTCACTAAAAAGCTTCCTTGCACTCTCCATCTCCCCTCTTTTTGCATACCCCGTGATCATAACATTCCAAGAAACCAAATCCTTCACTGGCATCTCATCAAAATACTTCCTTGCCACATCAAGGTTCCCTCTTTTTGCATACCCTGAAGTCAAAGCAGACCAAGGAACGACATCTCCTTTTGCCGAATCATCAAAAAGCTCACTTGCAACACTCAAATCACCGCAATTTGCATGAAAATAAATAAGGGTATTCCTTAAAAAACTATTCCCAATAAACCCCATTTTCAAAGCCTTTCCTTGAATCCCAAGCCCCATTTTTCTCCAACAAAGCTTGGTACAAGCCTTAAGAACAAAAGGATAGGTAAAGCTATCCGGCTCAGCGCCGCGTTTCGCCATCTGGATATATCTTAAAATGGCTTTTAAAGGGTTTTGGCTCTGAGCTGAGCCTCTTATAATTGTATTCCACATGAAAGTATCTGGATAGGAAATTCTATCGAACAACTGATGAGCATAGCTTAAAGTACCTGAAATTTCAATGGCAGCTTTGAAAATGAGTTCCCTTAAGGCCGATGGGTGAGAGTTGAAGCCTTTAGTGGTAAGGGAAGCATGGATTTGCTTCAAGGAACGGAGACTTACGCATTGTGACCAAAAGGAAGTTGATGACCGTTGGTAACGGTTGATGCTCCTGTCGTTTGGTCGTTTTCTTATCATTTACATTTCGTTTTTGAAAGAAGTTACGAATGAAATGAGAAATGGGACTGTATAGCATTTCTCCCACGTGTCCTTATTTTGAAATTCAACCCAATAAATTAAAAAGAAAATCTTTTTTTATAAAATTTTTTTGCAGGGATTTTTTATAAATTTTTAAATATACAGAATTTTATGCAGTAATTTTTTAAATTTATAAGCATCATAATTTTTTTTTGAACTATAAACCTAATGATTGAACCATGTTTATTGTTTTTTTAATAAAACTTTTAATTTATTTGTATTAATACAAAAATTATTCCATATATGGTTAATGGAGTTTTTTAGCTCCACAAACAGAGTTAACAAAATAATATATATTTCTTAGGATATATTAAAAAATTAACTAAAAAAAACATGTGGTAATCTCCTAATTTCATCTATAAAATTCAAAATTTCCACTGTCAATGTATCAAGTAATTTCTCATTAACCTTTTGTACCATTTTGTAGACTTAAGATTAGTTTAATATTGTTGTTGTCAGTGCGTAACCAAAAAATTATGTCAGTGAAGTCAATGTTATAGTATTATATATTTATATAATACTGTGTTATTTGATATAATATTAAAAAAATTAAATAAAAAAGAAAATATTCCATAGTATAATGTAATTTTTTTAAAAAATATTTTTTATAATTTATTCATAATAAAAATTTATCTCATTGATTATACTAACGGTGTTACATAAATTTTTTTCCCTTCATGCTAATAAAAATGTTAAAAAATAATGCTAGTAGATTGATGATATAAATAATCTTTTATCTTTTATAATGAGATTACATTCGTACTATCAAATTAGATACGTCAATTTTAGACAAAATATGATCACACCATACGAAATGACAAAAAAAAGATACAAATGTAATGCAGGTTTAAATTTGACAAAAATTTTACATTAATTTAGGAAAAGCAGAAAAAAAAATCATTTTGTTTTGTTTGGTGTGTAGACATGAATTTTGACATAGCAATTTTCGTATTTTACATGACACAAACACAATTTAAGATGAGATTAACATGAATTGTGAGGTCTATATCAAATAATTAACTACGTATAAAATAAATATTACATAAAGTACTAAAAACCGATTATTTATAAATTAGATCAAACTCATATATAATATATATTATAGAGGTAATTAAGAAGAAAACTATAAACAAAAAATGGATGATATTAAAGTGAAAAATAATTTCAATAAAAAACAAATCAAGATTAAAAAAAATTAAAATAAAGCTAAGAATATAATTAATAAAAAATCAATAGAAATACATGCTATTTTTTTCAATCCCACGAGTTAAACTTGTACTTGTAATGAAATAAATTATTAAATTGAAATGAATGAATAAATAAAGATGAAATTTATTTTTTGACCTCTTTCTTGACAGATTTTAATAAATTTTAGTGGTGTCAATATGGACAAATTATTAATTTTTTTTTGGTACTAACTATATAATTTCATTCCTATATTATATAGTTTTAAAATTTAAGTGGGGGTCATGTGGCTACGCCACTGGTTGTTGTGGTTAGAAAAAGTTTGAACTAAACAAAAGTATGTTTGAAAATACGGTTGCATGCTAGGTCTGGTGGTTTTGAGTTGTCTAGGTAGAGTTTAATGAGTTTTTAGTCTGGTTGCTTCTTGGATTTTAAGGATAGTCTTTTAGTTTACTAATGTGTTTTGGTATTCAATCATTCTGTTCATTGATTGCTTCTAAACTTGATAATTCGTATATAAAATTCATGTTCGTATTATGAAAAATTATATTCGTATATTATAAAATATTAAATTTTGTCTCAAAATTCATATCAACAAGTTAAACATAAAATTATTGCTTAACAAAAAAAAATGTATAAAAAATAAAAATTTAAAGATATGCTGATCATAAATTTATGTTATCCAAAAAAAATTATGGTTGAATCGAAAAATCACATCTTTTAAAACCTTTTGATTTGGATGTGCAAATCAAATTTTTAGACTGACAACTCACACAATTTATCATTTGATATTGAGATTGGATTAAAAAAAAAAACTCTTAAAGGTAAAAAAATTACTTTCAACCTTGAAATTAAATTAGATCTTAACCTACTTAGACACGATGTCATTAAAATAATAATATCAATCTTTAGATAAATTATTCAAACTTTTTTTTTGTAACCACATTTGTCTCATTTGTTTATGATCAGAGACGAATTTTATTCGGATCGAGAGTGGTAAACGGTAAAATTCTCCCAATAATAGTGACTCTAAGGGACCGTTTGGTTCGCGGAATTTAGGAAAGCCTTTGGGAATCATTTCACGGAAAATTATTTTACTTGACGGATTCCTGGGAATATTAGATTCTTGTGTGTTGGTTGTATTGGTAAAAATATAAGATTTCTGTGCTTGGTTAAAGGAATTTAAGATTACTTAATTACTTATTTTACTATAATACCATCAGTATTATTAGTTGATGTAGAGTGAATAACACTTGATATAAATTATATTTAAATTAATTACTTATTTATTTATTTATTTAGTCCCTTTTTTGTTATAAGGTTTTTGTTATGTAAATTATTTTGATTTAACAAACTATTACTATATTAAATTGATTTTGATTAATCAAAAATCATAGGGTCCATCTTATTATTGGTCCATTTGATTTTAAATTCATTTTTCTCTTCATCAAAATAAGAAAAAAACAATGGTTGTAATATTAGATAGGTTTAGGGGTAAAATGGAAACAAAATATAATTATTGTAGGGTAAAATAGACATAAAAAATGGATTCCTCCCGGAAAAAAAAACACCTCAAGATGAAGGAGAATTTTTTTCACCCCATTTTCCCCCCATTTTCCCCCTCTTTGCACTATTGGGAATATAAAATTCCCGGTGTGAAAAAAATCCCCAACCAAACATGGTAATTAGATTACGGAAAAAAAAAATTCCTATCAATAATCTAAAATTACCCCAACCAAACGGCACCTAAAGATTTGAACTATGTCTAAATGCCTGAAAAATAAGTTCATTTTTACTTTTTTTTCAATCACTTATTGGTAATTATTCACACTTTTTATTAAGCTAAGAAACTGATTATTATTAAGTCGAGTTAACAATTACGACAATTTTCAATAATCTCTTATGTCCTAATTTGCTAGACTTGGATATGACGAGACAAAGTTTGTTTTTTAATTTCATGATGATTATTTCATTACCACTGCTTATTCTTAAACATGTAAATGAATTAATATCCTCATCCAATCACCTATTATTTTCTTCCCTTTTGATTTTTAATTTTCTTTCCTCTCTTATTCTATACAAATAATAGTCTCCTATTCTATGAATTTGCACTTTTTTTTTGTTAAAATACTAAATAAATTTTGAATTTTGACCCGTGGCCAAACGACTTATTCTGTAAATATAAACTTTGAGAAAATTGACTAAATGAAACATTTTTAGCACGATACATGATTATTATAACCCGTCAGTTGCATCAAGTTAAAAAACCAGTACAAAGATGCCAATTGACTATAAACCTTATCACAATGATTTTTTTTTATCAATATAAAAAATTATTTGAATAAATAATAAAATAAAAATTGGAATTTGTTTAGATAAAAAAGGATATGATTTTTTTTGAAAAAATAGGAATAATTAATAAGCTTATTTAATATTTTATCCTTATATATTAAAAATAACCTTTTCAAATTTTCTTTTAACAATAATGTTATCTTTAGACTGCTTAGGTTCTAAAAGTAGTAGAGTAATTCTTTATCAAATTAGAAAAAAAAAATGCCATGATGATTGGCATATGAAATGTAATTGGGCCACATGGTCCCCTTGCTACACATTAGATGGAGGCTTAGAAGATGAAGTCAAACTTTGATGTCTAAGATTTTAGACTCTAGAGCCCTACAAAGTTTAACTTTTGACGCCCACAACCAAAGTAGGCTGAATGAAAATATACCTTCAAAACTACGGAAAGCACTTATTGCAATGTATCTTCAAAAGCAAGTAGGCCCAATAATTATATGTTTATTGAAAACTTGAAAGGTTTGATCTTTAGAACACCTTATTGCAATATACTTGCTTTAAAAGAAGTTAGCTCTTGGATCATGGTTTATTAGTTTTACTACCAAATAAAGCTTCATTCAATTTGTATCCAATATAATTTGATAAAATTTTATTTTTTAAAAATATTTTTTTGGTACAACAGAAGTTTCTAATATGATGAGAGAAGAAGGAATTAAGATATTATTGCTCAAATTATATATTTGTAGAACTTTCGTACTTTAAATATAAATAAATTATCATTTGAACCAAAACTTAATGTCAAAAACATTTTATTAATATCCTCTTCAAATAGTGTAAAAGTTATAAATTATGAACATATAGTGAGCCAACTAAATGGTTGAGTATTAGTAAAGTTTAGTTTCATGCTATTATTATTATTATTATTATTATTATTATTATTATTATTATTATTATTATTATTATTTGAGTTTTGAGTGGTATGATAAAATTTAAATCTTACCAAGGCTCAAGAAACTCTTTTTCGTTAATATGATAATATTCACGAGTAATAAAACTCAAATAAGCTGTCTTTGAAAATAATGATAAATTTTCAAATCATAAACTCAAGTAATAATCTCAAAACCATCATAGCGATAAATAAATAAATAGATGCAAAAGCAAATGGCAACCCTTTAAGTGCAATATATCCTATTATAATATTATTCTAAATCTCTCGACTTTCCATCTGCTGAAAGAATGTTTGATCAGAAACAATCTAGAAGCCCTATCCTATCCATGCCATTCACATTGCAATTAAACAAATGATTAAATCATTATTATAAGAAAAAAAAGAATCGGGTTGTTATTAAATGAACCAACCAAGATCAACCGTGTTTCTTTAGTTGGTTGCAACTTCCACCTTCTGAATTCTTTTCCATTTCTTAGACCATTCATGTTGCTATCTTACATTAATAATTAAATTTAGTAATATTATATATTCACGGATTAGTCCAGTTGGGAAGGAGGTGAATCAATTTTTTTATTATATATATATTTTTTTTTGTTAAAAACTCTTCTCAAATACAATCACAAATGCACCAAAACGATGTAAGAAAATGTACCTCTTGGAATCGTTTTGAAAGAAAAATTAGGTTTAGGTCAAAAAAATAGTAATATTAAGAATTAAATATTTATATTATCCTTAGTAGATATTGATCTTCCTAATTGGCTCTTGCATTGACTTAGAGAATAAAGTATAAAATATTGGCATATAAATGAAAAGTAAGGTCATTGCTTACTTTCTCTGGTTTTTAATTAGTACTGTTTGGAGCCATTGATGTTGCTACTTTTCTAATCATATATAATAATTGAGACCGAGATACTTTAATGTATTGTTATTGTTAGATTGTCAAATGCTAATTAATCAGTCTATTAATATGCTTCATTGTGTGGAACACTAGAATATCAATTAAAGTTAGATAGACTCTTTAAACAATAATTTATTTCCCACCTTTGATTAAAGCATGCCTAATATGCTTGTAAAACAGTGACTATTCAATGGGGCAATCTCTTTTTGAACTAGGCATTCCACATGCCCTGACATATGTAAATTAATTTGAGATTATCGATCAATCCTAATCTCCAATATTATTAGTATCTAAGGCAGATGATGTAAAGTTTCTTATGCTACAAACTGAATATTATTAGTATCTAAATCATGATTGAGAGTTTTACAATAGATAATTATAACATGCATCATTGTTATCAATAATTTATTTGAAAATTAATGAATAGAAGTCAATTTAAAAAAAGTACAGCCTTATTACTCCTATATATACGTGTGTATGTATGTATGCATGCATGCATGCTTGTAAACTATGATTAGATAATGAGAGTTAAAATATATATGTTTTCACCATGCTCTAAAATCCAAGATCAATTAATTTTTGCTTTATCACACAAATGTGCTAAATCATCCCAATTCAAACAAAGATGGATATAATAATAATCAAGGCTTGATTTAGCAGTTGAAAGAATCAGTTCAATATTCAAATCTCTCTTTTTCTCTTATATCTCCTCATAAACTAAAAAAAAATTAATAATTTTTACTCAGACAATTGTGATTATTTTTGAACCATTTAGTATTTTCTTTGTGACAGTGACTCTAAATTATCAATCACTATCTTATTTTATTAATCAATAATGAGTTTCTTAATTATCTGTTTAACAATGAAATTCAAAATAAACAATCACAACACGTACGGTACGTTGTTTTATAATGTGTTGGAGTTGAATCAATTTAAAATCATTCCAATTTTTGACTTAGGAGGGTTTTTTTTTAAACGATAGGTTAAAAATATAAATTGTACAAGTTAAAGAGTTGATATTTGTCCACTCAAGTAAAAATTTTATCTTTATATATGACAAATAATAACTTTTTTTCATTGTTTTATTAAATTGACCCCACTAAAAAAATCTTAACTAAACTAAAAATAGGGTCAAATAAGTAAAATTTTCATTTATTTTATAATAATAAATAAAAAATAATCTTAAATTTTATATAGCTATTAGTATGAATATGATCATACATATACATACATATATATATATATATATATATATATATATATATATATATAAAGCAAATTTGATTAAAAAGTTACGTGACATACATTCAATATATCATTTTCAGATATATAAACAATATTGTATATAGTACAGATATAATTTTTTTGTATAAAAATTTGCAAATTATTTTTAAAACATAAGTTTTATTCATTCAAAAATATTAATTATTATATTAACACATATATTTTTTATCTTTCGTTTTAAGAAGTAAAATGTAATCAAACAATTTCAATTTATACAAATCAAGAATGAAATATCATATGTATAAGTTAATATCACATTATAGTTTCTTTAGTCAAAAGGAGGAGACAATATAAATATAACTTTTGGATTTAACGTACAAGTTTCTCAAATAATGTAAGTATGTAACGTATAAAGTCATATTTACATAATTGGAGTTGATATATATGATTTCATTGAATTTTTTTTTATCTTGCCATTGAGATTGAGGTCACTTATTAATTAATTCTATTTTAATATTTGTATTTATTTCTTATTAAGACACTAATAAACTTTTTAACCTAAATTAAACGGTGGAGTCTAAATAAAAACTCCACCAATATACGAATGAATTAAGATTATTCAACAAGTGTAATGCTTTTGTCACACTATATTTGGATTGAAGTGAGGGCAGGGGAAAGACAACAAAGGGAAACATGAATACATTTTTCTTATTTGTACATGATTTAAAAATATAAAATAATAAAGGAAAGAAGGAAAAGTTGAACGTCCTTCCTTTCCCTCACATGTTACATATTTTATGCACTCTAATTTGAAAAAAAATGCAAGGAAAAGAAAAATGAATAAAATTTTTTAAATGCAAATTGACTTTCATGCCCTTATTTTTCTTTTACTTTTTAAATAATAATATTATTATAATAATTTACCTTTTATAGTTCATTGACTTCGTTCATTGATATTTTTTTATTTTTTCCTTAAATTACAATATAATTTTATTGTTTTATTGTTATTTCACAAATCTTTTTTTTTTCATTTTATTATTTCCAGTGTTGTTACTAAAATGTATCGTTAGTTGAATCTAATAATGTAACAATCAACACTTAAACCAAATTGAAGACAAGAGATAAAATATCTCAAGCAAATAATATGCCAAAGTCTTATTACTAATCAAATAAATAATGAATATAATCTATTATTGTTATTTTATAAAAAAAGGTTAAAATTGCAAAAAAATTTTACAATGAATATTTTCATTTCACACTCTAACTAAACAACAATTGATTTATTTATTTATTTTTATTAATTGGAATAATAACCAAATAAGCTTTCGACCTTGAGCCCAAAATGAAATTAAGCTCTCAACGTTTTATTTCGTGACAATTAGTCTATAAACTTTTATTTCAGTGAAAATAAACATTCAACCTTCTAAAATTATGCAATTAAGTCCAAATACGTTAAATGACACTAACTGCCGTTAGTGAAAGCTGACGTGGATAGCTTACTTGGCTGTCACGTGTGCAATACTAACGGTAGTTAGTGTCATTTAATAAATTTGGACTTGCATAACTTTAGAAGGTTAATAGTTTATTTTCACTAAAATAAAAGTTTATGAATTGATTTTCACAAAATAAAATGTTGAAGATTTAATTCCATTTTGGACTCAAGGTCGAAGACTTATTTGATTTTTTTGCCTTATTAATTTTAACTATCCAATCAAAAAATACATATATTTTTTTTCTTTTAAAAATCTTATTTTATTTTATTTCGCTTTTCTGATGTTTATCAATCATGCACATACTTAAAATGCTTATCCTCGGTAAGACTTGTAAAGGACACATTGTCAAAGTCAAGGGTAAGCTTGCAATGTCGATGGCTACAAACTTAGATAACATAGGGTAGCCTAACGTTAATAACTAAGACATTTCTCCTCCAAACATTTTTTGCCGCGTGTCGTATCTTGGTCAAACCTCATGTCTGAACAGGGGAAGCAGGGTCCCACAGTGCCAGCTCAGCACAAGATTAAATGGTCAAACCTCCATTAAAAATTTCGATTTGGTATTGGCTTTCTCACTGGCCAATGAGAACTTTCCAGGTGTACTTGGATTTTGGTTCTTCACTTCTTCTCCGTCGGTAATAGATGCGCTGTTCACATTACTTTTTCTGAGATCTTACGTGGCACATATCAAACTTTGACTACTTAATAAATTCTCAGCCGTTGGATCTAGCAAGTTCCCAAGATGGATGAAATTCCTCAAAATATCTGATCCTGTCAGCCAGGCTGTCACGCGTGCTTTCAAATAATTTAATTTGTTTCCTGAAAAGGAAATAAGTTTATTGCTGCTATTTGGAAAAAAGAAAGTAGATAATTATAATATAAAACTATATTTTCAATATTGTTATTTTCCACTTCCTAGAATGTCCTTGTCAATTTGATTTGCACAAAAATAACAAAGGGTGTTTTAGTCTTTTAGTGTTGATAACAATCATCAAAGGATTCATTAGAAATGTTCATATGTCTACTCAAAAAAAAGAAATGTTCATATGTCGAGTGGATTTAAGTGTAAACTCCAGCTTGGTTCAATTCAATTTTTGTATTAAGTTTTTTATTCAAATTTGTTTTCACATACAATAAATTAATACAATAATTTAATTTATATTGATGCAACTTGTTCAAACTATATTATTTTTTTAAAATAAAAAAATCTAAAAATATAAAACACACGTAATAATTAATAAATTCAAATAAAATTTTACAAATAAGTAATTAAAGATGTATTAGCATATTTTTCAATAATTTCTTTACTTGACTTTTTTTTAAATTACAAAATATAACATCACATTTTAATTAAATATCAAATTAACTAAATTATAAAAAAATTATAAAAATTATAACTATTAGGTTGGGTTTAGATTTTAAATAATGAACTTAAGCTTAGCTCGATTTTTTTTTATCAAATTTTAATTTTCAAATCCAAATTAATCAGATAAATTTAATATTTTTATTCATATTAGTCTAAAAAAAAATAGTCTAGCTTCGCATGTGAATAGACCGCTCAATAACAAATTTAGGGTGTGAGCCTCACTTGAAATAGTTAGGCAGGAAGCATTAGCTATATCAAAAAATAGAAAAGATCTTAATTAATTTCTTTTTTGAAAAGGTTTGATCATATGATTAGAAGGATCCCGACTTCGAAGTAGTCAATGAAAGTACATTAAAAGCACATAAAAAATTGAGAATTTTGTTTTCGGTAATCGAAAAAAATGCAAATTTGAATTTTGTTTTCTATAATTAATATAAAGTATGGTTTATGAAGTCGATCACATCAAAAAATTTTGCATATATTTTGAAATATACAATTTAGTTATTGTTTGACTAATGCCTGATTTGGATTTTTTTGCACCAAAAGCACGATGGAATTCAAACTTTGAAAAGATATCAAATATACCATGGGATTCATTTGGATTGTCCCAATATGCATTTTGATATTCTCCTTTTTGTGGAGGTTTGGAGGGGAGGGCCGTACCTGAGATTTGGAGGGGGCGATCGCTTGGTCGAACCTTTTGATGGAATGGTAAAATAATCATTTCATTTCTATTTTTTAATAGATTTTTTTTACTATTTTGTTAAATGTTATTTATTTATTTATATTAACTTTTGAAAATATTTTTTCTTGAAATAGTAAAACATTTTCAAAATATATTTTTTAAAATATTTAATAATAAAAATGTTAATTGATATAAAATAATTTTATTAATTTTAATTTATTACAAAATGTTTTTTTAATTTTTTTAATTTTATAAATACAGAATATGTTATATATTTCATTATATATAAATTTTAATATAATATTGTTAATAGTTTTTTTCTCTTTTCGCTACGCTCATCTTACATACGCGATTGTATCCAAACACATCCGTTACACTATCCAATCTTTACCGTTTTACAATAACTAATCTTATTGTTATTGTTATTTTTAATCTAACCAAATTGAATCTCCCTGTCCATCAAAATGGACTCTAAAATTAGTTCGTTCAAAATGCATGAAGATCTTAATTGTATGATTTACATTACTAAATGTCTTTGGTTAATTAATAAAATGCGAACAATGTTTAATTACTTGACAAATGATAATAATAAAATGATCCTTCTCTTTTTAATGCATAGAATAATCTTGGGAATATGAAAAAATATGAAGTTAACCACGTCGCTTAGGGTTTTATAAAAGAAAAAACTTTTTTGTAAAATAAATAATGATATATTGATATTTTTTTTGAAATGCATAAGTTTTATTGATAATAGAGCATTACAATTGAGTTTAGTCAGATATCTTCAGAACAGAGGAACAAACTAACTAAACCAAACCCACAAGATACAAGGAACCAATAAGATTGTCGGAAACCCATGCCAAAAGAATAGGCCGTGATCCCACTCCTGTTGTCGGCACATGAAAAACAAAATCTCCCACTATACTCAATAACACATCCCTCTCCAACCGAACCAGACCAAGACTGAATAGAGCATTATCCAAACATCAATGCTCTGTCAATCCCAAGTTAAACTCCTCTCGACAGAAGCACAGCCTGGCACTACCCCTGTCCACAAAACAAATGAATTCCAAAATGGGAACTTCACCGTGAAAGCAGAGGCCGAGGCAACATCAGCTTGCAAAGCCCAAAAACCACTTTTGGAAAACAAAACTTCCACACAGACAAAAACACAAACACCAAAGGGACCACCCGAACAGAATGGCACAAGACCAGAAGCCAAACCAACGTCGCACCAACTCCTGAGACTACTCCAGAATTATCAGAAGGAAAACGGCAGCCACACTCTTCAGCAACTAACACCATACGATCATAAATTCTGTTAACAACATGGGACAACAATAGCACCGATCAATATAAACAAGAATCCAATTAGCAAAAGGAAAACCCAACATCCTTCAAGAACGCACTGCCAAGAACCATTGTAGATAAGAACCCAACCAATCCAGAACAACCATCATCCAAATCTTCCCTAGCACAATCGGATCACCTAGTCGAGGATAAGCGTAACACCCAAAAACTTAACACCAAAAAACCCAACAACTCTATTCGGGCAATTCATCAAACATCACGTCTACAACAGTGGCCAATTTAGCATTTACATCGATTTGTATCTAGATTCGCCATACAAAGGAAGCCACCACAAAGCAAACGAACTACAATCAGAAACTTATCAATCCAGCTTGAAACTAAAATCTAATCAGCACAGAGGTCAAGACAGAGTAAGTTCAGCTAAAATGGACAGACCCCAAATCGAAAAAGGATCTTGAACCCAATTCTTGGCTCTAGTAAACCGTCAGACATCACCAATGTGACTATATCCTGCACCGAATTTTGTCAGACAGCCAGCACTGGGATCTCAAGAGATGTGACTCAACACAAACAAGTAAAGACTAAGACGCCATCGGCAATCACTAACCAAAAAGACCCAATTCAAATTAGACTTATGCAATTGACAATTGACTAGCTAAGCTCACAAGTCATCCTTCAACCCATCATCGAAACCCATGGTTATTGACAATCTTGAATGAAGAGTAGAAAAAATCAAAACCCAATCCCCAAACCAACAGAGTCTATACAATGCTGCCGACTGTACCATCATTCTTAGCTATATACCACAACAAGATTATTTGACCTGCTAACCCCGTCTTTTGCAAGCCTATCTGCCATCTCATTAATTACACGTGGAATGTGCAAAATTTGCCATCTCCTTATCCTCAGCTTAAAGACCTCAATCTGGCACATAAACCTCTTTAGCCTCCATGGAGAAACAGTAGGGTCATTCACCCACTTAATTGCATTAGTAGAGTCACTCTCAATTATCAGAACATGAGACTCAGCCCATCTAGTAGATGCATAGATCATAAAAGCTTCCCTTACTGCCAGAAGTTCAGCAACATTAGAATCAGCCAACCCAATAGATTTTGAGAACACGATTTTAACTACTCCTTTCTCATCTCTAAGTATCCCACCAATTCCGGCTGGCCCAGGCTTACCACGAGCTGATCCATCGACATTGAACTTATAGCAACCCAATGGAGGTTTACACCAATTTTGCCTAATCATTGGTATCGTCTTGTTATTGGACAAAGGAGCAGATATACTATTTGGATATCTTAGAAAATCCAACACTGAGTGATAAGTTCTTGGCCACTTAGCTTTGTACCAGGAGGCAACTCTGACCTTTATGACATCAACAAGGTGTTCTAGATTCATCAATTTCCCATTAAAAACCATATCATTTCTATTTAGCCAGATAGACCACGTGATAGCAAAGAATGCCATTCTCCAAACTTTATTACACTGGGATACTGGAAGAGCTGCCTGCCATGCAAGGAAAAAAGAATTAGGGTCTTGGTGAATAACCCAAGAGATTCCCCAGCTAGAACAGCTTAACATCCAAACCTTCCAACTTTCTTGACAAGTAAAAAAGAGATGTTCAATGGATTCAATCTCTTTGTGACACAAGACACAGCTTGCATTGTCTTGATGCAATAACCCTCTCTTCACTAGTTGATCTTTAACTGCAATTCTACCCTTTAATAGCTGCCATACAAAGAACTCTACCTTTGGAGGTGCAAGACCGGCCCAGATCAATTTCCAATACGTACACTTTGGTTGGGTTGCACTAAGAACTAACTTACAATAGGATTTAGATGAATACTCTCCATTAGTTGTACCCTTCCAAACCAATTTATCTTTTAATTTATCACTTAAGCAAAACTCATTAATGGTGGAGAGAAATTCATGCCACTGTTGTAGTTCCCAATCGAAACACCTTCTTCTAAGTAGAATATTCCAAGACCAAGCTTGATTATTCCAGCATCCAAAATCCCTCACGACACCATTTTTATTGACTGCTAAGGAAAAGATTCGCGGGAACTTATCCTTCAAAATTAGGCCATCAATCCATTCATCGGTCCAGAACTTGATGTTCTGTCCATCGCCAAGGGAAACCCCAACACCTGTAGAAACAAATGAAAAATGTGAATCGTTAGGTAACATGGATTGGGTGATACCCTTCCACAGCATCGAGAACCTCCTGTTTCTTCCGTGTGGTGGCAAAAGGTCAATAGGGTTTCCTCTATACTTCCTTGAAATAACCATTCTCCATAATGACTCCTTCTCATTCCCATATCTCCAGATCCATTTATTTAAAAGAGCTCTATTTTTCAGCTTCAGATCAACAAGTCCGATGCCACCGAATTCTTTTAAAGTACACAAAGATTTCCAATCAACCATATGAAGCTTCTTTGCGTTAGAAGTACCTCCCCAGAGGAACCTTCTTTGAATTCTTTCCAAGATATCTCTAACCCCACTTGGAATTTGAAACAGGGACATGAAGTAAATCGGTAAGCTGGCCAGAACAGACTTGATTAGAGTAACTCTACCGCCTATAGATAGGAGTTGAGATTTCCAGCCCTCTAGTCTTTTACCAAAACTCTCAATCACCGATTTCCACATCTCCATTGAGTTAACTTTAACTCCCAAAGGCAGTCCCAAGTACTTTGTAGGAAAGACATCGACCTTACAACAAATAACATCTGCCCAATAAGCTAGAGTAAGGTTATCAACACCAATACCATATAAATAGCTCTTGTGGAAGTTAATTTTTAGGCCTGACATCGCTTGGAAACATCTAAGCACCCTTCTGACATTCAGGATTTGAGCCAATTCAGCTTCACAGAAAATTATTGTATCATCCGCATATTGAAGATGGGAGATACGCAGGTTATCAGCTCCAAAAGAACATCCTTTAAACAGTCCCAATGACACTGATTTCCCAATAACCACACTCAAGGCTTCAGCCACTAGATTAAACAAAAGGGGAGATAAGGGACATCCTTGTCGAAGTCCTCTTTCAACACCAAATTGCCTAGTTGGCGTTCCATTAACCAGAACTGCTAACGATACTGATGAAATACATCTTAAAATCCATTTCCTCCACCTTTCCCCAAACCCCATTTTCCCCATAACAAAGTCCAAGAAATCCCAGTCGACAGTATCATAAGCCTTCTCGAAGTCAGCTTTGAAAACCAGACCTCCCAATCCAACTTTGGTACATCCTTCAATGATTTCGTTTGCAATTAATGAGCAGTCGAGAATTTTCTTGCCTTTCACAAAAGCAAATTGATAATCTCCGACAACTTCGCCCACTACCAATCTCAGTCTGTTTGCAAGAACTTTAGCTATTATTTTGTAAATAACTCCAACAAGACTAATTGGTCTATACTCGTTTAATCCCATTGGGTTGGAACACTTTGGGATTAAAGTAACAAAGGAACAGTTGATTCTCCAATCAAATGTACACGAATTATAGAACTTCCTCATAAGCTCCATCACATCTTCCTTAATGAAACTCCATTGATTTTTGATGAAGTTCATGTTAAAACCGTCTGGGCCAGGGGCTTTATTTCCATCACAACTACAGACTGCCTCCCACACTTCTTCCTCTGTAAACACCTGTTCTAAAAAGGAGTTACTTTGTTCCTTCAGAACTTTGAAATTGCAGTCAAGACTCCTTACGCTACTGAACTTACGCTTCTTATATTGGGCTTCAAAATGTGAAGCAATGGCCTCTTTAATCAATCCAGGTTCATCTATTTCTCTACCCTGGAGAACAAGACTCCCAATAAAATTCCTTCTTCTTCTTGTTGTGGCTGATAAGTGGAAAAACTTTGAGTTCTTATCTCCTTCTTGAAGCCACTTGATACGAGATTTCTGCTGCCAGGATCGCTCTTCCAAACGGTATAGCTGCCATAGTCTAGCCCTTTTAACCGCCAACTCTTGACTACTTATTTCCTCGCAACCACTTCCTTGCAATTCCATCTCCATTCTGTTGATCTCATTTTCGAGCTGACTAATTTCGTTTGGATCGCCTAATGCCTCTTTCTGTTGCCATTCTTTAATTGCTTGTTTAGCCATTCTTAACTTATACCAGACACCTGCAGTCTTAAAGTCACCCTCATTACAGGATTTCCAAAATATTTTGGTCAGATTTTGGAAACCTTGATCTTCAACCCAATGATTGAAGAATTTAAAGGGCTTAGGACCCCAATTAAGTTGAGCAGTAGTTAAAACAATCGGATTATGATCCGATAATGATCTAGGAAGAACCAATTGTAGCAAGGAAGGCATTCTTGTCAAGATAATTGGGGAGATTAAGAATCTATCCAGCCTGCAAAAGGTAGGCTTCTGTCTTTTACTATACCAAGTGAATTTACCCCCTGATAATGGTAAGTCCACCAAACCTGAATTATCAATGAAAGAAGAGAAACGGAGCAAAGCACTATGATTGACACCAGAGCCAATCTTCTCCTCCAAGAATCTGATCACATTAAAATCGCCACCCAAACACCAGGGCAAGTCAGAGTTACATATCAATTCCTCAAGTTCATCCAACAGAAGACATCTTTCACTATCATCATTTGGAGCATAGATATTCCCAAAACCACATCTCAATTTGATACTTTTTACCTCACCGACTAACAGAATATACCTTTGCGATATATTCTTATATTCCATCGTGAAAAACTCATCTTTCCACATGGATATTAAGCCACCACCCAAACCTTCTGAAGCCACAAATTCATTTTTGACAAAATCCTGACCCCCAATACTCCTAATTAGCTTACAATCCACCTTTTTCAATTTAGTTTCCTGTAGCAGAACCATGCTCAATTTATTTGAAAATACAAGTCTCTTGACAGCTCTTTTCTTTTCCCTCCTACCAAGGCCCCTGATATTCCAAGATGCAATCTTCATAAAAAAAACAGAACACCCAATTTGCGAAGAACTCAATGGTTCAAGTCCGAGAGCCCTCCCCAACTCTATCAACTTCCTCTATCTGTTTGAAAACATTAATCATCTCTTCTTTACCTTTATCGAAGGCAATCCCTAAAGTCGAGCTAATTTCCCAGATCGCAACAGCCTCCCTAGCAATCAGAGCATTTCTGTGCTCGATGTCTTCATCAGAAATTGAATTATTAGAATCAGAGTGGATCGCTTCTTTCTCACCATTCAAAATATCTCTAATTTCCCTCCTGATTTTCCTCCTCCTCCTGACTGCAGAAATAGTTTTCTTTCCTTTTCGGGATACATCAGAATTCATTCTGTTAAATTTCCTAACATTTACTGCACTATTAAGTGGCCCAAGATTGGAGCCATTTTGGATCGGGTATGTGAGACCATCAGAACAACAGTCTTCAACAGGCAAAACACAACCACAGTCCGCCCTAGGCCTAAGCCCACTAAACTCCTCCTGATCATTTCTATGATCCTCATTGTTTACACCCACCAAGCCTTGTATTGAAATATCTCTCCCCACACTGACATTCAATTCAAAAGTATCGACACTTTCTAACCTGTTGAGATTCCGCTGTCCATTAGTCCCTGATACTACTTCCAATGCCAACGGCCCATATAGAAGACACGAACCTGCATGCTCATCCTCGGATAAAACAAAATCTCGCTGTAATTGTCCTGGGTTATCACGAACTTCCTTTTCAGCCGCTAAGATAGCCTCCATTGTGTCTACATATCCCACATCATCACCTCCATTAATTACTATGTTAATGTCTCTCTCCTGTACCAACTCATCCCCTGGAAGTTCAGTCGACTGAGAATCCAACTCCGCTGAAGAATCGACGGCCACTGAGTCAAAATCTTCGATGGAGATAAGGATCCTGGCAATGCATCCTCTGGTATTAACTGACACCGAAGACGGAATTCTAAGTCTGGAATCTACTAACACAAGCATTCTCGCAACATCGAACCTTTGCTTGAGAAGGGTACACTCATCCAGTTTAACAAACTTACCCCAACTATTCCCCAAAGACGTAAAGAAATTCTCATGCCAGACTTGAAGGGGGACTTCCTCTAACGTTACCCATATTGCCATTTCTCTTGGAGAAGAAGAGATGCTCCAAGGGCAAATATGTTCGAACCATGGCTCTAAGTGGTTTTTGTAATCATTCATCAACCTTTCCATCTCCTCTTTCTTATGAAAGGTTAATAGAACAGTAACGCCGCCCAATGGACTAACAGTGCATTCAACCCCCTTGTCTAACAAGGCTTCATGGATATCTACGAGTTTATGGAACCCTCTGATTCTCCCAACAGCACTTCTCTCAAGCCACACCATTTCTTTTTTAGGAATCTCTATCTCCCAATTTACTTCTTTCCTCACCGTATTAGTTTTATCTGGACTAGTATTAGTATCTGAACTCACTGTAAAACCCTCCAGAGCCTCACTAACCTCACCAGGCTTCTCTTGTATCTTTACTTCCTTCCTTCAAGGAGTACTTCTTTAAAAGTTCTATGATCCCTACTGGCCCCAAAACTCCTTTTTTCAGCCCCTTTCACTTCCAAGTTTTTATTTTGTTGTGATCTAAGCCCTGTCAATCTGTCCTTCCAGCCGTACGAAGCCTTCTTAGCTTTAATGACATAACCATCTATTCTCCTATGATTTCCCCTCTCAATCGCCCTTTGCATTTCAGATTCAAGTTTATATCTCACAAAAGCAAAAGTGGTAGCTTTACCTTTTAACCTGCTATTTCGCATAGATATGAACACATCCACAACCCAACCATAGACACTAAATGCTTCCCATAAGGCCTTCCGTGAAACTCTTCGACTCAGATTATCAATAAAAACTGAGTGGAGAGAGGCACGCCAATCTGAATCTTTGCGTTTATCCACACTTCGACGACCGCCGTGGCCCTGACCACGGAAACTACCCATGGTTTGAAAGTTTCAAAAGTTTTAATTAATGATATATTGATATTGATTACTGATTTAAGTGATCATATCTTCACTTTTAAAGTATGAAAGTTTTGTAAATTTGAAATTTGAATCACAACATTTATATTTTTTTTTCATATCAAAAGCCTTAATTATACAAAAAATGCAACTTAGGAATAATATAATATATCATATATATTATAGTCAAAGGTATCTATAATTTATTTTGAATCTATTTTTGATGATTTTATTAGAATTTTTTTATGTCAATGTGATATATTCAAAATTTATTTTCAGTGTGTGTTTTTCTTTTTAAAAAGTGAATCTTAATTGATAATTTTTTTTTCAATTTATCAACTAGATCAACTTTTGTGATTAATTTTTTCTAATTATGTCATATATTGAGCACTGTTTGATTGTTTTGTTCCGTGATTTCATATTTTATATATATATATATATATATATATATATATATATATATATATATTTATATATATATATCATGATGAAGAGACAGTTTGCTTGGATCCTTTTGAAATTGAATCTTTCAATGGTATGGTTTTCTGGATTTCGATGGTCATGTCAGAGTTTAAACCTGTTTTCTACTTAACTATGACTAGAGTTTATCTCTCAATTCCAATCATGGAATAGTACTATTGCCATCCAAAAAAGGGAACAGAAACAGCAAAATTTTCAACTGTTTGGTTCTAGGAACTAAAATTCAATGTTGTTTGGTTCATTCATGTCAACTGCCGCACAAAAATTACCCAAACCTAATTATTGACTGCGTGCAAAAAACATGCATGCACACTTGTGTTGTCTGTCAGATGCATTGTGAGCCTCGCATGAAGACTACTTTGATAGATTATCTTACATTTGAGGTCGTTATTTTTGTCCTTTTTTCGAACAAAAACAAGGCTTTTTCACATGGAAATTACTAATAAAATTTTGTTTTTGTTGGATGAGTGATGATACAATCCCTTTTAGGTAAATATTACAATCATATCATAGTAAGGAAATAAAGGATTTTAAAATTAGCCTATCCAACTGACAAGTAAACTGAAAAAAAATGGGGTTTGCCTTTTTACTCCATGAAACTCATTTTCACCAAGCCAAACAAGTTTATATTAATATTATTAAAAAATATAATTAAACATCATATATCTTAAAATTGTGTTATCTCATTAAATATTAAGTTTTTTTTTATGATCTTATATTTAAGTTGAATTCCTTCACTTATTATTAATTAATTTTAGGGTGGTTGTCTAACATGATGTCAAACTTAGTTTTTTTTTTATTCCCACCGGTTAACTTTTCAAGCTTGTCATGTGATAGATTTTATTAAACATCGAGTTCTTTGTGATTTTATATTTAAATTAGACCCATTCACATATTCCCAATTATCAATTAGGTTGGATATCTAACAAAATCCACATATTTATTAGACAAATGATATTATCTTGTATTCAAATTGGACAATAAATAATTAAATTGAATGTCTAACAAGATCCACATATTTATTAGGCTAGAGATTTTGAAATTGACTTAGGTACCTTTTCTATATATATAGATTCAATTTTATAGTTTTTATTTAGGATGATGAATGTCAAATTTACAATTATTAATATCTAAATGAATGTAATTTTTGTCAAAATACTTTTTTTAATTTGATTCAAAATTAATTAAAAGTTAAAGATAAAAAAGTATTCCATAAGAAAATAAAAGAATATGTAATTCGAAATAAGTGAATTTTTTTTATTATTTTTGAATCAAACTAGAAAATGGATTGATAAAATTACACACGTTCAAAGATTAATGATAAAAAAAAGAATAGCATTTGAGCTTACCTTGACTCGCCTCCCTTAATTAAAAAAAATGAAGTACTAAAATTAATAAGCATGGAAGGGAAGCTTTTTTTTCTCTGACTATATTTTCTATCACACAATAGATGACTTTGGTTAAACAGATAACAACTAACAAAGTGAGACTTTGAAAATAATTTTTTTTTCTTTGCCAAGTGGTTATAATTAAGAATATTACAACTAGCATTATTTAAAGTATTATTATCCTGAAAAGTCAGGTATTTAAATGTGTTACATTTCATCTTTTTAATTAATTGTTTTATTTTTAATTTTTTTAGTGGATATATTTTTTTAATTCCGTTTATGAAATCTAAAACTTTGTCAAAATTTAACATATTTGTAAAATTAAAAAAATTATTAATTTTCGTTAATTAAATGGGATACAAGTGTAAACAAAACATTGTTATCAAATTTACAGGCAGGAAACATAACTGACACATTTGTTCTTGGTCAAAATGGAGAAGAAGAGAAGTTAAAATGAAATGCAACTGATAGCAAGAAACCATCCAGCATCCAGCTGGTGCCTTATAATCCACGCTTCTTTCCTCCCAGAGAACCAGTATTTAGGGGCTTCTGTTCCTCACAACACTTCCTTTTCTTCTTAACACCATCACCACCTTTCCAGTGCAAGCTTTCAGTACATATCTTCTTCTCTTTTTCTCTTCCTTTAGCCACTTTCTTGCTTCCTTTGAGCGCTTTAAATTTGCTTTTTAAAGTGGATTTTCATTGTTTCTTTGTTTTCTTCCTATAGCAGTTGCCATTTAAGGCTTTTAGAGATTTTTTCTGTAGTTTGGGTGGTTGAAAAAGGAGGGTTTTGGAATGGAAAACATTTCTAGCTTTAGGAAGGAAGTGGAACAGATGGAATTGCCGCCAGGATTTCGATTCCACCCGACCGATGAAGAGTTGATAACTCACTATCTTTCCAAGAAGGTTCTAAATAGCTGCTTCTGTGCTATAGCTATTGGTGAGGTTGATTTGAACAAGTGTGAGCCTTGGGATTTGCCTTGTAAGTTTCCAGCTTCTTATTCTCTCTGATTTCCGGTGATTTACTATTTAGAATTTATTCTCACTTCGTGCTATGTGTTTGTTCAAATGAAGGGAGAGCCAAAATGGGCGAAAAAGAATGGTATTTTTTCTGTGTCAGGGACAGAAAGTACCCTACTGGTTTGAGAACGAACAGGGCTACCGAAGCCGGTTACTGGAAAGCAACAGGCAAAGACAAAGAGATTTTCAAGGCTAAAACCCTTGTTGGAATGAAGAAAACTTTGGTTTTCTACAAAGGGAGAGCACCCAAAGGAGAAAAAACCAATTGGGTCATTCATGAATATCGTTTAGAAGGGAAATATTCAATATACAATCTTCCCAAAACTGCCAAGGTAAAAATCAGTGCTCTGTTTTCCCCTGTTTGCTCTGGTAATGTTCCTTGACTCTTCTTTTCTTTTTGTTTTGCAGAACGAGTGGGTTATTTCTAGAGTATTTCAAAAGAGTCCTGGTGGTAAGAAAATACATATTTCAGGAATTACAGGGGTGAGTTCCTACGGAAGAGATTTGCCTCCTTCGGTATTGCCTCCATTAATGGATTCCTCACCGCACAACAGCGAAACAAGAACTGGCGCTGGCGAGGCATCTCACGTGACCTGCTTCTCCGATCCCATGGAGGACCAGAAAACACCAGAAGAAATGATCGATAGCTTCAACACTTCTTTTCTAGCTTCTTCATCGTCCTCTGATATATCCCCTACTTCAGTTCTCATGTCTAAAACCTCTCTGCCAAATTCTGCATACGCCAGCGAAATAATTCCAAACATTGCAAACTCGCAATACTTAGATTCCTTCTGGATGCCAGATCAGTCTATATTGAAGATGTTACTCGAGAGTCCTGGAGGGCGCTCGAAGCAGAATTTGAAAGCAGAGTTCTCTCGGGATTCAGTCGTATATAACCCTGAAATGATTCAAGATCCTTCATTTTCTGCAGGACCAGTGGACCTTGGTTGCCTCTGGAGTTATTAAATTTTAATCAAAAGATTTTCAAGTATGTTATTGTCATAAAAGTTTGTGTGTATAGGTTGTTTACTCTACATTAATTAGTAGTAAAGTAAAGAAATGAATGTGTTGTACGTAGCTAGAACTTTGTTAAGGTTTTGATTGCCATCTTTATTTTTTTTCCTTTCTAGGATTTCACTATTATGTCATGGCTTCTTAGTTGTCAAATTTATTTTATACAAAACTACTGTAATTCAAGCCATGTAAATTATAATGCATAAGCTTGATTTGTTTATTTTGAATGTCTCGAAAATTTTAACAGTTGAATGTTTCATGTTTTGTAGAAATATGAAATTTTGAGTTTTATGAATCTGAAAACCCAATTATCATGTGTTCTTGCTTTGCCCTTTTTGGTAGATTAGTTAGCAGTTCTCTGTGTCTTTCCCTGGATTATGTCACGTGTTAGGCCACCAACCAGGAGTTCATCAATGATTAAGAATAAATGACACGATGCTCTAGAACATACCGTATCGTCCACAGAATTTTACAGCCTTTGATCCTTTCTTTTGAACAAATAATTCTGGTTTTATGGATTTGATTAATTGAACTTAGCTATATCAGCTTTCATTGTCTCTCCTCAACATCTTTCCCTAGTCAAGCTTCCTACGCAAGAACAGTGTCCTAAGTTAAAAAGTCCTCATGAAATTCATGTATGCAATCTCTAACCTCGTGAACCTGCAGAATTAGTGCTAAAAAAGTTATCTCAATGGCACTGTTTCATTTGGTCTGAGCTAATACATTGCCTATGGTGGTCAAGTTCAACCAGGGTTGGCTACCTGCAAAATTTTGATGTTGTTGTGGACATTTGAAACTGTACTTTTTGTCTGAAAAGATCAGATATCTTCTATATCTGCTTTTTGCCTGAGAAAGAAGATCATCTTAGACTGATACAGTTGAAACCTTTCAATTTACAAGTTGATTTAGCTTATTGATTAGACTTCCAGTGGATAAATTAGCACTATTCGGTAGGATGCCCCGAGCCCCAAGGCAATTCCAAAGCACTGCTTTGTACCCTACTTAGGTAATCAACGCACCTAAAAATGTCAAAGAAGCAGAATAAGCTAAGCCAGAAAGGGTCTAAAATAGAGAAATTCTACTATATCAGAACTAGCCAAAGCTGCATATTCATCATTCTGCAATAGTGCTATCAGAATATATGTCAGATTTTAGACTTAGCTTAACTGATATCTGTTATCTCATATAAAAAAACCAAAAAACCAACAAATGAGAGGGTGTTCGAAAAATTGAAAAGTGAAAGCTAACAGCTCCACTAAAATGAATAAAATATGAGTAGAATTAGCAACAGTAAATTCTCTTCAAAAAGTCTTGAGTGCAGGCAATCAGAATCTGTCATTTCATATTGCATGGAACTGACTTTACTGTAGCCAATTCCCCTGAAATGTTATTGTCATTACTTTTTTTTCCAGTGATTCAAATGGTTTTTCATAGACATTTTATAATGCTTCCAAAACAGCCCATAGTAAGTGATGGCTATTAAGAAAAGTTAAAAAAAAAAACCAAATACATTTTCACAGAACATGAAAGTTACCATTTTTGCCTTTTCCAAATGATATCTTAACCACCAACACTTTCTTTAATCTTCATCATTATCCCCTTTCTTCCCACACTATATATTCCTTTGACAAAATAACTGTGGCATTTTATATGCACTTTACATTCTAATCAGTGTCTCATTATTATTTTACAAGGAAAAAAAGACTAAAGCTTTGCTTGGTAGGATGGAAAGAAAGGAGTGAGAAAAAAAAAGTTGTTAATCAAATGATTATGTTTTATAACAACTTTTCTATTTCGTAACTTAACCATTTGATTAACTAATTTTCTTTTCTCACCTCTTTCTTTCCACCATACTAAGTAAAGCCTAAGTTTGCGTGTAAATCCTGGATGACACGTGAATAAAACGGAAAAAAAGTTATTAGTTTTTCTTGTTTGGTATAATGATAGTCTTTGGATTGAAAGTGAGAATAGAAGTACTCAAACTCTGAATTTAAAATCGGTAAAATCTTCCACTTTAAAAATGAAAATATAATTATTTGAACGGTTATAAAAAGTCAAATCTTATTAATTGGCCAAAGGAATTTTATAGTACTAGCTAACCTAATGAAAACAATTTCTTTGTCTCTCAATTAACCCACTTGATTAAATCTCTTAATTCCTATAGTTTAAGTCTTGCACGTAATGCTTCTTACCATCTAATGGAAATTAAACAAAGATTTTTCTAGTTTTAAATTAATTCTACTAATTAATTAAGTAGATAACTTTTATCTAAAGTCAAATTTAATCTTTGTCTTTTAGTTCAAGGGACAGCCCACTCGTTTGTCTATTATTTTTTTATTGGTTAATGCTTTAACGAGCTCTTGGTGTTGTATCGTGTATTTTAACTCTACCGTATATAATTTCAAAAATGATGGTTATGTTTTGTTCTATTATACATCAATCTTGTCTAAAGAACTTAGCTTACCTAATATTTTTCTAGTATCATTAAAAATGAGACATAACTTGTCCGAGATGATAATACCTTTCAGAAGAAAATTTTTCTACCGTTTCATATAATTTTTTTTATTCACAATGTAATAATTAAAATTTTGATTTAACCGTTTTCTTATTCAATTTTAATTTAAGCATTTGTTTTTTTATATAATGAAAAATTTTGATTTTAAATTAAAAGTAAAGCTATGATCATTTAAATTAATATTCAATGTTAGTATTTAATTTTCAAAAATTATGAGTTAGGTCAAAAATTACAGCGATAACAAACCCATATAAGATATGGAAATCAATTTGTCTTTTCTTTTTTTTTTTTTTTTCCCTATGTGTGTGCATTTGATTACTAGGAATAGTAAAGTTCACTATCTGAACAGCGGAAACCTGAGCAAAAGCAAAACTTCATGATCAAAAACTCCAAAGTTGTGGGGCTAAGGAGCGAAATATAGTTAGGCAGGAAGTGTGGAGGTTGAAGACGAAGGAGAACCACAATAAATGGGTAAAAAGTAGCATATGTGGGTCTTCACTTTTCACTTCCTACTTGTTGACACCACGTTTCAGGTTTTGATTGGCTCAGATTATCAGTTTTTTTTTTTTTTTTATGTAAGGCTCAGATGATCAGTTTGTTATCTTTGGAACTTGGGCTGCTCTCCATAGGCATGTTTTCGTAATTCTAATCACTGTTTAGACACATCATGCTTAATTTTGTTATTATTTGAGAACGAAAGGAGAAAGAAAAAATTGGAATTCGAAAACTTATAAAAAGTAAGAATTTTAATATAATTAATTATTAGTTTTCATCTTAATGATACTTAAATTAGATTGAATTTGATTAAGTTTGAGTTTAATATGGGAATAAAAAATGAGATGAGTTTGGTGCATGATTTTTATTTTTTTAAAAAATAATAGATCAAAGTTCAAATTTTATTTTTTTTCTTTAAACAATTCTATATGTAGAAAAAAAAAAGCTACATATGCCTAATAAGCTTTTGCATCTTTCAAAATGCAATTAGGAAGAAAATTCCTCTTAATTAATTAAAGTGATTTTTGTAACAATTTCTTTTGACATTTTCTACAAAATAGCATAATGTTGAGTTGAGATGAATGATAACTGAATGATTTTTTTTTTGTTATAAGAGAACTATTAAATATTTGGAGATGGAGTGCTTAGATTCAAACTCAAAACTTATAATATGTCACAACTTATCCTTAATCACTCAGTCAAAAGGTTGTTGGCAACTGAATAAATTTTCATGAAGTACTATATAGACCTCTATGGATAAGATATATGGTCAAGCTTATCTTTGCTTCTTTCTTGTATCCATGGCAAGTCCCTTTTACCCAAAGTTTCTCATACAACATAAATAGCAATCTCAAGTAGTGGCAGGACTAACTTATTCGGAAACATCATTTCTCTTTCATTTTATGTTTGCAAGCCAATCATGGAACGAAAAACTTTGGGAGTTTATCTTTGTTAGCTTTTCATGCAAAATGCACTGAACCTTTCCTGTTTTTTGCTATTTATCCTATTGGCTGGTACAAAGCTAGGTGACAGTCGTTCTTAAGTGATAAGGCTTCATTATTTATCTATACACATTGATGGATTAATTCCCACTTGAGATTCTCGCATGCACCTCAATAGTACATATGTTATAACATTTAAAGGCTAAAATCCAAGTTTGGTTTTGCATACATTGGTCCAAACTCCTAATAAAATTCAGCCCTCAAACACAGCAATGCTGGCTTGAAGAAAAACCCAATACGGCAATCTTCATCGTTGAGTCGAGTGGGTAGAAATCAATAAGGTTTCTGACTTTGTAATCTAATTTTGCTTTCTTTCGTGTATAGAAGTGGCAGTTGGACCGAATCAAAATAATTATAAGTTATAGGTTTCTTTGGAAAGATGAAATAGTCTTGTCAGAGTCCTTTAAAAGAGGTGCAAATTTCTGATCAGTCTATTTAGGATTTGAGAGATGCACATGCCTATCCTTCTCCCTTGAATGATGGGAAGAGTTCCTTGGGCAGGAGTCTTATAAAAATCCATATGTGGTTCTTGATATAGAAAATTGCTATAGGTTTAAGCCGATAAGAACGAGATAAATCCTTGTTGCAATTCTTCTACTAGAAATTCAGATAGTTACGTGGTTTAAAATTCCCATAATGCGATGGGAAAATCTAATGTTACTAATGGAGGTCTACAATTGGTTGAAGATAGAAATGTTGGGGGCGTTTTTGTGCATAATAGGTCTTTAGCAACCATGATTTGCAACGACTAACAATGTCATTGCAAAATGTAATTGTATTTGCAACGACTTTACATAGTCGTTGCTTATTTAATTTTTTTTATGCTTTACACAACGATTTTTTTTATTGTTACAAATACATATCAAATTAACAACGATTAAGAAAACTTGTTACGATATTTTATTATATTTGCTACGACTTTTCATTGTCGTTGCCTTAAAAGTTTTTAAAATATTTTATACAACGACTAACAATATCGTTGCAAAATGTAATTATATTTGCAACAATTTTTCATAGTTGTTACTTATTTAATTTTTTTAAATACTTTACACAACGATATTTTTTATTGTTGTAAATTTATATCAAATTAACAACGATTAAAAAAAGTTGTTATAATATCTTATTATATTTGCAACGACTTTTCTTTGTCATTTCCTTAAAAGCTTTTAAAAAATTTTATGCAACGACTAAAAAAATTGTTGCAATATATGTATATCATATTCATATAACAATAAAAATAAATCGTTCTGAAATTTTATCAAATTTGCAACGACTTTTCATAGTTGTTATTAAATTAAAATTTTTCTTAACGTTTAATTGCTATGAAATCTCATGGTCAATGTCATTTTCATTGATAATCCTAAATACAATTTTCTCTTAAACTCTATTATATTCACATGAAAAATGTGATTTTTAACAATTTTATCTTGTACAAAATTAATTTTTTTTTCATAGTAGTAGAAAAATTATTATTTTTATTATCTTCAAAATATCAACATTGCAGATTTGTTATATTTTATATATATATATATATATATATATATATATATATATATATATGTTTACTTGTGTATTGCTATGTTTAATGTTGACACCCTATTTTGTTTAGCACTAGCTTGTTCATTTTGGTTTTTCTTAATTACTTTAATTTTAGAAAAAAATAACAAAAATAAGAAAAAAAATCAAAATCATAGTTTGCTTGAATTGAAACTCCTAATTATTCTTAGATTAAAACTCTTATTAATTAAAACTTTTAATAATTCTAGGATTGATCCCTCTAAATATAACTATACTAATTAAAAGCTTAATTACTTAATTTTAACTCAATTCTAAACAGTCATGTTATATTTAATGCAATTGCTACTCAAATTTATTAAATTTAAATAAAAAGTTGAATTTTTATTGTTTTTAATGAAATTATCTACTATTTTTATGATTAAATATTAAAAAAGAAAAATAATTATTCTTTTTTTTGGAAGGCAGGAAATTTCATTTAAAAAATCCAAGACAAGCACAAGGGACAACAGAGATCCCAAGAGGCAAGCTTGGCAAGCAGCAAAATACAAGCCTGAATCCGAAGCAAAAAGAGAGATGATAAAAAAAGAACAAACACTTGACAAAACAAAATAGGGGCGAAACAAAACAAAACAGGGGCAGACTAAAACCATCTGAAGAAGCAACAGACTCCAAACCCACGAGAACGCACCATCTCTCTTAGGCAAAAGAACAAGAACTTGGTGAGCAAAAGTTGACAGAGCCAAAAAGAAACCAAGCGAGAAGACCTAAACCCCGTTCAAAGCGTTAAGCTCAAGAAGACAAAACAAACAAACAAATAATTATCCCCTTTAATACATGTGGTGTCAAAAGATATATATTTATAATAAATAATATATAATATATATTTTATAATAAAATATATTTTATATAGAGTTATGTATAATGTAATATAATATAATATTATAAAATATATATTTTGTATATAATATTTTATTTTATTTTTTTTGTTGCAATATATAATATTTTATTATAACTATACATATAATATTTTTGTGAAATGATGGTGCGTTAAAACGCACACACATATATAATAAATAATATTTTATACAATTAATACATGAGGTTGAAAGATTAGTGTTGACACCTAATTTTGTCCTAATAATATAATTATTCTTATTTTTATATATATTTATTTTTATTTTTATTATTTGTTTTGTTATTATTATTATTATTATTATTATTATTATTATTATTATTATTATTTTCTTTTCTTTTCTTTTCTTTATTATTATTATGATTATTATTATTATTATTTCATTTTATTTTATTTCTGTTCCATCAGCATTTAATGGAAACCCTTCCCTATACCCGTCGGCTTCCACCCAAGCCCTTCTCCCCATGCCATCCCATCCCTGTCGGCCACTCCCCTCTGTCACCCATCTTTGCCACCCATCTCATCTCTGCCAGCCACCATTCCCAAGCTCACTCCCCTACAAGAACCCTCCCTCAACACCGAGACCTGGATCACGCACCATCACTCAGCCTTACTCCTCTCTAAAAACCCATCCGGCCAACCCTCACCCCAAGCCACCATCGCCACCACTCGTAAACAACCAGAAAACCCCACTTCAAGCTCACGGCAACCCTCAACGGAACCAAAAACACAGAAACACCAACCCTCAACCATCCCTTTCGCCCCAGACTCCACCAAAAAGCCGCTAAAAACAGAAACCCGACAATCGAGCCCCACCCGAGACAACCCAGAAACCTCACAACCATCATTAACACCCCCCAACCACTGAACCCTTACATAAAGCCGCCACCGAAGTCACAACACTATCGCATCACCACCATACCTAGCCCTAACCCAAATCCGGAACCCTAGAACCGAGACCCTTAGGATCTAAGATCTGGAAACCCTAGATCTAAAACCTGCAAAAACAAGACAAAAACCAAAAAAGAAATCACAGCACCACAGCCAAAAAACAGATCCGAAACCACCAACCAGAAATATACCAAAAAGAAACAAAAAAAAAAACAAACACAAACAAAGAGGGGAAAATGGCTTTCGGGAAAGCTAGATCTGGGAGGTTGGAGGGTTTTTAGGCTAAACGGAGCCTGGACTTGAAGAGAGGGGAACAAGTAGAGTGTTTTAGGGTTTCGGGAGTATCACCGACGACCGGCAGACGGCGGCGCACGGCGGCCGAAAATCGCCCCGGAGAGAGGCTGGGAGAATTTTTCAGAGGGTTTTTGGAGTTTTTTTTGGGGAAAGCCGGCTAAAATGAAGAGTTAAAAAAAAGAGGGCTATTTATAGGGCATCAAAACGCACCGTTTGGACCCGCGTGCTGACCCGCGCGTCGACCCGACCCGGATCCGAGATCCGCGCGACCCGGCTCCACTCCGGCCTCTCGCGACCCGCGCGCCGACCCGCTTCGAGATCCGACCCGTCCGCGCCTGCCCCGGTCCAGCAGTTACAGCCCGCTCCGTTTGGGTATACTTCCTTGCTTTATTTCATTTTACTCACTTATTTGTTAATTATGGCAAAAAAAATAATAAAATAGAAAATATAATAAAGCAAAAATAAATAAATAAATAAATAAATAGTATAATACAATATATAAAAATAGAATAAGATAAAATGAACACATAGTTTTAAAAGAAAAGATAAATGAATATAAATATGTAAAATACATAGTTTTAAAGTATATAAATTTTATAAAATACATATATTAATAAATAAAAAAAATATATAGTTTTAAAATGTATGTAAATAAATGTGTAAAATACATACATATAAATATGTAAAATATATAGTTTTAAAACACATGAATATATATTTTGTACATAGAACATATAAATAAATATATAAAAAGGTATATATACATAGATTATACATAAAAACATATTTTTAAAATAAAAATAAATTTTTATTAGATAAATGAAATGTGGGTTGAGAAAAAAAATAATAACAATAAATGAAGAATAATAAAATAAATAAAATAAGTATGGAATCTCGATGATAAGTCTTCGTAGAACTCGCAAGTAGCGATTCTTCGAAAAACTTTAGATGAGAGGAATTATGTCGAATGTTACCAGAGTATTGGGATACTCGGTATTATTCCTCAATATCCGATTTCATGCTTATTTATTTTTTTAAAAAAAATTAATTAATAATAATAATAAAATGAATAAATAAATATATATAATAATGAGTTTTGACAAATAAAGAGTGTTTAGAGAAATATTAATTAAATGAAAACTAATAAAACAAAAAGGTGATAAAAACAATTGAGAGAAATAAACAAAAGGGGATTTTTAGAAATACATAAATACAAAATAATAAAAATTAATCATAGTAAGGTTTCCAAAGGTAAAGAATGGTAATAATTAAATAAGTAATAATAGAATTTTAATAAAAAGGAATAAAAAGGAATCAAGATAATAAATAATCAAATCTAAAATAAGTGGAATTCTTCCGATGATGGGATGTCATGAAACTCACAAGTAGTGATTTCTTGACTGATCCCTAGGTGAGAAGAATTAGCTAAATGTTACCAGAGTATTGGGATATTTAGTTAAATTTTTCAATAATAAGAATTTCATTAATAAAAATTAAAATATAAAGTTTTTTATAATTCCATCCGCGTAAAATATTAAAATCTCTAAAATAAACGGAATTCTTCCGATGATGGGATGTCATGAAACTCACAAGTAGTGATTTCTTGACTGATCCCTAGGTGAGAAGAATTAGCTAAATGTTACCAGAGTATTGGGATATTTAGTTAAATTTTTCAATAATAAGAGTTTCATTAATAAAAAAATCAAAATATAAAATTTATTTTCATAATTCCATGTGCATCATGTACTATATCCTTGCATCATGTGTATAAGTATTAAAATTCTAAAATAAATGGAATTCTTCCGATGATGGGATGTCATGAAACTCACAAGTAGTGATTTCTTGACTGATCCTTAGGTGAGAGGAATTAACTAAATGTTACCAGAGTATTGGGATATTTAGCCAAATTTCTCAATATCAAGAGTTTCATTAATAAAATCAAAATAAATAAAATTTCTTTTAAGTTTCATATGCATCATACATTTTCATCAATACTACATGTGTATACGATCGATTATAAAATAGCGTGAGCACCACCGAAGATGAGATTCTATAGAACTCACAAGTAGTGATTCTTAAGAAATCTCTAGGTGAGGAGAATTATTTCAAATGTTACCAGAGTATTGGGATATTTGATTTAATTTCTCAATAAATGGTGTTCATGTTTTTTATAATGAAAATTTTTCAACCATATATAATAGTGATTTTTAAGCAAATGCACGATTTTTTTTATAAATACAATAAGTGAATTAAAATTAAGTCAAGATTATTTTATTAAAACTAAAAGATATCACGTGGTTAGGATGGTACTGTTTTCTAACGAGCGTTGTGAGGGTGCTAATCCTTCCTCACACGTAACCGTACTCCCGAACCCAAGTTTTGTTTTCGCAGACCTCAACATTGTCTTTTTAATAAAACTTAAATTAATTTTGAGATTTTGTTCAAAAGATAAATATTTTAGGTGGCCAATCACACCTAGTCAAAAAAGATTGGTGGCGACTCCTTGTTTTTAAACGCTTTTTTCGAAAATCGTCAAGCGCGAAGCCGTTACGACAATTAGTATAACATCTATAATATACATATATATATGTATATATTATAATACATTATATATATAGTTACACATAGAGATATAGTTGCAGGCAGAGATATATACGTGTGTGTGTGTGTGTGTGTATATATATATATATATATATATATAATATTTCCTACAATATTTGGTAACTAGCAGTGAGTAAAGAAGTAAAAAAAATTCACATATATATTATAACTAAACGTAGATATTCCTCACCTACCCAAACGTTTAAGCCCTAATTCAACACTTTCTCTTTACTATCCCTTTCCCTGCGCCGTTCCAATTATATTTTTCCGAAGGTGTCTCTTCCAAGTCGGTATGTAAGTTCACTCTCTCACCTTCTACTTTTTCTTTGGGTTCCTACAAGAACTTATTATTGTTATAATTTTTTCACTCAATTTTGATTTTTGATTAAATTGAGCAGAGTGTGTTTAAGACAGTGAAAGCAGCTGTGACCACATCGATTGGTGTTCGTGGGAAAGACTCCGTCTGTGTTGTTAATCTGAAGAAATTTCCCGTTGCTACTCTCTTTTATTTATCTGGGTTTCTTCTTTCTGGATTGACTGATTTAAGGCTTTTGCTTGATTTGGGTATTTAGTTTTTTGAATAATACGATGCAGGACAAGCTTAAATATGTTGCCATATACAATTTCTTAATACTCTATTATTTAGTATTCGGTCCTGTGATTATACCGGTGTTCTTGTGTTATTGCTCAATTTTTTTGAAGACCTTCACTAGAATTCTTGTTTAACTCGTTTATTTCCCACTTACTTGCAAGGCATGCTGTGAATAGAAGGGCTAAATCGTTGTAACTTCTTCCCCGGTTTATTTCCCATAAAGTCATGGTCTTGGAAAGGCTGAAGGTAATTAATTTAAGGAGTTGTAGTGAGTTGTAATTGTAGATTTAGTATGATAATCGTAACTATGAGCTAGATCTGTTTCAGTTTCAGTCTAAAAGAGCAGATTATTTATTTTCCTATTAGTAAACCTTAGGTAAGTCTGCTAATTTGATTTGATCTAACTTCTCTGCTATATTTCTTTCTAATATGGTTGATTCCCATATTAGCATTAAGAATCTATGCTAATATGTAATCTCTTCTGGAGATTATGCATTTGCTTCTAAGTTCTCTACACTGAGTCTTATGGTGGTAATATAGACTGCTTTAAGTTATGTTTGGGTGTAGTATTCAAATTTTGTGGTTTCCTGCTTTCGATTCCCAAATTTCTTACAGCGATGATCCTGGGAATCTTTATTGGCACATGACCTAATTTGCAATTGCAGGTAGAAGACTTCAATTTAGTTTCCAATTATTTCTAAGGTTGGTCAATTTAGATTTTTTCTGACCTTAAGCATATGATTTTCTGATTATGTTCATATTGTCTCTGTTTATGTAGACATTGTTGTTGTCTAGACTCAGAGTTTTACTTGGATCTTTAACATGGTTCTTTGTTTATTGTTTTAATTATAATGCACCCATTTTAATTTTTGTGTCATTGTTAACAAACTGTTAAATCATGTGTAGATTGTATTTGGTGAAACTGAGCATGTGCAACGGCACTCTTGACAACTAGTTGTCTTTATTCGGAAGGGGGCAGAGGAGGTTCAGTGGACGTTTCAAAATAGACAAAGGGATTTCCATCTAGGCTGTTGCACTAACATGGTAGCGTAATTGCATGCTATTAAACATGGGCTGGAACTTGCTTGGCAAAAAGGGTTTTCCATGGTTCTGTGCTAGCTTGATGCACAAATAGTAGCTCATTTGATTATAAAAGCTAATATATCCTGGCATTCATGGGGAAATTTCATTCGCTTGTTGTTGGGAAGAACATGGCAAGTCACTAGACAACATGTTTTTTGGATTGGTAACTCTTATGCGGATGCTTTGGCAAAGGCAGCGTGGGAATTGGAGGATGACCCATCACAGGAGATTCAAGACCTTTTAGTAGCTGATGCTTGGGGAGTGGCTTATCCCTAAGCTTTTAGAGTTGTTTATGGGTTGTTTATTTCATGTTTTTTAATTCCCTTTGTAAGTAAAAACAATATTTTTAATTTATTAATGTTAATTTTTTTTGCTAGATTGTATTTTTTTAAAGTCTTGAAATTAATTTTAAGTTTTATTGAAATTTATTTAAATTATCATTTTTTTAATTATAAAAACTATTGTAGTGAAAAAACCATTGGCAACAACTATACTATAATCATTGTTAAAAAAAAATTTATTTAAATTAGAATCAACAAAATTCTTGTTTTGTAAAATTTTTAGTAACGATTATAATTGTTATTAAAAAAAATTAGAAACGCCAAAATTATTGTTTTGTAACTTATTTAGTAATGACTATAATCATTGTTAAAAAAAATTAAAAACGACATATTTATTTTTGCATAATTATTTTTTAGCAACAATTATAGTCGTTGTAAATAAAATTAGAAGCGATAAAATTGTCGTTTTGTATTAAATTTTAGCAACAACAAATAGTTGTTGCAAAACTATTTTTACAACAATAAAAATATCACTGCCAAATAAGATTTGCAACCAATGTTAAGTCGTTGCTAAAACAAAATTTAATTAGAAACGATAAAAGTCGTTGCAATAAATACTTTTTATTGTAACCAAAAAAATCATTGCGTATACTTTTAGCATCGAAATTAAACACAACGACCTTGCAACGATTTTTAGTCGTTACGACAAAGCTTTAGCAACGATAAATATGTGTTTTGCAGTGACTTTAACTGTTGCGATAAACACTTTTTCTAGTAGTGATAAGAAAGATGTTGAGGGTCTACTACTGGTTGAAGATGGGAACAAAGAGCCATTAAGGACTTGTTTGAGTTCAGCTCATTTTAATGTAGGTGTGGAAGTTACAAATGAGAAAAATGATGATTATACTCGAGATTAAGAGTTTCATGTTGACAATGAATTTGAAAAGTGTGACATTGGTTGGGAAGATGTTGAAAATTGCTTTGATTATACTCACAATAAAAAATTGGCATATCATAGGAAAAAAAAAAAGGAAACGTAAGAAATACAATTGAAGTAGGAAGAAGATTCATTCACAAATTGTTGCTTATCGAGTGTCTTAGGTGTTATTTTTGAGGTTTTGAGTGGGTATACTCTGTTGTTTTATTGATGTTGTGTTCTCATTCTTTTGCTCTCTTTTGATGGTTCTAAAAAGTAGCATTGGTTCTAACTTATAAGCGTTGTATTCCTTCTAAAATATTAAAGAATTCCTCATTGGCCTAAAAAAAATTATGAATTAAGTTACGAATTTGAATAATTTTGAATTTATATCATATTGAATTAATCTTCCGAGTTATTCAAGTTTTGATCATTTTGACTTCAAATGTTTTCAAGTTTGATTCATTAATTTTTTACAATCAAATCAAATTCGAGTGGGTTTGGATGTCTCAAATAGGTTTTCAGGATTCAAATACTATAGTCTAGTCAAATTTTATGAATTATTGTATTCATTTCATAGCAAGCCTACTCAGCTTTTGGGTTGGGCTTTAAACCTTCAATACATAGGTTGGATGGGGTTTTGGACTAAAAACGATAAGGCTTGACAAAATCTTTGGCGAGCCTGTATTTAGATTTCAAGATTGGAGCCCGACCCAAGTAGTTTGATTTAATTATTTTAATAATAGTATAAAAGAAGAAAATTATATTCTTTATTGTTTACATGTTTGAACTATTATATATAATTTAAAAATAAATATAAAAATTTTTGGACTTATAAAGAGGATAAAAAGTGACTCTACTGTTAATGACAAAATTATATCATACACCGAAAATACTAATAAAATTAATGGAATGACATGACATATATCCTTTTAAAATACATAAAAATAAAAAAAATTAATATAAAATAATGAAATAGGCATGCCGTAATTTCTAACATGACTTGTGAACTTCATGAACTCTTTAATAATAATAATAAGAAGAAGAAGAAAAAGAAAAAGAAGGTAGCCACTACCCGATGAGTAATTCTACAGTAAGTTTATAAATTTTGACATTACTATAAGGTTAGTGAATAATAACTTCTTAGATTAGCAATATTTAATCTAAACCATTGATTAAATTTTAAATGTAAAAATAAATGCTTAAACATAGTTATCTAGTAAACTAGTTTTTAAATTATTAATAAAAATATAGTATTAATATTAATAAAAATATATTAATATGAATAGAAATATAGTATTGTATTACTAACTTAACCTTCCTATAATTCCCACATCTTTACTTTATATTATTGTTCTTATTAACACAAGCTTTCCAACCTAGTTCTTCTTCTTCTTATATTTTTAGGGTTTAGCTTAATATAGAGGTAGTCGAATGGCCAATAAAAATAATCATAGTACTATAACAATAATCATATAATTGATTAGAATCATCGTAAAACTATGATAATAATCATAAAATTATTGAGAATAATTGTAAAACTATGATAATAATCATAAAATTGATGAGAATAATTGCAAAACTGAAATTTTGTAGAATATTTGTTAAGGAGTATAAATAAAATAAATTAATGACCACAAGTTTTAGATAAATATATATTTATGATAAATATATACATTTTTATGATAAATATATATTTTTTGTTTCGAAATTTTGTAAAATATTTGTTAAGGAGTAGAAATAAAATAAATTAATGATCACAAATTTATCATAAATATATATTTATGATAAATATTTTTTATTTTGAAATTTTGTGAAATTATTTGTCAAGTAGTATAAATAAATAAATTAATGACCACAAATTTATCATAAATATATATTTTTATGATAAATATATTTATTTTTTAATTTGTAATGGGTAGTCGAATGCCCAAAATGAAAATTCAACTGCTTCAGGTATAATTTCAAACAGAAAAATTAAAAGCAAAGGACAATCTACTGCTATGTAATCAATATGTGTCAATGTGAAACTATTTAAATTAAATCAACATATGCCGACGTAAAACAGCCATCCTATAATCTTTTCTTTTCGTTGGAGACCATAATTAAGGCAGTGTTGGACCATGCAAAGTATTAGAGAAGGCAATGATCAAATGGAGAATTTAAGGTGGGCGTCCCCATTGTCCTTTCAAACCAATCCGAATCTTGTTTCCCAATAGACTTTTGCCTTTGCTAACCACACACATTACATTTAAGTCTTCCATTTTAGCTTTTTTCAAAGGGACCGCCCAACCCCACTTTCTCCCTCTTCTCCTAATTTTTACTCCAAAGAAAACAGACACTCCAAATCACAAAGGGTAGTACCCCTCCAAGGTTCCAAATGCCTCGAGCCCTCCTCAGTAAATTCCCTCCCTTCCATCTCATGCACCAAGCGACCAATCCTAAGCTATCCCTTTAAACTTTAACCCTCTAGAAAGAAATATTTATTAGTTACCATATATTGCAAATTGAATTGGAGCTTGAGTCACTATATCACTACTACTGAGTACAGGTTAAATTTGTGAGAAGAGCTCTCGGGTTCAATCCACACTAAATACACCTTTAGGGAGGGGTGAAGAACCTTAACTGTGACTAAGTTTCGAGCAAGATTAGATCGTTAAAACGAATAAGGATATCTGTGGTTTACACCAAACACTATATCACTACTACTTACCATATATAGTGTCAAATCTTTATAGAGAGTGAATTTTGGAATATGGTAAATAAGTATATGGGTTTGTATATAATGCACTGCTAGTGTATAGTCTCTATATATTGTCAGTGCATCAAAATTTAACACCTCATCAATAAGCCCTTATGAAAAATTTTTTCTTGAAAAAAAAATCAAGATTGTCGTAACGGTTTCGCGCTCGACAATTTTGAAAAACATTTAAAAAAACAATGGGAGTTGCCACCAATCTTTTTTGTCTAGGTGTGATTGGTCACCTAAAATATTTATCTTTTTAACAAAATCTCAAAATTAATTAAGTTTTATTAAAAAGACAAAATTCTTTTTTTTTTGTCTGCGAAAACAAAATCGGGTCCGGGAGTACAGTTACGCGTGGGGAAGGATTAGCACCCCCACGACGCCCGTTAAAAAACGGTACCATAATAATCATGTGTTATCCTTTGGTTTCAATAAAATGGTCTTAATTTAATATTTAAAATTAATTTCTTTTTATTCCATTTTTGAAGCATTTTATTATTTATCAAAATTATTTTTTTTATTTTTTAAAAAAAATGTTAGATTTTGTTTATCGAAAGAGAGTGTGAACCCTTTTGTATTGAATAATTAAATCGAATACTCCAATACTTTTGTCAGCATTTGAAATAATTTTTCTAACCTAGAAATTTCTTAAGAATCACTACTTGTGACTTCTATAGAATCTCATCTTTAGAAAATTCACACTTGCTTCGAAAATTATTATGAATGCACATGATGCAAACAAATAAAAATGATGCAAATGAATTTTTAATTTTAAATTTCATTATTTATTTGTTTATTTATTTATATATCTTTGTTTTTAACAAAATTTATTCATTTTCATTTTTAATAAAAATTTGAAAAATCATACTAAATATTCCAATACTTTTGGCAAGATTTAGTAGGATTTCTCACACCTAGGGATCAGTTAGGAATCACTACTTGTGACTTCCGTAACATCCCATCATCGGACATTCATTTAATTGAATTTCATTAGTTATTTATTTAATTTTCTTTGTTTTTTTTAAAAAAACTTATTTGTTTTTATTTTTAATAAAAATTTAAATTATTGAAAAATCATACTAAATATTCCAATACTTTTGGCAAGATTTAGTAGGATTTCTCTCACCTATGGATCAGTTAGGAATCACTACTTGTGACTTCCGTAACATCCCATCATCGGACATTCATTTAATTGAATTTCATTAGTTATTTATTTAATTTTCTTTGTTTTTTTTAAAAAAACTTATTTGTTTTTATTTTTAACAAAAATTTAAATTATTGAAAAATCATACTAAATATTCCAATACTTTTGGCAAGATTTAGTAGGATTTCCCTCACTTAGGGATCAGTTAGGAATCACTACTTGTGACTTCCGTAACATCCCATCATCGGACAATCATTTAATTGAATTTCATTAGTTATTTATTTAATTTTCTTTGTTTTTTTTTAAAAAAAACTTATTTGTTTTTATTTTTAATAAAAATTTAAATTATTGAAAAATCATACTAAATATTCCAATACTTTTGGCAAGATTTAGTAGGATTTCCCTCACTTAGGGATCAGTTAGGAATCACTACTTGTGACTTCCGTAACATCCCATCATCGGACATTCATTTAATTGAATTTCATTAGTTATTTATTTAATTTTCTTTGTTTTTTTTAAAAAAACTTATTTATTTTTATTTTTAATAAAAATTTAAATTATTGAAAAATCATACTAAATATTCCAATACTTTTGGCAAGATTTAGTAGGATTTCTCTCACCTAGGGATCAGTTAGGAATCACTACTTGTGACTTCCGTAACATCCCATCATCGGACATTCATTTAATTGAATTTCATTAGTTATTTCTTTAATTTTCTTTGTTTTTTTTTAAAAACTTATTTGTTTTTTATTTTTAATAAAAATTTAAATTATTGAAAAATCATACTAAATATTCCAATACTTTTGGCAACATTTAGTACAACTCTTCTTACCTAGGGATCAGTTAGGAATCACTACTTGTGACTTCCGTAACATCCCATCATCGGAATTCATTTAATTTAATTTAAATTTTATTATTTATTTCCTTTTTCTATTTTCTTTTAAAAAATTATTTATTTTTATGTTTAACAAAAAATTAAATTATTGAAAAATCATACTAAATATTCCAATACTTTTGGCAACATTTAGTACGACTCTTCTCACCTAGGGATCAGTTAGGAATCACTACTTGTGACTTCTGTAACATCCCATCATCGGACTTCATTTAATTTAATTTAAATTTTATTATTTATTTCCTTTTTCTATTTTCTTTTAAAAAAATATTTATTTTTATGTTTAACAAAAAATTAAATTATTGAAAAATCATACTAAATATTCCAATACTTTTGGCAACATTTAGTACGACTCTTCTCACCTAGGGATCAGTTAGGAATCACTACTTGTAACTTCCGTAACATCCCATCATCGGACATTTTATTAATTAAATTTAAAATTTTACTTTTCTTTGTTTTTTGTTTTTTGTTCTTTTGTTTTTATATATATGTTATTTTATTTTTTATACATTTTCTAATCAATAATAATTAATGAAAATACAAGTATAAGAAAAAAAAATTTTCAATTTCTTATTTTGCCACATGCATTAATAATAATAATAATAATAAATAATAATAATAATATAAAAATAATAATAATAATAATAATAATAATAATAATAATAATAATAATAATAATAATAATAAATAATAAATAATAATAATAATAAAAACACAATAATAATAATAATAATAAAACACAAATAATAATAATAATCACAACAATAATAATAATAATCACAATAATAGTTAATAATAATAAACATAATAACATTAATAATAAATTTTTTTAATTTAATTTTTTAATTTAATTTTTTGTTATTATTATTATTTTTTTAAAATTTTAATTTAAAGTTTTTAATTTTCTAATTAATAAAATTCTTTTTTTTAACAAAACAAATAAACACTAAATAAATAATTGAGAAAAGAATACCAAAATGGATTTGAGCTTAAAACCCAAAAGAAAGCCTTCAAAAGAGCCTAAAACCCCAGCCCAAACGACAGGGTCCAAAATAAGCCGGAGTGGGCTGAACCCGCTGGGCCCAAAAACGGAATGGGCTGGCACAGAAGCAGGTGGCGGACCGGGTCGGGCACGCGGATCGTCAAGCGGGGTCGGGAGTACAAGCGGGTCGCGGGAAGAAGGCTAGAAATCGGGTCGGGCGCGCGGATCCCCGAGTCGGATTCGGGTCAGGCACAGGTGGGATCGGTTTAAATGCACACGGGTCTTTCTTCTTCCGCGGGTCAGGTGCGCAGACCTGGGTCGGATCCGGGTCCACGCGCGGATCTTGTAGTTTCTTCTCTTTTCCCTGTTTTTTTTCAACTATAAATATGCCCCCTTTTTTTTTCTAACTCATTTTCTTCCCTTTTTTACCAAAAAAATTTTAGAGCTCTTGAGCTCTCCGCTGAGGAGATTCCCGGCCGCCGTCGTGGCCGCCGCCGGCCATCGCCTCCGATGGCCAAAACACAAAAAGTTTCCCCTTTTCCGATTCCTCTCCGCAACCTGAGCCCAAATCTGACCGCCGTTTTACCAAAAGAAATTCCTAGCCCCTCAGATCTAAATGAAACCGAAACTACTTTTCTTTTTTTTTTTGTTTTTTTTGGATCTGGTTGTCGGTTCTCTTGTGGTTTGTGTCTTTGTTGTTGTTTTTGTGTTTTTGCAGGTAGGGATTTCAGATCTAGGTTTTGGGGTCTCGGATTTGGGGTTTCGAGTGGCTGTTGGGGATGTGCGTTGGCTGTGGGGGGGGATCTGTGTTGGTTTGGGTTTGTGGATGTTTTCATTTTGGTGAGTGAAAGCCGAGGGAATCAGTGGGGAGTGTGTAGTGGCTGTTTGGGCTGGTGGTTTAGGTGGTGGCTTATGGTGGTTCGGTTGGTGGGTTTCGGTGGTAAGATGGGTACCGAGTAGTTTAGATGATGTTTGCTGTGATGGTGGCTTGGTGAGGATGGAGGGTCTCGGTTCTGGTTTGGAAATGGTGGCCAGAGGCGGTGCCACAATGGAGCTTGGGATCCCGATTTTTTGGTTGAGGCTCCCCCCCTGAGGCCGAGTGATGGTGAGGTCTTTTAGAGGAGTCTGGCATGGGGTTTGGTGTGATGGGATTGGGTAGAGTAGCTGGTGGTGGCAGCCGGCGATGGGATGGCCTGGGAAGTAGGGTGGCCGGCTGATGGACAGGGTGATGGACTGATTGGACAATAAGCAAAGAAAATGAAAATAAAAAATAAAAAATAAAAACTAATAATAATAATAATAATATAAAACTAATAATAATAACATAAATAATAATAATAATAAAAAACAAATGAAAACAAATACAAATATAATAATAATAATAATAATAATAATAAAAATAACAATATGAGACAAAATTAGGTGTCAACAGCTGCCCCTCTTTGCTCATTGCTGAGAATCAGGAATAGAGCAAAGACAATAGACACTAATTTTGTCCGATTTATGACCTGATCTCTTTTTTTTCTTTCTTTTCTTTTTTTTTTTCATTTTTCATTTTCATTCATTTCTTCTTTTTTTTTTGGAATGTGCTCCTCTTGTAGCAGAGGCGATGAAACTTAAAATTTTTTCTTTCTTTTTTTCTTTGAAATGTGCTTCTCTTGCAACAGAGGCAATGAAACTTTAAAATTCTTTTCTCTCTCTCTTTTTTTTTTAAATGTGCTCCTCTTGCAGCAGAGGCGATGAAACTTTAAAATTCTTCCTGAAATATTCCTCTTACAGCAGAGGCGATGAAACTTTAAAATTCTTCCTGAAATGCTCCTCTTGCAGCAGAGGCGATGAAAATTTTTTTTCCTGAAAAGTGCTCCTCTTGCAGCAGAGGCAATGAAACTTTAAATTTTTTTCCTGAAATGCTCCTCTTGCAGCAGAGGCGATGAAACTTTAAATTGAAAGATTTGACATTCAAAGATCTAAGATTCGGAGATTCACATCTGAGATTCGATTCGGAGATTCACATCCGAAGATTTGACTTGGAATTCAGAGATTCACACCTGAAATGTTTGATTTGGAGATTCATATCCGAAATTTTAACTTGGAGATTCACATCTAAAGATTTGACATGGAGATTCACACCCAATATTTTAACTTTGATTTGGAGATTCATATCCAAAATTTTAACTTGGAAATTCACATCCAAAGATTTGACTTGGAGATTCACACCCAATATTTTAACTTTGATTTGAAGATTCACATCCAAATCGAATTTCCCTATCTTAAAATTCCTTATCTTGATTTTTCTTCAATTTCATCTTTAAATCTTATGTTTAATCTCATTTCAAATTTAATCTCGAACCTCCTCTTTAAAATATAGCCCCGAACTTTCTTCTTCTCCCTTCTTTCTTTTTTTTTGTTTTTTTGTTTTTTTTAAACCTTCTTCTTCCTCTCTTTTTCTCTCTTTTTTTTTAACTTCAAGATCTTAATCTTCCAACCTCATATTCTAATCTTGCATTTTCTTGACCAGGATACATTCAGGCACTCAATTTGAGGATTTGCATTGAAAATTCCAAACGTAAACTTTAATATAGAGATTCGAATCTTAAATTCAGAGATTCTTATTTTAAATTTTGAGTTGGAGTTTCACATCCAAATATCCATTTTAGAGATTCGCGTCCGAAATTTCAGAGATTCTCACTTGAAATTTTGAGTTGGAGTTTCACATCCAAATATCCATTTTAGAGATTCGCATCCGAATTTTCAGAGATTCTCACCTGAAATTTTGAGTTGGAGTTTCACATCCAAATTTTAGATTCGGAGATTCACATCCGAAAATTTGACTTAGGGATTCACACCCAAAATTTTGATTCGGAGATTCACATCCGAAATTTTCAACTTGGAATTCAGAGATTCACACCTGAAATTTGATTTGGAGATTCAAACTAGGGGTGTAATCGAGCCGAGCCGAGCCGATACAGTGAGGTGCTCGAGCTCGACTCAAAAATTTGATACTCGGTACTCGACTCGAACTCGGTCGAGCCTTATTTTTTAAGCTCGAACTCGACTCGAGACCAAAGAACGAGCTACTCGAGCTCGCTCGATTAAGCTCGATTGTTCGAACTCAATTTTCATGCTCGACTGTTTGAGCTCGAACTCGAGCTCGAGCCCGAATTTTTTTTATATACATGGAAATATAATAACTTAAAAATAATAATTTTTAATAATTTTTAATAATAATAACAATACAACATCAACAATAATGAAAACCTTAAATAAAAAAAATGACTTAAGACCACACAATTTCTGCACAGCATTAAAGAGAATTAAAAAGTCTTACATAATTTTGAAATTATGAAATAAACAATAAAAAAAATAATAACATCTCATTCTTTACTAGCTCCAACAGCTGATTCATTACGAAATCCATTACCAGCTCCAAGCCTCCAATAGCAAATATCTTGCTTTTTTATTACATCTTTTACCTACAAATGCAAAAGAAAAAAAAGACTATTCATACACTTCTTCATCATATTTGATCATTCAAATAAGCCTACATAACAAAACAAAATAAAAAAGGATGCCAAATTCCAGCAGCACGCAACACACTCTTGTTTAAAGAGGAATTATCATCGACATAAACACAGGTAAAAATCTAAGTAACCATAAGTGTCTTTTGTCATATTGCAGCAAAGTAGCAGAAAATCCTGTCCCATATTCCTATATACAACAGCAAACAAATATTTATGCATGTTAATTACCACCACCATGCTTGAGCACGATTCTTATCAGCAATTGAAAAGATTATATGAAAACAGAATAATCCATCAATCCGAGTAGGATCATACCATCAATTCATACAAGTTCATAACATCTTGACAGAACACAAAGAATATCCTTGTTCTAGTTCCCATGACAATCAATGGACTCAATACAATCAACAACCAAATAACTCAGTAAACTCGAGTTCTATTATTCTCCATAAATCCCAATATAAAATCGATGATTTTGACCAAATCAGCAAATCAACAGATGATAATACATCAAAACAATAACTCTACAACACACCAGTAGATCTTACCAGCTCCAAGCAGAAGCCAGATCTGAGGCTACAATCTCGTTGGCATCAGATCTGAGGGCTGGGGTCTCGTCGACGTCAGATCTGATGGCTGGGGTTTCGTCGGCGTCAGATCTGTGGGCTGCGAGTCTCGTCGGCGTCAGATCTGAGGGCTGGGGTCTTGTCGGCATCAGATCTTAGAGCTAGGATTTCGTCGGTGTCAGATCTGAGGGCTACGGGTCTCGTCGGCGTCAGATCTGAGGGCTGGGGTCTCGTCGGCGTCGGATCTGATGGCTGGGGTTTCGTCGGCGTCAGATCTGAGGGCTGCGAGTCTCGTCGGCATCAGATCTGAGAGCTACGATTTCGTCGGTGTCAGATCTGAGGGCTACGGGTCTCGTCGGCGTCAGATCTGAGGGCTGGGGTCTCGTCGGCATCAGATCTGAGAGCTGGGGCTTCGTCGACATCAGATCTGAGGGCTGCGGGTCTCGTCGGCACCGGATCTGAGGAAGATGCTCCTCGACACTTGTTCGTAGGCATCAGATCTGGTGTGGATGGAACTTGTTCGGTGAGGAGAGGCTGGATCTGAAGGTGGAGAGGTTGCCGGAGCTAAGGGAGGAGGTGTCGCCGGTGATTTGTGTGAAAGGGAGAATGGGCTGAGGTGAAGGGTGCGGGTGCGTGTGCTGTAGGAAGGCTGAAGGGAAAGCTGAAAGGGAAAAGGATAAAGGGTAAAAAAGCATCAGTTAACGTTTTTTTTTAAAGTTATATACATAATTTTATAATATTATAATAAAATATATATTAAAATATTAAATACTCGATTAGGCTCGCGAGCTACTCGAGTCGGATATTATATTACTCGAACTCGGCTCGCTCGATAGCTCGAGGAGCTCGGCTCGACAAGAATCGAGTCGAATTCGAGTTTTTTTCGAGTCGAGCCCGAGTAGCTTGCGAGCACCAGTGTATCGTTTACACCCCTAATTCAAACCCAATATTTTAACTTTGATTTGGAGATTCACATCCAAAATTTTAACTTGGAGATTCACATCCAAAGATTTGACTTGGAGATTCACACCCAATATTTTAACTTTGATTTGGAGATTCACATCCAAAATTTTAACTTGGAGATTCACATCCAAAAATTTGACTTAGGGATTCACACCCTGTGAAATTTTAACTTGGAGATTCACACCCAATATTTTAAGTTGGAGATTCACATCCAAAAATTTGATTCGGAGATTCACACCCGAAATTTCAACCTTGATTTGGAGATTCACACCCAAAGATTTTAACTTGAAATTCAGAGATTCACACCTGAAATTCTGATTTGGAGATTCACAACCGAATATTTGATTCGGAGATTCACACCCGAAATTTTCTGAATTGGAGATTCACATCCAAATATTCAGCTTCTTGCTTAAAATTTTCTGAATTGGAGATTCACATCCAAAGATTTAGTTTCTTGATGCATCATCCTTTTAAAAACTTTTTACTTTAAAAATCTTATCATCTTATCATAAAATTTTCAGAATCCTGCTTCCTTCCTTTGTCTTGTGTTTTGCCCCTTCTTTGATCGAAAATGTACAAATCTTGCTCCTTAAAGGTGAAATTTTCATTTTTTTTTGAATGTATGTGAAGAATGCAAATGTAAATGTCGAGAAATAGGAAAAAAGAAAAAGGGAAAGAGAAGGAAAAAGAAAAGAAAAAAAAAGGAAAAAAAAGTCAAAAGTTGCAGTAACAAGGTTCACAAGACCACCATTCTCACCTTTTTTGAATCTTTTCAAGACATAAGCTTCTGTACATTCACTAACTCCACGAAACACCATTAATTCTTGTTCATTTTTCACCATTTATCACACATTCATATATCTTTGGCGCACTTGTAAACCTTCCCATGGTTCTCATCTGTTCTTTCTTCACCCTATATCATGTTCGACTTTCCTCTTCTGTAATGCATTGGGCTTTCTCAAACATTGTCAATCACTTATTTATCGTCATTTCAATTTTATAATGAATGCAATGCCATCACATTTCTTTCAATAATCATGAGTATGCAAATTGATCAAAAGTTGAAGGATGGACATTTATGAAGAAGTAAACAAGAACAAATTTAACTAAGAAAAATAGGCAATTTCCAGAGGCCAAGGAAGGTAACAATATCTAAACAATGAATATTCAATCAATTTTGATAACCTAATCTAAGATTTTTCCAAAATTCTATTTGATTGACATTCTAATCATTTTGGTTTCATCAATGCTTTGCCCCCCTACTTCATGAAATCTTCAAACAGTATTGGTTTCCCTTATAAAAGGCTATCTTTCCGAGATTTCAGCCAAATCTTCCGTTCTTCTTTTGACTCAAATCGCCCTTTCGGGTTTTCAACTTAAGCCCTTTCTTATTCTCCTTCCTTTCTTTTTTTCTCCCTTTTTTTTAGCTTTTTCTTTTTCATTTTTTTTATTTTAATTTTTTCATCATTTTTCTTTTTACATTTTCATTCTTTTTCAAAGACCATACTTATCCATAATCAACACACTTATCAAGCTCCAAATCATGAGCTTGTAACATGTCTAGGCTCAATATAGGATTCCTTAACTCAAGCATTCAAATTCGATCAAAATGGACTTTTTAAGGTATGTAATGTAGGCCATGGTTCAGGGTTTTGAAAGAAAGGATAAACAAGCCCAAAATACGTGTTTCAAGGGTTTCAAGCCATAGGATCATTTCTCATCATATTAAGAATTGTAGCATTCTACCCCATTCGTTGTTTATTCTTCTTTGGTTTCTCGTTTCCCTTTCCATTCTTTTCCGTTCATTTCTTTTTCTTTTGATTCACTCTTTTCCTCATTTCCTTTTCTTTTTTTTTTTTAGGAATTCCGGCATGAAGATATCTTTTTCTTTATCTTGCCCCTAGATTTCTAATGACTTGAAAATTTTTCATGGGCAAATCTTACTTTATTTTTCTCAATTTTGCCCCCCAATGTGGAGGGTGATCCTTGGCGGGTTTCTTAATATATATATATATATATATATAAAACTATATATATATAACTATGAGGCTCAAATAGGTAACAATGGATAATTTTTCTCATATGTGAAAGGTAAACCAAAGATGGCCATTTCTCATTTCGAACGTAAATACTCTTATCAAAGAATTATTTATTGAGCCAACACAACCTTGTGGAAAATTCACTATTAAATTGCACATCAATTTCGACTTTCCTTGTGTACACTCCATTTATTGACTTCAATATTCCCATCGATCAAAGGGGACAAAATTGTCAATACAAATAGAATTTTAAAGTTTTATCCTAGATTATTATCATAATCAACTTCATATTCATCATTTAACAACAAAATTGGGTGAAGAATGGAAATTAATCATTTATAAGCCAAAAGAAGGAGAAAAAGGTAAAATATAGGTGAATGCACAAAAAATATAAGACTTCGAAGGGGAGAGAAAATGTAATGAAAATGCATCGATTACTCTGTTGAAATGAAAAAATATAAATGAAAGTCAATACACAAAAAGCACTTTTCCGTTTATGAGCACTACAAAAAGAAACAGCTTTATGCCATCATGAATGACCAACCGAAAAGTCTTCTTTTGCAATCATACTGTAGCATGGTTAACCCGTTCCTTCTTTTGTCCCAAAATCCAACAAACCAGATCTAAACAAACTTTGCACCTTATGCTTGAAAGCAGGGCAACTTTCTATCGAATGACCCATATTTCCACTATGATAGTCACATCGAGCATTTGGATCATACCATTCTGGATATGGAGGTTCCAAAGGCTTTAATTGGATTGGGGTAACAAGTTGGTTCTCGAAAAGGTATTGAAATACTTCAGTGTAGGACTAAGGAATCGGCTCGATGTCGATCCTCCTCCATTTGTTTCGAGATCCTCTTTGGTTACTTTGGGTAGACGCAGGTGTTTGGAGACCTATTTGCCAACTAGATTGGGGGATTGGCTGACGGGTATTCAGGCTCGGAGAGATATTATTTATGGTGGGGTAATGAGTGTGGTACATTGGATAAGGATGGTATGGAGCAAAGTCTCCCACCTGTTGCCCTTCATAATTCATAGCATAAACATCTTCTTCATTCCCCGATGTATCGCCTCTTCTTGTATTCATGGCATCATCTCCTACAAGCTTGCCACTCTTGATTGCATTCTCTATTATTTCGCCAGAAATTACCATATCTGCAAAATTCTTGGTGGCATTACCGACCATCAATTCATAAAACGGGGCCGGGAGTGTGTTGACAAACAAGATGGTGGTTTCTTTCTTTGTGAGAGGCGGTTGAACCTGGGCAGCTACATCCCTCCATCTTCGAGCATTTTCTTTAAAGCTCTCATCATGTTTCTTCCTCATGCCTTGTAAGGACAGGCGGTCTGGTGCCAAATCTTCAATGTGCTTGTATTGAGCGATAAATGCCCGAGCCAATTCTTTCCATGAGCGGATATGGGCTCGATCTAGTTGGGTGTACCACTTGGCAGCTGATCCGGTAAGACTATCTTGAAAAATATGCACCAATAATTCATCATTTTGAGCATAGGCAGCCATTTTCTGACAGTATATCTTGATATGAGTTGTCGAGCATTTGGTCCCATCATACTTTTCAAATTCTAGAACCTTGAACTTTGGTGGGATAACTACACCCGGTACCAAACAGAGCTCACGTGCATCCAAAGGGCCATATAAATTCATCCTTTTGTTAGCTCGTAGCCTTTCTTCAAGGAGATCTAACTTTGTTTGAGGCTTTAAATTCTCTTTCATTGTTGATGCACTCATCTTCAGTTTCTCTTGTTCTTTAGGATCATCTGAATCATGGACATGGATTAGGTCTGATGGCTTCCTTCTGAGGTTTGGAATGTCGTGCCCCTCAAATAGCATATGCTGTGAAGTACGAACTTGGGGTGGAATGGGACTTTGTGGATATGAACGTTCACCGTCTTGTGCCCACCTTTCTTGAGTAGTTGGTTCCCGTACTGGCTCCTTTCCTTTAGTCATTTTGGTCATCATCTCCATCATTGCAGCCAATTGCCCCTTCATCTCTTCTTGCGCCTTTTCTATCTTCTCCATTCGACTAGCCTGTCCTTCTTCCATGGTCTAAGCTTGTGAGAGTCCTGAATTGCTTTGTAATCTTTGATGGTCTAAAGGCCTTGAACCTTATTACCACAATTTTCTAATTAGAAAAACCTTATCTTATTTCTTTCAAGATTTTTTTGGAACAAACAAATTTTTTTTCTTCTTTTCTTTCTTGAAAAATGAAGAGTGAATTTTATGAAAATCATGTTATTTGCATATGTATGCAAGTGATATGCATGACAAAATCTATGAAATGGAACAATTTTTCTTCTTCTTTTTTTTTTCTCTTTTTTTTTTATTTTGTTAGTTTGCATAACTTTCTTGATTTAAATATTAGGTATTTAGGTCTTCACTTTAACCAAATCTTAGGGAGGAATAATTTCAATGAAAATAATCAATCAATAGCACATGTACACAAATTTGATAAAAAAGAAAGAATAAACAAATTCAAAATTGTAAAACAAACTTAGTCTAGTTTCTCAAAGACTTTTCTGCAAAGTGTGATGCAACAATGTAAAATGCATTCCAAAATTCAAACTAAAATTTTCCTCTTATTTATCATATTCACTTATTAACTTAAAAGGCCAAGTCTGACACGAGTCAAGGAAATTGAAGAATAATCTTAAACCATACCAAACTTGTTTCAAAACTCTCTCTCTTTTTTCCTTTGTTTTTAATTTTCTATGAGAAAGAACATATTCTTTTTTTCTTTTTTTTTTTTTTTTATAAAATGCTATGTAAAATGTTTAAGACAAGACATAATAACAAGGCATGATGAAGGACATGTTTATACGAAATGTAATTTATACATAATGTAGTGGTAATGAAGATCAAATTTTGTTTTATTTCACCTAACTTTCATGATTCTAAAATGCAAATGACATGACTATCAACATATATATACACAATGATAATGAAATAAATTAAAACGATATATGTCCCTAACATGCTTGAGAAAAACGAATATTTGTATTCACAATACCTAGACACTAATCTTATTATTCCTTAATCCAACATGCAAGAAAGATGGAATTCCTAACTAAACCTTAAACATTCTTCTTCATTTTTTCTAGAAATCATTTTTATTTAATCACCAAACAAACATTTTTTATTTTCTATTTTTTCCTAAAAAAAAATTCACATTCCCTATTCGATTCTTTTTTTCAAAAATTGATTTTATTTCATTTTTATTCCAAATCAAATTATATATATATTTTTTAAATTCTTTTCCAAACAAATTCAATGACAATTTTTGTTGACATCTTTTTGTTCAAGAAGCCTCTTTTTTTTTAACCCCTTTTTTTTATTCTTAGCATTTTTAGACTCTCATTTAAAAATCCTACACGACCCAAAAAAATGATAAATATTTTTTTTTATTTTAGCATGTCTTATTCTTTGAAAATTTGATATAGAAAAGTCAATTATTCATCTCTTTTTTTTTCAATATTTATTTCGACTTCAAAAATAAAGAAAAAGAGAAATAATTTTTTTTATTCATTCCCTCATTTTTTTTCTAACTCTTTTTCCAAGAAAAATTAATTAATTTCCTACTCAATTCCTTTTACTCTTCTTTTATGCCTTTATCTCACGAATTTTTTTCAAGAATTATAAAGAATAAAGAATTCCTTTGAATTAAGAAACCTAATTGAATTTCCTTTTCTTTCTTTTTTTTTTTGTGAAAAGACAAAGATCTTATTTTTCTAAACCATTTTTAACAAATTATTTCATTTTTTATTATAAAAAGAAAAATTTTATGTGTTTTTTTTTTCATTATATATTTTTATTTTAAAGAGAAAAAAAGTGAAAGAAATTTTTTTTTGGTAGATATAAAACATCTTGTAACTAAATAAACATAAACCTCTTTTTCCTTCTTACTTTGGAGAACATTTTTATTAGTTCTTATTTTTAAGGACTTATTTTCAAAAAAAATACAAAAAATTCCCTCTTTTATAAAAGAAAGAAGAATTATTCACATTTTTAAAAAAAAAATTACACATTTATTCTATCATTTTCATCACATCTTTATTTTTCAAAAGTGGTTTTTTTTTACAATATCTTTTATAAAGAAAATATTTTTTTTTCATTTTTATTTTACAAAAATTCCCCTTTTTTTAAAAAAAAAAATCAAAGACTTACATTATATACAATTCAAATCAAAATTGATTGTACCTTTATTATTGACATGAGAAAATGGGTCGAATAGTGTTCCCTCGTGTCCTAATTTTGGGATAATTTCTACAAAAATTGGACATGGCTCTATCTAAGGCTGGCCTCTTAGGTTCTCTATATGCTGATTTAAGTCTCTAAAAGGTCAAAAGGTTCTCAAATTATACCTTACTGTCATCCACACTGGACTAGTAAGATTTAATTTGAGTGAGAGTATTTCATTTGCCATTGCGGAGGTGATTACCTCACGAGAGCAAAGGTACTCTACTCCCTCCTAAGAAGGACGAAACTCGAGTATAGAGCTCATGTTATGCAAATGCATATGCAAGTGTGTGTATGAGAGAACATATCAAATATTCATCAAATCAAAACCCTTATCCTAGATGCCCCACAATTTATTAAGAATAATATATACAAGATAAAGAATGCCATAAAATAAATATAATAACTTATTCACACAAATGCAACAAATTATTTAAAATTAAAGAAATTAAATTTAAATATTAATTAAGACCATTAAATTAAAACTTAGGATAACACATGACTAATAAATGGCTTGACCCTCAAAAAGCGTCCCCAGTTGAGTCGCCAAGCTGTCGTAACGGTTTCGCGCTTGACGATTTTGAAAACATTTAAAAAAACAATGGGAGTCGCCACCAATTTTTTTTGTCTAGGTGTGATTGGTCACCTAAAATATTTATCTTTTTAACAAAATCTCAAAATTAATTAAGTTTTATTAAAAAGACAAAATTCTTTTTTTTTTGTCTGCGAAGACAAAATCGGGTCCGAGAGTACGGTTACGCGTGGGGAAGGATTAGCACCCCCACGACGCCCGTTAAAAAATAGTACCATAATAATCATGTGTTATCCTTTGGTTTCAATAAAATGGTCTTAATTTAATATTTAAAATTAATTCCTTTTTATTCCATTTTTGAAGTATTTTATTATTTATCAAAATTATTTTTTTATTTTTAAAAAAAAAAGGTTAGATTTTGTTTATCGAAAGAGAGTGTGGACCCTTTTGTATTGAATAATTAAATCAAATACTCCAATACTTTATGCAGCATTTGAAATAATTTTTCTCACCAAGAGATTTCTTAAGAATCACTACTTGTGACTTCTATAGAATCTCATCTTTGGAAAATTCACACTTGTTTCGAAAATTATTATGAATGCACATGATGCAAACAAATAAAAATGATGCAAATGAATTTTTAATTTTAAATTTCATTATTTATTTGTTTATTTATTTATATATCTTTGTTTTTAACAAAACTTATTCATTTTCATTTTTAATAAAAATTTAAATTATTGAAAAATCATACTAAATATGCCAATACTTTTTGCAATATTTAGTAGGATTTCTCTCACCTAGGGATCAGTTAGGAATAACTACTTGTGACTTTCGTAACATCCCATCATCAGACATTCATTTAATTGAATTTCATTAGTTATTTATTTAATTTTCTTTGTTTTTTTTAAAAACTTATTTGTTTTTATTTTTAATAAAAATTTAAATTATTGAAAAATCATACTAAATATTCCAATACTTTTGGCAAGATTTAGTAGGATTTCTCTCACCTAGGGATCAGTTAGGAATCACTACTTGTGACTTCCGTAACATTTCATTATCGGACATTCATTTAATTGAATTTCATTAGTTATTTATTTAATTTTCTTTGTTTCTTTCTAAAAAACTTATTTGTTTTTATTTTTAATAAAAATTTAAATTATTGAAAAATCATACTAAATATTCCAATTCTTTTGGCAACATTTAGTACAACTCTTCTCACCTAGGGATCAGTTAGGAATCACTACTTGTGATTTCCGTAACATCCCATCATCGGAATTCATTTAATTTAATTTAAATTTTATTATTTATTTTCTTTTTCTATTTTCTTTTAAAAAATTATTTATTTTTATGTTTAACAAAAAATTAAATTATTGAAAAATCATACTAAATATTCCAATACTTTTGGCAACATTTAGTACGACTCTTCTCACCTAGGAATCAGTTAGGAATCACTACTTGTGACTTCTGTAACATCCCATCATCGGACTTCATTTAATTTAATTTAAATTTTATTATTTATTTCCTTTTTCTATTTTCTTTTAAAAATTATTTATTTTTATGTTTAACAAAAAATTAATTTATTGAAAAATCATACTAAATATTTCAATACTTTTGGCAACATTTAGTACGACTCTTCTCACCTAGGGATCAGTTAGGAATTACTACTTGTGACTTTCTTAACATCCCATCATCGGACATTTTATTAATTAAATTTAAAATTTTACTTTTCTTTGCTTTTGGTTTTTATATATATGTTATTTTATTTTTTATAAATTTTCTAATCAATAATAATTAATGAAAATACAAGTAGAAGAAAATTTTTTTTTTCAATTTCTTATTTTGCCACATGCATTAATAATAATAATAATAATAATAATAATAATAATAATAATAATAATAATAATAATAATAATAATAATAAAACACAAATAATAATAATAATCACAACAATAATAATAATAATCACAATAATAGTTAATAATAATAAACATAATAACATTAATAATAAATTTTTTTAATTTAGTTTTTTAATTTAATTTTTTGTAGACACCATTTTTGTCCGGATCTTTTCCAAACATTTTTAATTAATTACTTTTTATATATTTTTTATTACTGATTTTTATTTTTATTTTTTTTATTTTTTATTTTTTATTTTTTTATTTTTTTATTTTTTTTTTATTTTATTTTAGATTTAGAAATAAATTTTGGATTTTGATTTTTATAAAATATAATAAAAAGGGAAGGAAATCAGAATTAATTTTGATAGGAAAGCAGACTTGAATGAGACTATTAAAGATTGAAATTTAAATTTTGTGGAAAGAAAAATCAGAATTAATATCGGATTTAAGATCTGATTCTTGAAATCTAAAAATTTCCTAAAAGATTGATTCTTGATTTTTATTACCTAAAATAAAAACCTAGGTCTATTTAAATAACAACACAAGAAGAAAAAAAAAGAGGGGGGAAAAAAAAAGAACACACGGGCAAATAGAAAAAAAAAACCCTAGAAACCTTGGAGGAAAAAAACTTCTACTGATCATCATCCAACCGAACACCAAAGACCGAAGCTGCTTCTTCCTCAACCCGAACACCCTTGTTCAACGTTTCATGTGTCTCCATTTTTGTCCCAAGCCGTTTGCTTGTCGGGTTGTAATCTTGATTGTTGCTACTGTACGTTGGCCACTGTGAGAAAGCTGCTACGCACCGCCTCAGTCATCTTCATCGCTTACATCGCTGATTCATCGCCACCTGCTTGCATTGCCATTTGCTGCGCCTTTTGTCTGCTATTGTAGTCTCTCATTTGCTGCAATAAAATTCTATAAAAAAAATGAATCTGCCCTCTATGCCCTGAGAGAAAGACAAGAAACGTAGTGAATAAAAGAGAAAGGAAGCGCCGTTGTTCACTGTACAGGTTTGCTAAAGTAACTTTTTTTTTATATGTTATCATTTACTTTATTGTTTTTTTTCTATTTTATTCTTTGGCTTTTGTATTTTTTTTATATATTTGCTAATATGTTATCATTTATTGTTTTCCATTTTTACAATATTAATTAACTTGCTAATATGTATTTCACGTCCTTATTGCTAGAATGTTAGTAAATTTAGTTAGTTATAGTTGTTAGGGTATATTAAATTAATTAGTTTAGTTACTTAACTTGTAGAATATAATTAAATCAAATATCAAATTTATTGGACTAATTAAGTGGGATAATAAAAGTGAATAATTGACTAATAAAATAACTTGCTTAGTTTATATGGTTGAATTATTTTGAATAAATAGTGCCAAAGATCTTACGCTATTGAGTTTAGAGTTAATTACAAAAAAATAAAAAATATGTATAGTAAAAATTAATTATGATATTAAAAAGTAAAACAAACTAAATTATACCGAGGATGAAATTTCAAGAAAGTCAATCGAGACTCCTTGGATATTTCTAGGTGAGAAAATCTTTCTTAAGTTGAGCCAAATTGATGGAATATTTTTGAAAGAATTTTCAATAAATTATAATTAATGTTTATTCTTAGTAAATTAAATATGAATAAAATATAAATATATATAGATAAATAAATATAAATACGAGAATATAAATTAGATGAGAAATTAAATAAATAGAATGAAATAGCTTAGATTGAAAGTAATTAGTAATTAATAAGATTAGATAATAAAGAAGTAAATGTGAATTATACCAAGGATGAAATTCCAAGAAAGTCAATTAGGCTTCCTTGGATATTTCTAGGTGAGATGATTCTTTCTTAAGTTGAGCCAAATTGATGGAATACTTTTGAAAGAATTTCAATAAATTGTAATTCATGTTTATTTATAATAAATGAAATATGAATAAAATTAGATAGCTATAAACAAATAAATAACTTAGAATAAAAATTATAAGAAATAAAAATAGAAAAATATGAATTATGCCAATGATGAAATTTCAAGAAAGTCAATTAGGACTCTTTGAAAATTTCTAGGTGAAAAGATTTCTTTTAAGCCGAGCCAAATTGATGGGACGCTTTTAAGAAAATCTTCAATAAACCATGATTCATATTTATTCTCTAAATAAATAAATAAAACATATAGATAAGAATAATGTAAAATAAGATTAGAAAATATAGGAATTAGCATGGAGTCAATATTAGAACCAAATTTAAGTATAATAAGAGTTTCATAAAATATTTAATTAATCCGACGATGGAGTTCAAGAAAGTCAATTGAGACTCCTTGGACATCTTGAGGTGAGGGGAATTTCTAAGATTGGAGGCAAATTGATGGAAAAATCTTAGAAATATTCCCAATATATAAGCATATCGAAATTAATATAAACACAAGGCAAATTGTAAAGATAACCTAAAACTAGTTGGTACCATTTTAGGATGGGCGTTGTAGGGGTGCTAATCCTTCCCTTCACGTAACCGTACTCCCGAACCCTAGTATCTTTGAACGTAGACCAAGCCTTATCCTTAGTTTGAATAGGTGACCAACCACACCTAGGTAGAATGGTTGGTGGCGACTCCTTTGATTTTAGTGTCTAGCTATTAGGTTTTATCCGAAACTTAATACGTTATGACAGTTTGGCGACTCCACTGGGGACTTTAGAGAGTCAATCCAACAATTGGTTTTAAGTTATTTTAGGTTTGCCTTAGGTATGTTAATTTTGATAAAATAATAAGACATTAATAACTACATGTTTCTTTGACACACACTTCATGTGTATGTGCATGCATTAGCCCTCTACCCGGGCTCTATCCTTCTAGGAGGAAGTAAAGTAACTACGCTCTCGTGAGGTAATACCTCCTGTAGACACCAATTTTGTCCGGGATTGTGAATCTCGAGTCGCTTGACGTATATTCCAAAAATAAAAAGTGAATTAAACCCATGTTTAAATAATTGATTTTTATTTCATTTTGTTTTTATCTTTATTTTTTTATTTATTTTTTATTTATTTTTTATTTATTTTATTATTTTTTATTTTTATTTATTATTTTTATTTATTTTTTATTTTTATTTTTATTTTATTTTTATTTTTATTTATTTTATTATTATTTATTTCATTATTATTTTTATTTGTATTTGTATTTTTTATTTTTTATTTTTATTTTTATTTTATTTTTATTTTTATTTTATTTTCTTTTATTTTTTATTTTTTATTTTTTTATTTTATTATTTTATTTTGTTTTATTTTATTTTATTTTATTTTATTTTATTTTATTTTATTTTATTTTATTTTATTTGTGTGTGTGTTTTGTATTTTTATCTTTTTTTCTTTTCTCTTCTTTTCTTTTTCATTATTATTCACTTTATTATTATTCCTCTTTCTATTTTTTTCTTTATTTCTCTTTTCATTCTTATTTTTATTTGTTATTTTATTTATTTATTTTATTTGATATGAATTTTAGTATTTTATTTTTCTTTTATTATTTACTCATTTATTTATTTTGATTAAAAAATGCAAAAAAAAATTAATTAAAAAAAGGAAACAAAACCAAAATGAAACCCTAACCCTGACCGAAACCCCAAACAGAGACTCCACCCCAAACCCTAATCTGAAACCCAAACCCTCACCGAGACCCAAATCCCTAACCCCAACCGAACCCCTAACCCCAAATCCCAAACCCCCAAACCAAACCTTAAACCGAACAAAACCCTAACCCCAAACAGAATCCCTAGCCTTGCCCAGAAACCTTAAACGCATCGTGACCCCCAAAATGAGTCCTAACCCTAATGGCCGCCAGAAACGAAAAAGGAAAGATCTTGTCTTCAGAATCTGCAAGGAAATCAAGAAAAAAGGAATTTAAAATCAGACATTAAAGAGACAATCACAATCAGATCTGTGATCCGATTTCCAAACTTCCAAACTATTCAGATCTGAATTTTTATAAAAGGAGACAATACAGAAACCAAAAGGGAGGAGGGAAAAAAAGAAACGATAGCCACAAATCAAAAACAGGCATCAACAGCAACAACAGAAACAGAGAAAACACAGAGAAAAATACATAGAGAGGAACAACAAAACAGAATCAAAAGAGAACGGTGGGATTCTGTTTAGGGTAGAGGGATTCTACCAGACAAAGATGGTTTCTCGAAAATGTATTTCAAAGGATCAAGTTTGGCCACCAACCAAGTCGTGTGATATAACATGTACTGTCTGAGTCTTTGGGTTGTCCAAGCTAAAGCGCAACACATCTTTTCCAATTGAGAATACTTCACTTCGTAGTCAATGAATTTCTTACTTAGGTAATAGATGGCTTGTTCTTTCTTGCCACTCTCATCTCGTTGCCCCAGTACACATCCCATTGAACCTTCGCAAACTGTCAAGTACAAAATCAAAGGTCTATCAGGAATAGGAGGTACTAACACAGGCGGGTTTGATAAGTACTCCTTGACTTTATCGAAGGCCTTTTGACATTCTTCATTCCATTCCCCAGAGTCATGTTTACGAAGAAGCTTGAAAATTGGATCACATTTTGAAGTAAGTTGAGATATAAACCTGGATATGTAGTTTAGCCTCCCTAAGAAACCTCTTACTTCTTTGGTGGTGCAAGGAGGGGACAAGTTCTGAATGGCACGCACTTTGTCTGGATCAACTTCTATCCCCCTTTCGCTAACTACAAATCCCAATAATTTTCCAGATCTTGCCCCAAATGTACACTTGGCTGGGTTTAACTTCAACTGGTATTTCCTCAACCTTTCAAAGAGCTTCTTAAGATTAGCCACATGGTCTTCTCCTTCACGAGACTTTGCAATCATATCATCCACGTACACCTCAATCTCTTTATGCATCATGTCGTGGAAAAGACTAACCATAGCCCTTTGATATGTAGCTCCAGCGTTCTTCAATCCGAATGGCATGACTCTATAGCAAAATGTTCCCCACATTGTCACGAAAGTAGTCTTTTCCATATCTTCTCTAGCCATCTTGATTTGATTATAGCCGGAAAAGCCATCCATAAATGAAAATATGGAATGCCTCGCTGTATTGTCCACAAGGGTGTCAATGTGAGGAAGCGGGAAATTGTCTTTAGGGCTAGCTCTGTTCAAATCCCGATAATCCACGCACATCCGCACCTTTCCATCCTTCTTAGGCACAGGGACAATATTAGCTACCCACTCCGGGTATTTGGCCACTTCAAGAAAACCTGCATCGAATTGCTTTTTAACTTCCTCTTTTATCTTCAACAACATTTCCGGCTTCATGCGTCTTAACTTTTGTTGTACCGGTTTGCACTCTGGTTTCAAAGGCAATCTATGCTCCACAATATCAGTATCAAGGCCAGGCATATCTTGGTAAGACCAAGCAAACACATCTACATATTCACGAAGTAACTCCTTAAGACCCTTTCTTTCATCCGATGCTAGTGATGTTCCGATTTTGACCTCTTTCTTATCTTTTTCATCTCCCAAATTAATTATTTCAACAACTTCCTGATGAGGTTCAATTGGTTTCCTATCTTCTTCCATCGATCTCAACAAGTCACGGGGTAAAGGGTAGTCCGTAAAGACATCTTCATCATCAGATTCACCAAATTGAGCAAGGTTTTCAAAATCAAATTCTGAGTTATTGACATTATTATCATCTTGTTTATTGTTTTGATACCTGAAAGTAGATGAAATGGGAAATTATAGGTATTTTCAGTGTTGGCATGCTAAAGAAAGAAAGAAAGAAATGATTGGGAAAATAGGAATGCATAATGCTAATCATTTATTGAAATGGAAAATAACAAAGTTGGCCCATACATAAAAATTTATTTGGGTGCTTTTGGGCTGAAGCACTAAAAAAATCCAACTTGCTTTATTCAAAACATAAAAGACAAAGACAATTGCATTATTACTTTTCAAAGGAAATCTCTGGGAACTCCAAAATCGTCCAATTCTTCAACTCAGCTCCTGCAGGGGTCATATGCACAAACCGTCCAGCTACATTCTCCTCTGATATCTTCTTATCTACCATGTGAATGGACAGATCAGAGAAATCCCCCTCAAGCTGCATCGCCAGTTTCCCCCTTTCGTCACTAGTTTGATATCCACCAAAATAAAAGGTGTCATAAAGGTAAGGAATGACCAATTTCTCAGTTTCAAATTCGTCCCCTTTCAAATGTGCTATTCGCCTCTCTTTCTTTTCTTCCATCTTCTTTGCTTTATCTTTCCAAGTTGGTTTGTATCCTAACCCGAACCTGTCCTTGCTTTCTAAAATTGTGATGGCCTTTCTAATCCCTTGGTGGTTTCTTCCCAATCCAACTCCTGGATACCAACCTTTGCCCATGGTTTGCTTCACCACCATCTCTGTAGCTGCTGACAGGTGAGGAGCATATAATTTCGAACCTTCTCCTATGTAGGTTGCATTAACAAACTCAAAAGCTCGATATGAACATTCCCATGCATTCTCTGTTGTCTCAACATACGGAGTGCTTGGAGATTGAGTGACAAAGATGTCTTCCTCTCCCGAAACTGAGATTTGTTGATTCCCCACGAAAAACTTCACCTTTTGATGGAGAGTGGAAGGGACAGCTCCTGTCGTGTGTATCCAAGGCCTTCCTAGCAAAAGAGTATATGAAGGCGTAATATCCATGACTTGGAATTGTATATTGAAAATACATGGACCAATCTCCACAGGTATCTCTATATCGCCCGACACTTCTCGACGGACTCCATCAAATGCCTTGACAATCATGTTGCTTTTCCGCATATACGATGAATCCACTGGTAACCTTAGCAAAGTGCACATAGGCATCACATTGAGAGCCGATCCATTATCAATGAGAACCCTGCCAATTGTGTGGCTCTTACACCTGACTGTGATGTGAAGAGCCTTGGTGCTTCCCCTCCCTTCCGCAGGAATCTCATCATCACTGAAAGATATATAATTTGAAGCCACCAAATTACCGACTAAATTGTCCATTTTGTCCATGGATATATCAGGAGGTACGTATGATTGATTCAACACCTTTAATAAAGCATTCCTGTGAGACTCAGAATTCAGGAGAAGTGATAAGAGTGAAACCTTTGCTGGTGTTTTGTTCAATTGCTCGACAATATTGTATTCACTATGCTTAATCAAGCTCAAAAACTCATCGGCATCTTCTTTCGTAATAGACTCTTGACATCCTGTCTCTTGAACCTCTATCGGGTTAACCCTATCCCCTTCCACAATTCCTGCCTTCTCTTTTCTAGCTTTAGCTAACATTTCAGGACTATAGCAACGCCCACTTCGTGTCATTCCCCCAACTCCAGTGATATTCGCTGTTTCGAGGCTTTTAGGGGACATATGCTCTCTTTCTCCATTCATTACTATATCATAGCCATATCTCCAAGGTACCGCCTTGTTGTCTTTGTATGGAAACGGAATAGGAGCTTTGATTGTGATCCCACTAGCTTGGCTTGATTTTTCCTCAAGGCGGATTTTCAGAGGCTTTGACTTTAGGTCGTCATCAATCACACTAATCTCATTCCCTTTTCCTCTTCCTTCCCAAAATTCAATTTGATATGAGTCCATCAACTCTTGCAATCTGTAACGAAAAGCTTCACAGAACTGAATTGAATGACCTACTGCACCATTGTGGTATGGACAAACCAGATTGGGATCATACGAATCTATATGGGTCTCCAAAATCAAGGTTTCTGGTTGCAACATGTCTGCCTTCACTAATATATCAAAGACCTGACTTAACGGAGTCTTTATTTCTGCAACAGCTCTTTTAATGTAATCCTTCTTTTCATTGCTTAACATGTTCACTGCTGCTCCACCATGGTTTGGCAAAGGATTCCCATTCACAACTTGTTCTGCTTTCGGCTCCTCAAAACTCAACTGCCCCGCCTTCATCAAGCCCTGCACTTTATACTTCAATCCCAAGCAATTTTCTATAGAGTGACCCACATTGTCATTGTGGTAAGCACACTTTGCGTTTGGATCATACCATTTGGGATACGGGGGTTTTAGGGGTTCAAGGTATACGGGGGCAATAAGACGGTTTTGCACCAGTTTAGGATATAACTCCGCATAGGTTATGGGGATTGGGGTGATAGGGGGTCTTTCTTGATTGAAGCGTGGCCTTCCAGGGTTATTCATTAGGTTTGTAGCTTGAGTAAAGGGTTGGGTTGGTCTCATGCTTGGCGAGCGAAAAATGGGCTGAGTATTTGTTGGTGGGTTTAGTTGATATGGGTAGGGTGAAACATAATTGATAGCATGAGGATAAGATTGGTATTGGTTGGAAGGGCGTTGGTGAATAAAACCTCCTGCAGAGATAGCCTGGACATCTCCTTCCTTTTTCTTAGGAAACCCTCCTTTCCTGGCCTCTACACCCTCAATCTTGCCATTTTTAATAGCATTTTCTATTGCCTCTCCTGAAAGCACCATGTCAGAAAAGTTCTTACTAACATTTCCTATCATCCTCTCATAATAAGGAGCTTTGAGAGTGTTTAAAAATAACATCGTTAACTCCTTTTCTGTCAATGGAGGTTGAACTTCAGCAGCTGCATCTCTCCACCTCTGAGCGTATTCTCTAAAATTCTCGTTTGTTTTCTTCTCCATGCTTTGGAGAGAAAGGCGATCAGGAGCCATATCACTTACGTGACGATATTGGGCTAGAAATGCCCTAGCAAGGTCTTTCCATGAATGTATACGACTCCTGTCCAACTGAACATACCACCTTACAGCAGATCCTGTAAGGCTATCTTGAAAACAGTGAATGAGCAACTTTTCATTACGAGCATATCCTGCCATCTTTCTGCAGAACATCGTAACATGGGTTGTCGGGCATTTAGTTCCATCATATTTCTCGAAGTCTGGAACCTTGAACTTTGCGGGCAACACCAAATCGGGAACTAGGCTCAACTCTTCTGCATCAACATTCCCAAAGGAGTCGTTTCCTTCGATGGCTTTCAACCTTTCCTCTAACATGTCACATTTCTGTTGTATCCCTACAGCTAGATTGTCAACTGCTTCTCTCTTCAACTTCTCTTGTTCAAGAGGATCGTCCAAGTTTGGGACGAAAATAGGGTCGACAGGACTAGACCCTATACCAGGTTGATTTTGGCCTATAGCATGGCCTTGTCCTCCCATTGAAGGTGTTGCGTGAGCATAAACCTTTGGAGACATTTGGGCTTGATGGGTGAACCCTTGAGGGTATGGTGGATCATCACTAGAACATTCTTCTTTTGTTGCTAGGTCTTGCACAACTCCCTTCCCCTTAGCCATACTCATCATCAATTCCATCATCTTGGTCATTTGCTCTCGAGTTTCCTCTTGAGCCTTGACAATCTCTTGTTGCACTTTCTCCATCCTATCAATCCGTGCTAATTGTTCGCTCTCCATTGCTCTAGTTCGTGCACGAGTTTGGTATGGATGATTTGGAAGGGCTATTTTTGTACCTTGTTGTCACAATTAAAGAGAATTATTTTTATTAAATGCTCATGAAGGAAAAAGCAAAAGTAGGAAAAATCTTTGTAAGAAATTTATTGCATAATAAAGGATTGTCTTATAACAAAAACTTATAAAAACCCAATGCTTATAAAGCTAGTCTCATAACAATTGTTGAACAAAATTAAAGATCCACTACATCCATAAAGAAAATCTAAGGTGTCCACCTAAGCCTCCTCAACAAACTGTAGTGACCTTGGATCTCGTCCAACAGTAGTCGCAGATTCTCCCCATGCTCAGTAAGTGGGCTGACTCCGAGCTTCAAATCCATTATTCTGTCTTCCATGTCTCTTGCTCTATGTGCCATGACATTAATTTGTTCAATCATGGAAACCAAAAGATGTGAATCGCGAGCTCTCCTTAAAGTAGCATACTTCTCCTTTAGCTCGTTCAACTCATTAACAACCTTTTGCAAGATCTGCAAGTATTCTTGGGATCGATTAAGGGCATCTTGCGAACTCATCTGTTCGCTTATGACCTTGCCTTCAAGTTCTTCACATTTGGTCCTCTTCTTTTGTATCTCAGTCTTAAGTTGTTCATTCTCTTCTCGCAAACGTTTACTTTCAGACCTTGAGAGTTGCTCCTTCAAGTATCTGATTTCATCTATCAACTTATACTTCTCTTGATGGACCCTTGTATACGCTTGCTCCCTTCTCCCCAGCTTTTCCTCCGTTTCACATTTGAGCTTCTTAATTTCCCTCTCTAGGGCTTTCTTTTCTTCCTCTAATTTCCTCTTGGCAATCTCCAGATCTATCATGGGGTCTCGGGGTATAGGCTCTTCGTGGGCTTCATCTTCTTCAGGGGGAAGTAAAATATCTTTGACTCGCCTAGCATGCCAGACAGAATATTCAGGGGAAATTTTATCTATAAATCTTCCCTTTTGTATTTTGCAAGCTGTCTTCCAAGCCTTGACATCATCTTCTATCTTCCTTAGTGCCCCTTTTTCAATATAGGAGTATTCCCTTTGGTCGAGTCCAAATGTCATGGGGATGAACTGGTCATATCCTAGTTGTCTTCGTACCATGATGGGAGAATAAGTAATAGTTCCCCACACACCCAACAAAGGGACCCATGGTTGCTCTCCACATTTATACACCATTGACCTTCGTGGCATCCATGGTGCTAACCAAACTACATCTTGGGTCGTGGTTTTGCGCAAAGTCGAAACCCATTCCTTTTTCGTCTTGAACTTGGGCCACTCACTTTCACAAAATTCCTTAATAAGAAGACTGCTACCAAGGAAAGCATCTTTGAATTTACTACGTTCACATTTAAAATGACTCCTCATCCACATATATAATAACTGCATGCACCCGATGAAACGCCCTTCACCATTCCTACGACAGTAGCTCAAAGATCTAAATGTTTCAGCTAAGATAACCGGAGCAGCATTCACCTCATGCTCATGTTGTTCAACGAGGTCTACAAGAACAATCTCCACATACTGCAATGATCTAGGAAAAACCACCATCCCATAAATAGCTAATGCCATTAAGCTCATACTTTGCTTGTCTGTCAATTGTTTGCCAAAACAACTCCGAAGAAAATTCCATCCCAAATAGGTACCTTCCCCTTTTTTCTTGATGTGTTGGTCAACCTCTTGTACATCAATACCTATCATTTGTGCTAAACACTTGCGATGGTTCCTCTTATTCTTCTTGTAAATCTTGCTTTTCTCTGACTCCTTAATACGAAGTAAGACCGTGTACTCCTCAATAGTGGGCACCATGTCCACCTCGTTAAACACAAAGCACCTATACGAAGGATCCCAAAAATACACCATAGCCCTGATCAAATTATCGTCCATAGGTACAGTAAGAAGCAACGCTAAATCTCCATATTTCTCTTGAAAGGCAATATGTTTCGTTTTATCCCACTTTTCCCAGATATCAATCAATTCAGTGAGATCATTTTGCTTGAGATCAAGACGAACTTTTTCTGGAAGGCTACACACGTGATCTTTGGGCAAGCAATCACCATCCTTGCGTTGAGCTTCCTCAGATACCGCTTTAACCATATCAGCGAGTTCCTCCAACATAGGCTTATCTTGTAGACGATTTCCCATGGGTGTAGAGAACCAACTTTGTCAATCAATTGCTATGAGACAGGTTTTCCTACAAGAATGCATGATGAGTCAAAACAAGACATGATTAAAGATATATGCACATACTTCAAATTTTGTTAAACATTGCTCCTTCATGTGTCCTATAAGGTTTCCATACTATAGGTAGGCATAGTTCTATCCTAGGGCGGTTCCCTTAAGCTTCTACATGTAGGGCTTGGATGGTCCAATGTTCTAAAGGTTCCCAAATTGTTCCTTACTATCGTCCACATGGACTAGTAAGGCACCCAATCCTCACCCATCATAGGCTACAAACGGAAAGGTTCAATTTGAGTGGGAGTATTTCGCTAGCCATTGCGGAGGTATTACCTCACGAGAGCGTAAGTACTCTACTCCCTCCTAAGAAAGGGTAAAGCCCGGGAAAAGGGCTGATGTATGCAAATGCGCGTGAAGTGTGTGTGGAAGGAACATGTAATTATTAACTTTTCTTTTATAAAATTTAACACTCTTAAAATGAATCTAAGATAACCTAAAACCAATTGTTGGCTTGACCCTCTAATTTCCCCAGCGGAGTCGCCAAACTGTCATAACGTATTAAGTTTCGGAAAACCTAATAGCTAGACACAAAGACATGGAGTCGCCACCAACCATTCTAACCTAGGTGTGATTGGTCACCTATTCAAACTAAGGATAAGGCTTGGTCTACGTTCAAAGATACTAGGGTTCGGGAGTACGGTTACGTGAAGGGAAGGATTAGCACCCCTACAACGCCCATCCTAAAATGGTACCAACTAGTTTTAGGTTATCTTTACAATTTGCCTTGTGTTTATATTAATTTCGATATGCTTATATGTTGAGGGGAATTTCTAAGATTTGAGCCAAATTGATGGAAAAATCTTAGAAATATCCCCAACATATAAGCATATCGAAATTAATATAAACACAAGGCAAATTGTAAAGATAACCTAAAACTAGTTGGTACCATTTTAGGATGGGCGTTGTAGGGGTGCTAATCCTTCCCTTCACGTAACCGTACTCCCGAACCCTAGTATCTTTGAACGTAGACCAAGCCTTATCCTTAGTTTGAATAGGTGACCAATCACACCTAGGTTAGAATGGTTGGTGGCGACTCCATGTCTTTGTGTCTAGCTATTAGGTTTTCCGAAACTTAATACGTTATGACACCTCCGCAATGGCTAGCGAAATACTCTCACTCAAATTGAACCTTTCCATTTGTAACCTGTAATGGGTGAGGATTGGGTGCCTTACTAGTCTTGTGTGGACGACAGTGAGGAACAATTTGGGAACCTTTAGCCCTTTTGTCTAAAGCCATGCATATAGTGAAATTAAGAAGACCAACTGTAAGATAGAGCCATATCAACCCATGCTCTAGAAAATACCCATTACTCAGGACACATGCTTGATCAAGTTTGTTTGATTTTGGTTTATACATGAGACACTAAGAGGGTACCATGCGTTCACCAAAACATCTCCATGCATCATTCATCCATTATTGTTACATGGAAACTTTTTACCATGCCATTACATTCATAAACATGAAGCATCATATCATTTTGTTCATCTTCATTCATTTTAAAAAAAAAAAACAAAGCATTTTCAAAAATTTTCAAGCATCACCATATGTGAAATGATAAATTCTTAATTGTGGCAATAAAAGATTCGAAGATAGCTCGACCAAAGGTTCATTCACACAACACTCGTTATCAAGCTAAGATCATGGAAGAAGAATCAAGCATGCGCATGGAGAAGATGGAAAAAGCTCAAGAGGAAATGAGGGGGCAATTGGCCCAAATTACAGAGCTGTTGAAAAATCTAAGCAAGGGTAAAGGAGTTGTAGAAGAAGTTGCAGTCCAAGAAGGGGTTCAACAACGCAGTATGGAAGACCCTGTCTATCCTCCTGGATTCGGTCCTCATCCAAATCAAACATCCCAAGAAAGAAGATATCCGCCTGCTTACACTGCTATACCCCAAGTGTTTGGACAAGCTCAATTCCAAGGACCCGCCCATCCTTCCCAAGGCGCAAAATCTTCTGATCCCATTGAGGTGCCCGACTTAGATGACCTAAGGGAATTTGAGAAGTTGAAAGTCAAACAAGTAGAAGAGAAAGATGAGGCAAAGTCACAACGAAAGATCAATATGTTGGAGGAAAGACTTCGAGCTATTGAAGGCTTAGATCTATATGGGCCCATGGATGCTACTGGATTGTGTTTGGTGTCTGATTTAATCATTCCACCCAAATTTAAGGCCCCGGAGTTTGAAAAGTACAATGGGACTTCTTGCCCTAGGTCTCATCTCATTATGTATTGCCGAAAAATGGCTGCCTATGCTCAAGATGATAAACATCTTATTCATATCTTTCAAGAAAGCCTTACTGGATCTGCAGCGAAGTGGTATAATCAATTAGATGGAACTCGAATCACCACTTGGAATGACTTGGCAAGAGCATTTATGGCTCAATATCGACATGTTGCTGACATGGCCCCTGATCGTCTGTCTTTACAAAGCATGGAAAAGAAGGCTAATGAGAGTTTCAAACAATATGCCCAAAGGTGGCGTGATATGGCTGCAGAGGTGCAACCTCCACTTTCGGAGAAGGAGCTTACCATTATGTTCGTTAATACTTTGAAGGCTCCATACTACGATAGGATGATCGGTAGTGCCACTAAGAATTTTGCTGATATGGTATTGTCTGGTGAGATAATTGAGAATGCAATCAAGAGTGGAAAGATTGAAGCTCCCAACAGTATTGAGAAGAAAGGAGGAGCCAACAAAAGAAGGGAAGAAGAAGTCCATGCTGTTGCATATGGAAGGCAATATGGAGGCTATGTCCCACAACACCCTTATCACATGCCACAACCTTACTATCCTGCCCAGAATCCTTACCATTCTTACCCTAAGGTTAATGTTCAACCTAGTCCCCAAACACCTGCCCCAACTATTTAGCTAGCTAAGCAGTTTAATAAGCAAGAGGGCAATCATAATGCGTCATGGCCAAAAAGAGAAAGGACTCCTATTGACCCAATCCCCATAACCTACACTGAGCTGTACCCAAAATTGATCAAAGGACAACTCATTGCACCCATCTATGTGGAACCTCTCAAGCCTCTATATCCAAAGTGGTACGATGAGAATGCTCGATGCGAGTATCACTTCGGGAACGTGGGCCACTCTCTAGAGAATTGCACTGCGCTAAAGTATAGAGTGCAAGGATTGATAAAAGCTGGTATGTTGAGTTTTGAAGCGAAAGGGGAACCGACTACGAATGCAAACCCATTGCCTAACCATACTAATGAAGGATGAGTTTTGTGGGGGCATGAAGGGTTCGAGCCTGACAATTTTGAAGATCTATAAATTCTAGTTTTGTTTTTGCTTTCTTTCATTTCTTTAAGTAATGCAAGATAGTTTTTGAAAGTGCTTAAGCCCATAAGCACGAAATAAATTTTATGTATGGGTTATCTTTTATTTATTTCCTTTTCAATAAAGCGACTAGTGTGATGCACTGTCAATTTCTCATTCCATTCATTTGCCATTTCTCAACATCCTCACCATATCTTTCACTCACAAGTATCCAAATAATGAACATGATGATAATGATGTCAATAAATCTAGGGTTCAATTTTGAAAGAACTACTATTGTTGATAGTATGCCAATGTTGCGAAAGCAAGAAAATGAAGGAAAGGTTGCTTACCATCCGCACTTGATAGACAGTACGAGAAAGGTGAATCTCTTACAAAAGCTTCTAACAAGTTTGTCATTGTTCAATAAATGATCTTTAAGGAGAGCGCTTACATTTGAAATGATAAATGGCTTTCTTTCACTATCCTTCAAGCATGAGTAAAATTATCCTTTGATTACCCCTTTTGAGCCTATTATATTTTTGTAATATAACCCACCAAGGATCACCCTCCACATTGGGGGCAAGGAAGATGAAATAAAGAAATTTTAAGGGCTAAAATGAAAGTGTTCATGATGAATCAAGGGGCAAAAAAAAAGAAGAAAAGAAAAATAGCCCAATTTTATGAAAAAAAGAAGAAGGAGAAAAAAAGGGTTTCTATTCAAAAAGAAAACCCAAAAAAAAAAAAGCAAGAAGGGGCAAAATGCCTGAATGTTTTACTTGATAAAGAAAGTGATCCCTTGGTTTATAAAACTTGAAACACAGTTTGGGCCTACTATATCCTTTTCTTTCATAAGCCCCCACCTGAGCCTACATTACATGCCTTTAAAAGCCCATTTTGATCAAATGTAAATGTTTAAATTGAAGAATCATGTATTGAATGAACGCATACCTGTATAATGAGATAATGATCCTTTGAAGGTTCGATGAAGATAAAGGAAGTAGATCAAGTTGAATAAAGAAGTCCATAAGCTTTAGAAGATATCTTGGATCGAAATCAAGAACGCCTATTAAGGGGCATGAATTTGGATTGAGCATTGAAGGTTGAAGTTTGTCAAAGCCAATGGAGTTGAAAATGAAAAAAAAAAGAGGAAAAATATGAAAAAAAAAAAGAAAGAAAAAAAGAAGAAAAAAAAAGAAAGAAAAAAGAAAAAGGAGGATTCAAATTGAAAACCCGAAAAAGGGCAATTTAAATCAAATAAAGGAGCACCTAAGTTGAAAACCTGAAAAGGCGGCTTAGGAAAATATCAGCATAAAAAGTTTTGATAAAGGGCAAGATTGGCAGACACTGCATAAAAAAACATATCAACATAAGAGTGGGCTTTTGGAAAAGAATTTTAGATTGACTTGATTGAATGTCAGAATGTTCATTAAATGGATACTGAAAACCATATTCGAAACAGACTGTCCCATTGATTTTTCTTGATTTCATGTTCCTTTTCTAAGAATGAATATCTATATCTCTCTTGGTCATTTTAAATTTATACCACCCATATAACAAATGGAGAATATGCATAAGTGCATTACATTGGTGGTCGAGTTGGAAGGAAAATAAATAAATTTTAGTAACCTTTTTTGGGTAAATTTTTGAAAAAAAAATATTCTTTTGAGAAATCTTGCATTACTAAGAGAGAGAAAGAAACAAAAGTGAATGATGAATATACAAATCTGAAAACATGATGGCTAGTCTTCGGGCATAACTGGACTAGGACTCAATAAAAGATGGGATGTTAAATGAAAGGAGATTTAAAGAATTCAGCAGATATGTGGGACTTGAGAAAGGCAAGATGAGCTTGAGAATCTTGTTACCACAATTGAGAATGCATTTGCATACATTCATGGAATAATTCAAGGAGCATGACATTGACATGTGCATAACATTCATAGCATCCATGGTATTCATGACATTCATTAAATTCATGACATGCATCACATTTCATTAGTGTCTTTTGACATTGAATTATTTGTTAAGAATTAGGATAAGAAGTTCTGAATGATTAAAATTTTGAGGAAAAAAGAAAATATAAGAGATGGTAATTTGAAAAAATGAAGAGGTATGAGAAGATGATGAGAAAAATACTTTTTTTGAAAAACCTTAGATGAGAGCAAAGTTCAGTTTAGCTGGCACCTTAAAGGAGGATGAAGTCCAATATTGTTAGTATCAAAATGAAAGTTAAGCCCAGTCAAACCCATGTTAACTGGCATTCTGAAATGAAAGGTTATTTTTCAAAAGTCTGAATGCCTCTGGTGAGAGGAGCACAAGGTTATTTTTCAAAGTCCCAATGCCTCTGGTGAGAGGAGCACAAGTTTATTTTTCAAAGTCCCAATGCCTCTGGTGAGAGGAGCACAAGATTATTTTTCAAAGTCCCAATGCCTCTGGTGAAAGGAGCACAAAATTATTTTTCAAAGTTCCAATGCCTCTGGTGAGAGGAGCACAAGATTATTTTTCAAAGTTCCAATGCCTCTGGTGAGAGGAGCACAAAATTATTTTTCAAAGTTCAAAGTCTCAATGCCTCTGGTGAGAGGAGCACCAAGTTATTTTTCAAAGTTCCAATGCCTCTGCTGAGAGGAGCACAAAACTATTTTTCAAAGTTCCAATGCCTCTGGTGAGAGGAGCACAAGGTTATTTTTTAAAAAAAGTCTCAATGCCTCTGTTGAGAGGAGCTCTTTATTTTTCAAAAAGTCTCGATGCCTCTGTTGAGAGGAGCTCTTTGTTTCAAAACGTCCCATAGCCTCTGGCGAGAGGAGCTTTTATTTCATGATCATTTTTCATTTCCTTGGTCTTATGATAGGAAAGACTAGGAATTTCATTTCACAGTCCTTAGTCTTATGATAGGAGAGACTAGGAAAACTTCATTTTTTGCATTCCTTAGTCTTATGATGGGAGAGACTAGGAATTTCACTTTGCATTCCTTAATCTTGTGATAGAAAAGATTAGGAAATCTCATTCTACATTCATTTCCTTGGTCTTATGATAGGAGAGACTAGGACATCTCATTTTACATTCCTTAATCTTATGATAGAAAAGATTAGGAAATTGCGTTCCTTAGTCTCATAATAGGAGAGACTAGGACATTTATTTTGCATTCCTTAGTCTTATGATAGAAAAGACTAAAAAGTTCCATTTTGCATTCATTTCTTTAGTCTTATGATAGAGAAGACTAGAAGATTTCATTTTGCATTCATTTCCTTAGTCTTATGATAGAAGAGGCTAGGAAACTTCATTTTGCATTCATTCCTCAATCTTTATAAGAGAAGAAGGTTAGGAAATTTCATTTGGCATTTAGCCTCATGTGAGAGAAGGCTACCAAAAAAAATCATATTTTACAAAAAAAATTCATTGATAGGTCTTGCATTCGGACAAAATGGTTGTCTATGTCTTTGCACCATTATTGTTTCACAGCAAAAGTGCAAAGAGGGGCAACTGTAGACACCATTTTTGTCCGGATCTTTTCCAAACATTTTTAATTAATTACTTTTTATATATTTTTTATTACTGATTTTTATTTTTATTTTTTTTATTTTTTATTTTTTTATTTTTATATTTTTTTTATTTTATTTTAGATTTAGAAATAAATTTTGGATTTTGATTTTTATAAAATATAATAAAAAGGGAAGGAAATCATAATTAATTTTGATAGGAAAGCAGACTTGAATGAGACTATTAAAGATTGAAATTTAAATTTTGTGGAAAGAAAAATCAGAATTAATATCGGATTTAAGATCCGATTCTTGAAATCTAAAAATTTCCTAAAAGATTGATTCTTGATTTTTATTACCTAAAATAAAAACCTAGGTCTATTTAAATAACAACACAAGAAGAAAAAAAAAGAGGGGGGGAAAAAAAAGAACACACGGGCAAATAGAAAAAAAAACCCTAGAAACCTTGGAGGAAAAAAACTTCTACTGATCATCATCCAACCGAACACCAAAGACCGAAGCTGCTTCTTCCTCAACCCGAACACCCTTGTTCAACGTTTCCTGTGTCTCCATTTTTGTCCCAAGCCGTTTGCTTGTCGGGTTGTAATCTTGATTGTTGCTACTGTACGTTGGCCACTGTGAGAAAGCTGCTACGCACCGCCTCAGTCATCTTCATCGCTTACATCGCTGATTCATCGCCACCTGCTTGCATTGCCATTTGCTGCGCCTTTTGTCTGCTATTGTAGTCTCTCATTTGCTGCAATAAAATTCTATAAAAAAAATGAATCTGCCCTCTATGCCCTGAGAGAAAGACAAGAAACGTAGTGAATAAAAGAGAAAGGAAGCGCCGTTGTTCACTGTACAGGTTTGCTAAAGTAACTTTTTTTTTATATGTTATCATTTACTTTATTGTTTTTTTTCTATTTTATTCTTTGGCTTTTGTATTTTTTTTATATATTTGCTAATATGTTATCATTTATTGTTTTCCATTTTTACAATATTAATTAACTTGCTAATATGTATTTCATGTCCTTATTGCTAGAATGTTAGTAAATTTAGTTAGTTATAGTTGTTAGGGTATATTAAATTAATTAGTTTAGTTACTTAACTTGTAGAATATAATTAAATCAAATATCAAATTTATTGGACTAATTAAGTGGGATAATAAAAGTGAATAATTGACTAATAAAATAACTTGCTTAGTTTATATGGTTGAATTATTTTGAATAAATAGTGCCAAAGATCTTACGCTATTGAGTTTAGAGTTAATTACAAAAAAATAAAAAATATGTATAGTAAAAATTAATTATGATATTAAAAAGTAAAACAAACTAAATTATACCGAGGATGAAATTTCAAGAAAGTCAATCGAGACTCCTTGGATATTTCTAGGTGAGAAAATCTTTCTTAAGTTGAGCCAAATTGATGGAATATTTTTGAAAGAATTTTCAATAAATTATAATTAATGTTTATTCTTAGTAAATTAAATATGAATAAAATATAAATATATATAGATAAATAAATATAAATACGAGAATATAAATTAGATGAGAAATTAAATAAATAGAATGAAATAGCTTAGATTGAAAGTAATTAGTAATTAATAAGATTAGATAATAAAGAAGTAAATGTGAATTATACCAAGGATGAAATTCCAAGAAAGTCAATTAGGACTCCTTGGATATTTCTAGGTGAGATGATTCTTTCTTAAGTTGAGCCAAATTGATGGAATACTTTTGAAAGAATTTCAATAAATTGTAATTCATGTTTATTTATAATAAATGAAATATGAATAAAATTAGATAGCTATAAACAAATAAATAACTTAGAATAAAAATTATAAGAAATAAAAATAGAAAAATATGAATTATGCCAATGATGAAATTTCAAGAAAGTCAATTAGGACTCTTTGAAAATTTCTAGATGAAAAGATTTCTTTTAAGCCGAGCCAAATTGATGGGACGCTTTTAAGAAAATCTTCAATAAACCATGATTCATATTTATTCTCTAAATAAATAAATAAAACATATAGATAAGAATAATGTAAAATAAGATTAGAAAATATAGGAATTAGCATGGAGTCAATATTAGAACCAAATTTAAGTATAATAAGAGTTTCATAAAATATTTAATTAATCCGACGATGGAGTTCAAGAAAGTCAATTGAGACTCCTTGGACATCTTGAGGTGAGGGGAATTTCTAAGATTGGAGCCAAATTGATGGAAAAATCTTAGAAATATTCCCAATATATAAGCATATCGAAATTAATATAAACACAAGGGAAATTGTAAAGATAACCTAAAACTAGTTGGTACCATTTTAGGATGGGCGTTGTAGGGGTGCTAATCCTTCCCTTCACGTAACCGTACTCCCGAACCCTAGTATCTTTGAACGTAGACCAAGCCTTATCCTTAGTTTGAATAGGTGACCAACCACACCTAGGTAGAATGGTTGGTGGCGACTCCTTTGATTTTAGTGTCTAGCTATTAGGTTTTATCCGAAACTTAATACGTTATGATAATAATCACAACAATAATAATAATAATCACAATAATAGTTAATAATAATAAACATAATAACATTAATAATAAATTTTTTTAATTTATTTTTTTAATTTAATTTTTTGTTATTATTATTATTATTTTTAAAATTTTAATTTAAGTTTTTAATTTTCTAATTAATAAATTTTTTTAACAAAACAATAAACACTAAATAAATAAATGAGAAAAGAATACCAAAATGGATTTGGGCTTGAAACCCAAAAGAAAGCCTTCAAAAGAGCTCAAAAACCCAGCCCAAACGACAGGGTCCAAAATAAGCCGGAGTGGGCTGAACCCGCTGGGCCCAAAAACGGAATGGGCTGGCACAGAAGCAGGTGGCTGACCGGGTCGAGCGCGCGGATCGTCAAGCGGGGTCGGGAGCACACGTGAGTCGCGGGAAGAAGGTTGGAATCGGGTCGAGCGCGCGGATCCCCGAGTCGGATTCGGGTCAGGCGCGGGTCGGGTCGGTTGAAATGCACGCGGGTCTTTCTTCTTCCGCAAGTCAGGCGCGCGGACACGGGTCGGATCCGGGTCCACACAAGGATCTTGTAGTTTCTTCTCTTTTCCCTTTCTTTTTTCAACTATAAATATGCCTCCTTTTTTTTTCTAACTCATTTTCTTCCCTTTTTTACCAAAAAAAATTTTAGAGCTCTTGAGCTCTCCGTCGGGGCGATTTCCGGCCGCCGTCGTGGCCGCCGCCGGCCACCGCCTCCGGTGGCCAAAACACAAAAAGTTTCCCCTTTTTCGATTCCTCTCCATCACCTGAGCCCAAATCTGACCGCCGTTTTACCAAAAGAAATTCCTAGCCCCTCAGATCTGAACGAAACCGGAACTACTTTTCTTTTTTTTTTTTTGGATCTGGTTGTGGGTTCTCTTGTGGTTTGTGTCTTTGTTGTTGTTTTTGTGTTTTTGCAGGTAGGGATTTCAGATCTAGGTTTTGGGGTCTCGGATTTGGGGTTTCGAGTGGCTGTTGGGGATGTGCGTTGGTTGTGGGGGGGGATCTGTGTTGGTTTGGGTTTGTGGATGTTTTCGGTTTGGTGAGTGAAAGTCGAGGGAAGCAGTGGGGAGTGTGTAGTGGCTGTTTGGGCTGGTGGTTTAGGTGGTGGCTTATGGTGGTTCGGTTGGTGGGTTTTGGTGGTAAGATGGGTACCGAGTAGTTTAGATGATGTTTGCTGTGATGGTGGCTTGGTGAGGATGGAGGGTCTCGATTCTGGTTTGGAAATGGTGGCCAGAGGCGGCGCCACAATGGAGCTTGGGATCTCGATTTTTTGGTTGAGGCTCCCCCCTGAGGCCAAGTGATGGTGAGGTCTTTTAGAGGAGTCTGGCATGGGGTTTGGTGTGATGGGATTGGGTAGAGTAGCTGGTGGTGGCAGCCGACGATAGGATGGCCTGGGAAGTAGGGTGGTCGGCTGATGGACAGGGTGTGGACTAATTGGACAATAAGCAAAGAAAATGAAAATAAAAAATAAAAAATAAAAACTAATAATAATAATAATAATATAAAACTAATAATAATAACATAAATAATAATAATAATAAAAAACAAATGAAAACAAATACAAATATATAAAAATAACAATAATAATAAAAATAACAATATGAGACAAAATTAAGTGTCAACAAAGATGATAGCTTTTTTTGAGTATACTGTGAAGGTTCCTATATTTTCAAATTCCTCATCTCCTCTTAAACTTAGAATAATACCTAAACAAGTTTTTGAATTTAATTAAAAAAATAAAAATAAGTCACTGATCTATTATAGAATAAAATTATAAAATTTTATTTATTGCAATAGAAATTTTTGACGGTATAAAATATTTCAATTATTTTTAAAATTTTTTAATTTGATGATTTAATTATTAAAAAAATTTACTTTAGATTTATTTGAATGAGCTTAATATATAATAAATATTTGAGTTAATGCCATTTTTGAAAATTTTGTCAATTGGACGATATTCATCTATTTTTAATAAGTATAATTAAGGTAAAATAAATTTTCATAGCTTTAATTTCAAATAATAAAAAATTAAAAAAACTTAAGTTGCATTTTTTTTATTAAAATCTTATGGTTTATTTAGATATTAAGCCTTAAAACTTTTCAAAAAAAAAAAATTAAGGTCCCCATCAACCCTTTATTTCACCGAAAGCTAATCGTGTCAATGCATATTATCTTGAATCAAGTCAAGCATTATATGCCACCGTCCGTAGAGGTATAACTTAAATTAGGACAGTTAATTCACATCTTAATTTTCCTAATATTTTTCTCTCTAACGAGATAATTAGGGCACACATTTTTTTTTAAAATCATCTTATCCAAAGGACAAAATTGTGTTCCATTATACAAAGCTATAAGTTAGATATATTATTTAAGACAATAAATTCATCAACCATTCCACAAAAATACAAAGTCCATAATTATTTCTTCAATTATTTTGGCTAATATTTTCCTATATAGTTAGACTTTTGGTCATTTTCAGGGTGATGATCCGTTACCCACCACTAGCTAGCTTATATAAGTAAATGCTAAGCCAAGGGAAAAAAGAAGAAGAAGTCTCTCATACTATTTCATTTCACCTTTCAAATTTAGGGTCTTAATTTATTTGCCAAAGATTATATGTTAGCAAAATTTTTGTTTTATATAAGCTTAATACTCAAATCTGTTCTCCATGTTTGTCACAAAATGGAATTAAGTCTTTAACGTTCAATTGCATGGAAATTAGTCATAAATGTTTCAAAATAATAAAATTAATGACATTTTCGTTAAATTTTTTGATTTCCGTTACCATTGCACAGTAATAAAACTTAACGACGTTAGAGGGAATTAACGGAAATATCCTTAATTCTATTATTTTGAAACGTTTAGGACTAATTTCTATGCAATTGAACGTTGAGGACTTAATTCCATTTTGTGGCAAACGTGGAGGATATATTTGGGTATTAAGCCTTTTATATATAAAGATTGGTATTTTTTTTGTCCATAAGATTAGTTAATTTAAGATTAAAAAAATAAACAAAGGCTAACTCTATGACACTATTATATTAATAATTTCACAAACTCTTTGTAAGCCTTTTAATTCTCCAAATGTGATTGCAAATAAAACACAAGAACATAAAAGTTTATGCGAACGAGACACTGGCGTAATGGTAAGGAAGAAATCTCGAGACTTTAAAGTTTCAAGTTTAAATCTCATTGTGTGTGAACTTGAGTTTAGTTATTTAGTCTAGTTAATTTTATACTAGTTTTTTTGGCCAAAAGAACAATTCATTACTAATAATGAAAATATTACAATCATCATATTACATTAGATGTCATTTTCACAACCCTTAATTAGCACATAATTTGCCTAAGCCATACCACGAGATAATCCACCACTTATCTCACCTTTCCTAGACAAATATACACTTCTATGGAGGATCTGGTAAACCATTTTTATTCAGAATATACATTAAGGAAGACTGGGGCATATTGAACATTAAAGAATTTGCGCCCTCTAATTTTGATTAACATTTAATGAAAATCTAGGTTTATTTCAGTTATATATTGGTTATAAAATAATAAGATCTATAAAATAACAACCATAACTTGATTTAATAGTTATTACACCTCTTTAAGAGAGATTGATTCCAAAGTTCTATTTCTCTTTTCCTTGTACCTCTCTATGAACAAAAAAAAAATAAGAAAACTAATAAGTATATACAATATGTTGCGTTAATATTTAATGAATATTCTTGTTTATCTTAAATTCAAATTTAGATTAAATTTGTTTAAGAAATAAGATAATTTTCTATCATATTCCTCGAGCTTCTTATCTTAATCCCTAAACTTAAGTTTTAGACTTTTCTTTTTGAGTTTATATGTAGTGCACTGTCAGCCAATCATGCTACATTATTAATGAATAAAGCTAAAAAATGTAAAAGTCCTTAAAAATAAATTTGAAAACTTTATTAATATTTACATTTAAGGGCTTATACAATTTTAAATTTTCCTCATTAATAAGGTGACATTATGTGGTTAACTGATAGTGTATAACCTTTATACACTGTCAGTGCATCATATATAATCTCCTTTTTTTTGTTACAATTTTTAGACTTTAAAATCCCATTTTTATTTGGATAATTATTCTATACATCACTAATGAATTTTTTTACTCTACAAGCGGGGTTAAGATCATGACAAATATCTTATTTTATTTATTTTTTATTTTTGTAATATTTTTATAAGATATGTGTCATGATCCTAACATCGCTTATGGAGTAAAAAAACTCCATCGAAGATGTATATAATAATTATCTTTTTTCTTTTCCGATTATACATTATTATTAAATCATATCATGACATCTCATTTATTAGTAAAATTAAAAATATCTAATTTTAAAAAATTTTATTTTAAAATTTATGAATAAATGAAGTGCCATGATATATAAAATTCAATGACAGATATTCACTAAAAATAAATCTTTAATGTAACTTCTATAAAAAAAAAATCTTTAATGTAACTAAAAAGTGCAGCATAATTTTAACAGTTGGCGTTAAACGTCTTTCTATAAAGGGATTGAAACAATACTTTTTCGATGAGTTGCAGTGTATAAACACAATTTTTTTTTTTTACTTTTTCTTATTTGCAGCCCTTTTTATTTCATTGAGAAGCATCTTTTTGCAGTGATCAATTTTACAGAAGAAGTTGACTATTTATTAAACAAAGTGTCAAAATTATTGGAACATTTAACAGCAAAATTATTGTGCTATATTTAAAAAAGCTGTCATTCAAAACCTTATTTGTTGTGATATACAGCATTAAAAGGGATCTTTTTATTCTTTTTTTTTTTTCAGTCAAATGGAGAAATAATAATAGGGAAAGAAAAGGCGTTGGAGTAGTTCTTGATGAAATGCTTCAAACCAGAAAAAAAAAAACCCTAACTTATTTGCCTATGAAAACTCTGACTCCTTCATTGTGGATAAACAATATATAACCTGAATGTTCTCAACAATTTCGTATCAGTCCACACTCAAAGTCTCATGGCACGGAGTAACCAATCAACAATTGTAGTTTCTGCATTGAGTAATGGGTAGTCGGCTGAAAAATTCACATTTCCGAAAGAAAAAAGGCATTGATTTGCCCTAATTTTTGCTAGGTTGGTCCAAAAGTAAAGACCCTAATCCTATCTCCAGAACAGTTAAAATCTACTTTTTTCTCTCCTAAGTAGGGTTCTACAGCTTGAAATCCTAAGGTCAAGTTAAATTTCCATAGTAGTCAATATTCTTAGATCCATTTATATTTACTATGCAAATTTATTCAAGGACTTTAAAATGAGACCGAGTTATATAATAAGATAGAATATCTCATTTATTTATTTATAATAAGAATTTCCCTTTCTTGTATGTCATAAATTTCACTCTTTTTATCTCATAAATCATAAGACCTTCAAAAATAAGAGTTTTTAGTCATTGAAGTGCCCGTTTAAAAAACATAATTTTACATAGATCATATAGTCGAAAGAACTACTAGTACTGAAATTTTTATAACGCACACGACACACCACATTTGTCCACTTATTTGCCAATTAATATATATATATATATATATATATTAATTTAGCATGGTGTACGTATCAAAGGTAGCTAGTTCTAATGTTCAAACATTTTCTTGTTTTATGATTTTAGGGGATAATTAAGTTTATGTCTTATTAATAACATCACATCATGCATACGGCAAGTTTTCCCATTCTTGTATCAACATTGTTCCCTGCCAAAGACTCATTTTATGAAGGAGTAGGCGCATCTATTCTCTTTATTTAAAAAACCCAGTGTTCTAAAATGAACTTAAAAGCACTTGAAACTATATTAATCTTATAATTTAAGGTTTAGGGTTTAGGAGAAGTCACAATCACCACGAGTAATGTAGTGCAAAAATTTGAGACACTTGAGATTTTGGATCTGACCTACCATTGACTACCCTTTTGCTTACTTACTTGTGAGGACCAAAAAGTCCTCCAAAAATCCCTTTGGTTCTTGGGTTTCTTTTCTTCTTTGAAAAATGTGTGAAACATTTCATTATTGTTCGAATGTTGATTGTTTTTACGGTTGAAGAATGTAGAAGACAGAGCTCTTCAAACCAAATTTTACATGTAATATAATTAAGAAGGGCATTTTGAAAGTTTTATACATATAATTTGATTTTTCTAATTTTATTTATATAAATTAAATTTCACCAGTCTTTTATAATCATCTTTCATCCTAATAAAAAATATGCACTACCTTAAAAGGAATGTAACTTTCACATGACATTGAACCACTATTATTTGTGCTTTTTTTTCCGTATTTGTTTTATTATCATTGTTTACTAAAAATAATATTAAGATTTTAATGTGATAACTGGAAAATTTTTTAAATTAATTGTTTCCTATTTAATATAAATTTTATAACTGATAAAAATAAATATAAATAATTATATAGGGACATGTGGATATGTGGACCTCTTGGCACAACCTATTAGTCCCGGGGAAAAAAAGATTTTGTCTACTTCGAGCTCGAGTGAGACAAGCTACAACAAGCCTATGAATTTTCTTAGATTTAGACCTTGTTTAAATCAACTAAGTTCATAAGGTTGATTGTAATGTATTTTAATTAATTAAATGTTGAATTTAATGGAATTATTAAATCTAAAGTAAGTGAGTCTTGTGTATAGTTATATGCTATATAGCATATATATAAATAAATATTTTACACATATATATAATACTATTAATAAAAATAAATAAATAAATAAATAAAAATGTTACAATAATATATATTAGATGCTAAATACATATCAATACATACTATTAAAGATACTTTTGAACAATGTTTTGTCAATTGAAGCAATTAGTGATGACGCGTGTATGAATACTATTTTCAATTGAAGCAATTGGTGATGATGCATTTATAGCTGTATAAATTGGCGAACGGTTATGCAGTTGTGTGAAATGGTGAGCTGTGTGGATTGGTGAGCTGCTGCAGTATGTGCCTCTGCTCTAGGTATTTGCTGTGATACCCTCCGCAAGCTGGAGAGTATATGTTTTGGACTCCCAGCTTGGACAAACAATGATAAAAGGTTGCAAGATGAGAGGCCTTGGTGAAGATATTAGCTAACTGATCAGAGGACTTGATGAGAAGTAAATGAAGAATACCAGCAGTAAGCTTTTCACGCACAATATGACAATCAATATCAAAATGTTTGGTTCCCGACTGAAGATGAGCGGGAGACAGTGGTATGTTTTTTGGATTGCCAAGCAACAAGAGAGTTGCCAAAGAAATATCACAGTAAATACCTAGAGCAGAGGCACATACTGCAGTAGCTTGCCAATCCACACAATAGCATAACAACTCGCCAACCCACATAGCTCGCCAATCCACACAACAGCACAACAGTTTGCCAATCTACATAGCTGTAAAAACTTTCGTTTTTTTTATTCAAATATCGTAATAGCGTGTATGTCTGATTTTAGGTTGAATTGAAGTAGCTAAAGATGGCACGTGTAGCGGCAAAAAGACCCACGTATAGACAGCTACTTTTCTTGCTTTTTATAGCTGAAGTTGTTCTGCTGATAAATGTCAAACATGTATTGAAATTTTGTTTGACTCATGTCCTCTCTTTTCCAAACGGAGTGTTTTCTCTTTTGTAAACTGACAGAGCAGGGAGGGAGGTATGCTTTTTTTTCCCTTTGCATAACGTGTTGATCGACATGTTTTTTTTTTTGAATTGCTTCAATGGCAACTACATTGACATGCACGAATTTGTTATGTATCGACATATCTAACACCATCAGATGTTTTTTTTTTTTTGGGTTTTGACATGCAAGGGTTTGTCATTAATATTTCTTGATTTTTTTTCTGATCTCTTAGATTTTATAGAGTTTTGTTCCTTTGCAATGTGTGGGTGCTTTAGTTTTTTTGGTTTTAAAGGTAATGTAGATGTTGTTATTATTTTTATTTTATTTTTTCTCTTCATTTATATTTTTTCTGTTGGAATGTTTGCTTTGTTATATGTTGATTTCAGGTAGCGATATCAAATTTTTTTTTCGATTGGTTTCAGGTTGTGCATGAATTAAATTTATCGATTAGTCCTATTTTTATTAATGATTTAGATGACTGTGAATTGAGTGGTTTTTCCTTTTTTTTCTTTCTGTTTCTATTCTTATTTTCAAAGGTTTTTGTTTTTAATGGCTTCTATTTCTCTGTTGTCTTTTTTTTAATTTGTTGAATTTAATGGTGTTTTTCTTCTTTGCAGTGCGTGGAAGCTTTTCTTTCTTAGTTTTAAAGTTAATGTAGGTGTTTTCTTTACTTTTTGTTTCAGCACTTCAACAACTCACCTAAACTCCAGCACCTGCTCGCCAGTCCCTTACTCGCCCGTGGCTTTAGAGCCAGTATCTTGGACTCTTACTCGCCCGTAACCTTAGCGTTAACGTTTTAACACTTTACTCACCCGTGGTCTTCACATTTTCGGCATTTACTCGCCCGTGGCCTTAATGCTAGAATCTTGGACTTTTACTCGCCTAGCGCTATCATTTTTGCACTTTACTCGCTCGTGGTCTTCGAACAAGTATCTCAACTGATCACCCATGCCTTTTAACGCCAGTGTTTTTAGGCACTAGCTCGCCTCAAGCTTGAGCGTTAGCATCTTGATCTTTGTTCTCCCCGTGGCTGAGCGCCAATCTTTTGGGCACTATTCGCCTGTGGCCTAAAGGCAGTGTCTTGAGCGCATGTTCGCCTATGCTTAAGCTAATCTCTAAGGCCTCTAATCGCCTGCAGCCTAAGGACCGGTATCTTGGGTTTCTTCTTGCTTGACCATGGCCTTATCGCCAAGCGTTTGCTAGCCATGGCCTTGCCTTAACGCCAGGTTCTCAAGATTCCACTCACTCTTGGCTTGAGTGAAAGTCTTTCTGAGAGCTTGCTTGCCCATATCCTTGGATTTCTTATCACCTTAAATAGTCTATGGCAAATACCGATCACTTCGTAATCGCCATTCGCCATGGGGGCATAATTTTCGTATCACTATCAGAAAGGCCCAATAGGCCCACCTCACCGAGCTTGATAACAAGTGGCCCACAAGGAGTAACCGTTGTAACCGCCCACTTAACTACAAACAAAGATAACCGCCGTAACTACTACTCTTTTAATTATATTACGTAACCGCCCACTTAAACACCTATATAAAGGTTAGAGACACATGAAGCAGGTATGAGCACACTCACTCTCTTCCAACTTTGATATTCTTTCTTGGATACTCTACTGACTTAAGCATCGGAGCAAATCCCATGGGAAACAACCCCGGTAGACCTTCTGTTTTGCAAGTTGATCCAAGGAGGAAAGAGTTGATGTAAGGACCCACCGAGTAGCAATTTGTTCCCGTAGGATTCAAGAGGTGGCTCTTTTGGCGACTTTACAATTGTGAGCTAGGTGATCGCCCACATTCACTCACGTATTGTCAGCTTTGGTGATCGCCCGACCTCACGACTTTGTCCCAATGGTATGAGTATTGTAGAATGCAGGTACTTATGGAGGTCCTGGGTTCGAACTGAATAACGCGCTCAAGGTGATAAATGACTCGTAAGGTACTTTGGGCACCTTGGGACAAAGCCGTGGGGTGGGCGACCGCCAAAGCGGACAATACGTGAGTGAGTATGGGTGATCGGCCAGCTCACAATTGTTAGGTCACCGAGGGAGCCACCTCTTGAATCCTACGGGAACAAAGTGCTACTCGGCGGGTCCTTACATTTGATCCATCATCAACAAGCCTAGCAACCTTTTTGGCATCATCACTCAACTTTCTCTATAAACAACACCCTGCAAGGAGGAAAGAGTTGATCCATCACTTGAGCTATGTGGGTTGGCGAGCTGTTATGCTGTTGTGTGGATTGACGACCTGTATTGGTTGGCGAGCTGCTGCAGTATATGTCTCTTTTTTAGAGTATATTTCTTATTGATTTAAATATTTTGTTGTTGTATTTAAATATTTTGTTTTACTAACAATTATTATGTTGTGTATTGTGTGTTCTAGATTTGTTGTATTCTATTCAATTGCTACAATAATGTCTCTAAAGGTAACTTTAATCACATCAATAATCAATAACATACAATTAAAGATAGCTTTGAATAGTGTTTTGTCAATTGAAGCAAGAAAATGAAAGTTTCTACAGCTGTGTAGATTGGCGAGTGGTTATGCAGCTGTACGAGCTATGTGTGTTGGTGAGCTGTTATGCTGTTATGATGATTGGTGACCTGTGTGGGTTGGCGAGCTGCTGCAGTATGTGCCTCTTTTATTAGAGTATATTTCTTATTGATTTAAATATCCCTTAGCGTAGCACGGCCAATTTTCTAGTATAATATAAAATATACTTATATATAATAATAAAAAAAAATGAAAATGAAAACCGATTGGCTTCTTGAAGAAGCCAATTGGCTTCCAGCTTTTTCCCACTATCGTGGGATTCAAATAAAACAAAAAAAAAAGAAAACAGAATAGGAAAGAAACGAAGGAGAGAGGGGCAATAAGGGGAAGAGATAGGCGAGATTGAAGGTGAGGCTCACGACGGAAATAGCAAGGAAGAGCTCGGTACCATTCAGGTGGCCTGGGAAGGGCTGTTCGACGTCGGAGAAAGGAGGAAAAACAGTGGATTTTCGATGTTAAGGAAAGGGCAGTAAATAGTGGTCGGCACCGGAGAAGGGAAGAAAAAGAGGAAAATGTGGGAATGAGGGAGTATTGAATCAGGCTGAAGAAGGGAATACTCACGTTGAAAAAGAAAAGGGAGGAAGAGGAATAGTGGTTAGCAGCGAAAAAAATAAAGAAAAGAATAAAAACAAAAGGAGACACTAGAGAGTGAGAGACCGAGAGAGGGCGAGAGACTAATAGAAAATGGAAGACTTGGTGAAGAAAGGAAACTAAAAAAGTGAGAATAGCCAAGAGTGAGAGCAAAAACGAGTGGGTTGAGCGGCGAAATTTGGGTGGCATGTGTAGGCTTTAGATTTGGCAAGAAATTGGTGAAGGTAAGAAGCTAAAGCCACTGATCCCACCCTTTCTAGTAGAAGCAACGGTAACCATTGAATGTTGTTTGAAGTCATGAACATTTGGACTACAAATCTTTTGAAGAGAAATAGCAGCAGCAGCATAAGGTCAGCAGTAGGGGACTCCTTTGACAGAAGTTAACTTCTAAGGTAAGAAGTGCCTAGTTGACCTTGAATCATGAAATTGCTCTTGGTGGTTAAGTTAAATAAATAAATATATATATTTATATTAATGTAGGGGCTGAGTTGATAAGGAAATGCAGTAAGATTGAATCGAGAGCATTAGGGTTGAACAACGAAGCACCTAAATGTCCATCCTTCGGTCAGTGTGCAAGAAGGCAGCAGTGAATTTAGTTAGGTGTTCCAAAAAGTAAGGCTGTATTTACTCTAGGAAATCATAGAATTGTGAGGTATATTATACTAAAGCGTTGTATGAAAATAGGGTTGCTGGAGACTCCGTGATGGGGGCTGTTGGACAGTTAATTACAACAACAAAAGCATTAAGAAAGAAGGCTCGGTTTAGTTTCAAGAGTAAGTATGTGGTATGGTAGAGTCTAAGCCTTAGTAGAAATACTAAGTTCATAATTGCGTAGGTGCCATTTGGTGTAGGTTAAAGGAAGAACAAAATTCAAAGAAAACACTAAAGTGTAAGGCGTGCGATTCTGGTGTCACCAGCCTTGGTGTCGTGCAACGTAAGGTAAGGGAATATAGGGTAAATGCTTATTAGTCTGCTATGTTTATGTATGTCTAAATTAATGTTATTTAATACTTATGGATTTGAACGCATTCTTGGTTAAATTTCAAAATATGTTGGATTGAGCTTAAAGTGCAAAATTGTTTGAGATTTGAATTGTGTTGGATTGGTGAATAAAATATATTGCTTGTTGGAGTTTTCTGCAGGTTATTTGCTTGTGGTTGTGACGCTGGGTAGTGTCCTACCTATGCAGTCATAATGCTGAAATTTCGTTAGAAACTATTAAGTGGATTTTTGGTATTAGTTTAGATTTCTATAATGCATTTAAAACCTCATATACATTAAGCATCGTTACTTGTCATAGAAATAATGATTTTTAAACATGTTTCGTACGATGAGGTTATAAAAAAGTAAAGTGTTTAACACGATTCATGCCTTCAAAACTCAAGTTATGTTATAAAAGTTATCCTTGTATGAAATTTTGACGCATGAGACAAGGGGCGCTATGAAATGCTTTTGTGGCATTATCCTACCTATGTGGCACCTTATGCCTATGTGGCATTTACCATGCCTGTGTGGCACTTAACTTGTCTGTGTGGCATTTGTTATGCCTGTGTGGCATTGAGGCGCCTATCTATATATACACATTTCAGATTCCTCCTTTGTGTTGATGGATATCTGTGTATATACATGAATTGTGAAATATCTTGGACGCTTTGTGATCTTCCAGGCGTCTGACAACTAGTCGTGACTTGTACCTTAGCTACTAGATGATCACTGGTGCTAGGATGATTCATGATCATGGATGGAGCCCTGGTATGGGACTGTGATCACTGCTAGCTACAGTGGATGCTTTCATAGAAAGCTTATCAGTTATTTCCAAAGATCTTAGTTATATTACCAAATCTTACCAATGGATGCCTGTCTCTTGAAAATACCTTGAATGTATATCTCGATTTTATAAATAAGTGAACACTAATATGTTTGGAAATTACTCAGTATAGCGTTTTATAGCTTATAAATAATGACATATCGACTTTGCATTATTTTTAGTAAAACACATTTAAGCATGAGTTTTGTGCATTTGTTTACGCATAAACATGCATTAAGCATAATAGGAGCCTAACATCACTTAGCATATATTTTCTTACTGGGCATCAGTTCACCTCTTCTTCCACCTCACAGTTTACTTCAGGTATACTAGGCACGAGCGTGGTGCACCGAGAGTTGTTTTGTTGAGTTGTAGAAAGTTATTATATTTTTGGATCAATGTATAATCCTTTTGTTCTTTTGTTTATATCCTAAACTAAATTCTTTTGTGTACACAGTATATAGGATTTGGGATATAAGTACTAGGAGAATATCGAGTCTGTAAATAAACTGCGCCATGCGATTGAGTTGTAATCTCGATATATATTAAATCAATGGATATTAAATGTTTCAGATGTTATGTTGAGATTGAAATTTCCACAGGTTAAACTGATGATATATTGTGTATGGGATGGATAAGAGCCTAAGTAGGGGAAAAATTTTTCAGTTTCGTTTTTTTGACACACATTACGAGGAGACTTTAATCGGCTTTAGACAACTAGTCTTAAATAATTAAACTAGTATAATTCTATTTGTTAGATGTTAGCTACATTGAGCGAGTGACAAACATAGTAAATAAAGGAAAAAGTTAGCTCAAAATTCCAACTTTCGAGGGCGTTACTCACCTATACTAAGCCTAATGGTAGGGGCGGTGCGTAAGCCTCTCTAGAGGGGGCCTTGGCCCCCCCAAGATTTTTAAGAAAATAATATATTATACATACATGTATATACATATATATATATATATATGAAGTAAATTTAATATATGTATTTTAAATTAAAAATAAAATAATATTTATATCTATCTATTTACATTTCTCACTAATTACTATTCACAAACATTTAAACTAAAAACATGGTTCATAATTTTAGATAAATTTTTTTATATCATATATTTTATTTTGATGGTTTTGTTATGAATTGATAAAACTTCTGATTTTATAAGTTTTTTAATTTTTTACTAATATATATAAATATATATATATATGTTGTATACTTTTTTATGAGTAAAACATAATGGATAATATTTCTACTCAATAATAGAAATAAATTTTTCGATAAAAAATTAACAGAAATAAATCTATGATTTTTTATTGCATGAATTTTAATTTTATTGTAATTAGAACTTTGGAAGCCTAAAATATTCAATTATTTGATAAACTTTTTTGTTCGAATGATTTAATTTGTAAAAAAAATTATTTAGATTTATTTGGATATGCTGAATTACAAATATTTGAGAAAATACTATTTTAAAAATTTTATCAATTGAATATTATTCTCTCATTTTTAAGATTTAATAGGTATAATTACAATGAAATAAAATTTCATAATCTTAATTTTATTCAACAAAAGATAAAGCTCTTGTTTATATTCTTCAGTAAAATTTAAGAATTCATTTGAATATTAAACTTAGAAAATCGTGATATAATTCAAACAAGAAATATATGTATATATAGTTTTAATCTTTTAGTTGGCCCCCTCAAAATAAAATGTCAAGATCCGCTACTGCCTAATGGTTAGCATGTCTCAACACTTGCAATAGGTCAAGGGTTCAAGATATGTAGACGCAAATTGGGGTGTTATTCTCCGATAATACCGTGAGGATCTTGCTTAGTGATTTGGACCTGAAGCAGACAGTATGGGTGAGTAAGGTGACCCTGTTTAGTGATCTGAGGCCTTACATTTAATCCTAACAATTATTTTTCTTTCTGCCCTATTAAGTAAAGCTACACAGTGAATAATGTTAACTAAAGTGGGGTTTTAATTTCTTGTCATGCGACTTTAGCATATACTCTGATAAAAAATTTAATTTTCTCTATCCCTTTTATTTCGCGGACGTTTTCTTCTCTGTCCATCTCTTCATTTACAAACACAAGTTCCTCTTTAGCTCTTAGTGCTCCCTTCTCTCTTCATTATAGTTTCTCAATATTATCTTGTGTAACTCAGTAAGTGTTATATAAAGAGAGAACCAACTTTCTTCTTTTTTTGCTGATTTTTCTCTAAACACCCAATGGGAAGATCACCTTGCTGCGACAAAGTAGGGTTGAAGAAAGGACCATGGACACCTGAAGAAGATCAGAAACTCTTAGCTTACATTGATGAACATGGTCATGGAAGCTGGCGTGCCTTGCCAGCGAAAGCCGGTTACTAACCCTAACTTTAATTTTCTTGCTTAATTATAGTACAAGCTACTTCACTTTCATCCCTCATCTATTCTTCAAGTTCAGCTCAATTTTTTTATGGTCTCATTGTCTTTTAGGTCTTCAAAGATGTGGGAAGAGCTGCAGGCTTAGATGGACTAATTATCTAAGGCCTGATATCAAGAGAGGAAAGTTTAGTGGGCAAGAAGAACAAACTATTATTCAACTCCATGCCCTTTTGGGGAACAGGTACACATCCTGAAATGATTTTTGTAATCTTTCTTTTTTTTTTTCTTATCCGTTTTCTGCTGTCTTTTTAATTCCCTGATCATGACTCTCGTATATATTTCAAAGTTTTTTGTCACTCATGAAACAGTAGCTAGTTTTCTGATCTTGGGTATTCTAAATTTCTCAAATGAACCTAGTTTTTCCAAATTTGGTTTTGAAATTCAAAGCTCAAATTTCTGGCACTCAGTAACACATTTTTTGATATAATGGCCGCACAGAGTTACTCTCAAATCTGAACTGCCACTCTACCTATCTCCTATAAAACTTTTTTTCTTTTTTGTTTTGGTTTTGACCCTACAGATATTAATTAAAATTGTGGTCTCTGCCGTTTGCAATAAGTTACTGCTTCTTCTGACATCTGATTTTAATAGAATGGTAACTTTTAAATGCAAAATGGTCTTCAATTTTTCATTAAAATGAAACAGCAAATCAATTTTTTTAAAAAAATTTTCACGTTTTCTTGTCTATCTCAATGTTCTTTTTTTGCTTTTTGCTTTTGATGACTGAATTCTGAAACATTGAAAAATGCTATGCGGTAGTTGATATTTTCTAGGGTTTTATGTAAGATGTCTTTTGGTTGTTTGGCTTCAGGTGGTCTGCTATAGCCACTCACTTGCCAAAGAGAACAGATAATGAGATAAAAAACTACTGGAACACTCATCTTAAGAAAAAGTTAGCTAAAATGGGGATTGATCCAATCACTCACAAGCCAAAAAGTGATGCTTTACTCTCCACTGATGGTCAATCCAAGAATGCAGCAAACCTTAGCCATATGGCTCAGTGGGAGAGTGCTAGGCTTGAAGCTGAAGCCAGATTGGTTAGAGAATCAAAGATGCGTTCACATTCGCTTCAACATCAGCTCAATCCTCCAGCTTTCGCTCCTTCAGGTTCTGCTTCTGCTTCAACTTCAGCTTCAGCTGCTCAGCTTGTGAACAAGTCAGCTTGGAATAGTACTACTTTCTGGACAAAATCCAGTGAAGGTAATAATGGTGTTTTAAACACTGGACTTGGTGCTGCTGGTGACCTTGAGTCTCCAACTTCTAGCCTTACTTTCTCAGAGAATGCACCGCCGATCATGAGTTCCGGGCTTGGAGTGAGTTCAATGCCAATGATTGAGTTTGTTGGCACTACTTCAGGTTCCTCGGAGACTGGAATCATCAAAGAAGAAGGTGAACAAGATTGGAAAGGCCTTGGAAGTTCAATTAATTTGCCTGATTACAAAGAGGGTTTGGAGATTAATTCCTTGTCATTCACTTCCAGCCTTCATGATATGACAATTTCCATGGAAGGCGGATGGACTCCAGAGTCTTTAAGGCCAAATAGCAGTCATGTTAATGTCGGAAATATAATGGTGGAAGGCTTCACTAATCTTCTTCTTAATGATTCTATCGATCGGAATTTTTCAGATAGTGGTAAAGAATCTGATGAAAACAGTGGAGGCACTGATTACTATGAAGATAACAAGAACTATTGGAACAGCATTCTTAATTTGGTGAACTCCTCCCCCCCAGATTCACCAATGTTTTAATACAAGTTGATCACAACTACAATCCTTAGCCTTAGTCAAAGATCCATTAATTAAAATTTCCAATTGTTCTTAAGCAGTGCAAGTACCATCAGCTGATATATACTTTTTCCCCACAAATTAAGTGTGCACAGTGATGGTTTTGCTTGCTGTCTTTGCTTCATTGCTCTCCCAAAAGCAACAGATACAACAGCTTTGACAAGTGAACTACAATGTTCATAGCTTTTCAATTTTTACTCCTGTTGCAGTTGATAGAATTTTAACATGTTTGAGTGCAATTCAATGAAATTTCAGTGTGTAATTTTCTGTTTCATTTTTATCTTTGCATTAATTTCTGATCATCATCAATGGAAGATATTAATCATCATTTACCCTCAAAGTTCATTTCCTTTGTGTTAAGACTTTTTATATATAGACAAATTGAGTCCAATAAATAAAGAGATATGTATTTATGAGACTTTATTGCTGGTAGTTTCAGGTCACATTCTGCTCATAAGCAAGAAAATTTCTTTGGCATCTCTTTTCCTTTCCTGTTAGCTTGGCTGGTACAATTTACAAAATTCAGGAGAAATGAAACCAAAGTAAACCTAAATGATCAAATAGTTTTTCTGCAGAGCTGATATTTCCTTGTAAAAAGAACAGAAAGAAAGACTTTATATCAGAAGAATTAAGCCTTGGATCGATATTGCAGAAACTAAATAATATTTACTATATATTTATATATAACAACATCTATCTCGATTCTTCAGCCAGATCATACCTTCTTCTTTTTTGTATAATGTATTTCAAAGGATGCTTTTTCATTTGATGTGGGATCACAAATTTGAAATCAATGCATGCCTGCTTATGATTTAATTTCACAAAAAAGAAAATTGTAAATGGCATATATGCATTAATTAGTCTAAATGCTAAATCAATAAACATGGACCAATTAGTGGGATAAGTCATAGACCCGAAGTGTGCATATCATACCTTACTTGCTCTTCAATTATCTCTGATGCTGTTTTTGGATAGACGTTAGAAAAGGAAAGTAAAATAAAAAAACGAAAACTTTTTAGAGGAAAAGAAATGAAGCATGTATCCTTTATTTGGATATATATAGCTAAAATTAATAAAGAAAAAAAGAGAAAATAAAAGGAATTTTAATAATTATTATTTGGTTAAAGAGTGAAAAGAAAAAAATTCATTATAATATTAATTTTACAGTTATAACATTTTTTTTATAAAATAACACATAATATCAAACTAAACATAAAAATAATGCATGCGAATTTTTAAAGGTAAGAAACCAAATGTCCTTTTTTTAAAAAAAAAATTGTTATAAAATGAAGAAATAAAATACCTCAAGTCCTTATTACCTAGGGTGCATGATACGTGTGTTTAAATTAATTTCTACAAATATCCTAAAATGAGTAAGAAAAAGAAACGAAAAGATTATTAAAATCTTTTGTTTGATTAAGTAGTAGAAAGTATATTATATTACATTGCTCCAATTATACTCTTTTTAAATAATTTTTTTTTATTTACCATGTGAATGACATTGACATTAATTATTTTAACTAAATTCAAATGTTAAAGAAATAAAAACAATTTTAATTAACGAAAGTATTTTATTATTAATCCATAGAAAATGTATATTTGGAATTATTTTTGTACAACAATAATTATTTACAAAATTAATATGTTAACGAAGAAATTCAAGAATCTAAATATTTTTATTAAGATAAAATAAAAAAAAAACTAGTATATCTTCGTTTCTCTATTTTTTTTCCTTAGAATTTGTGATGTTTTAACAAAATGAAAGTATAAAGTCAATTCACATTTAAAAATATTTTTCTCCAATTTTTTTCCTTATTATTATTTACCTCAAATAGGGATGTAAACAGGTTGGGTACCAACTAGATTTGGGATACCCGAATCCGATTAACTTTAATAATACCCTAATCCGATTAACTACTTGATTATTTTTATTTATGCTATCCGAATCCTAACCCTATAAAATATAAATACCCGTTTAACTACCCGAACTACCCGAATCCGTTTAATTACCCGTTTATTAAGGCAAAGTTTGTTTTTTAAATTTAAAATTAAAATTAATTTTAGAATAACTTAATTAAAACATTATATTAACAAATTTAATTTAACTCATAAAAATAAATTAAAGTTAAAAATCATAATTATAATATATAATGATTTAATTTAATTAAATAAAATATTAATAATAAATAATTGATATATAAAAAATATAAGTATTATATTAATTAATTATTATTTATAATCGGATTCGGATAGCGGGTACCCTAAGGTAACTACCCGAACTCTATCCTAACACGTGACGGGTAGTAATTTCATTACCCAAACCCGATTATACACTATCCTAATTCTACTTAAACGGGTCGGATAGCACCGGGTACCCGTTTATAAGGTACCCATTACCATCCCTAACCTCAAATTGAGGTAATTGAAAAAAATTAACTTTTGAGAAAATTGGAGGGTGCTCACCGCTCAACAGTCAACACCTTTCCCTTTCCTCATTTTTCTTCATTTTAATTTAAATAATAACCAAACAATAAAATGATTTTATTTTTAAAATTTTTTTCCTTCCCTCATCGCCCTTGTGCGAGTAATTGTCTTAATTATTTCTTTTTTCTTCTCTCTTTTTCCTCTTCTTCTAACCTGAAACATATCTCTCACATGCATCGATTTTTATTAAAATAAAAAGAAATCATAAATCGAAGGTCTCCAATTTGAATACAGACTCACCAGAAGAGAGAGGGGAAATTACAAAGCATTGCATAAAAAATGTGTCCCAAAACACACCATTCTCAAAGAGCTTGGTGTAGCTGATTCTAACTTGGCTGAGTCTGAACTGTTTGCGATTATTGAAGCTATGTCAATAATTGCTAAAGCAAAAGCTAAGTTTAACCCTCTTCCACTCTTTATAATTGAAAGTGACTCCAAAGTTTTGATCTCATGGCTCAATAAAGTGGGGAACAGTATTTGGATATATTGCAATTTGATCAAGAAGATATTTAATCTCTTTTTCTGTTTAGGGGATGTAACTTTTGTTCATGTATTTAGAGAAGCTAATTATTTGATGGATTTTCTTGCAAAATCAGAGGTTTTCCGAATCTATGATCTTATTGTATGGCTGTAATTCTTCTCTTTTAATAAAATTTTAAGTAAAAAAAAAAAAACACCATTGTTTATCAGCTTGCTTGGCAAAGATGGTGGGTGTGACAGTGCCATTCTAGCTAGTCTCCTTGGATGCTTGAGTGGATGAAAGCGATCTAACATCAATTTCGGAAATTAAGATGAGTTGACTACGGCTACCCACAACTATAAGCATACTTTTATACGTGTATATACATCAAAAACATTGCCACCAAGTTTTGCTAATAAACACTAATGTTTTATACCGAAAAGGATGACGACGTACGTTATATGTAATCCTCAGCTGTCCATTGTCCTTTTGTTTGAAAACTACTTACTACTTGATTTTCACACTCCAGAAAAGCATAGTATTTTATTAGTTTGAGAAAGGTGCAGGCAGTCAATTACATGCGCAATTTAAGCATACAGATCGGTAATTTCTTGCCTTGCTTTCTCATGACAATTGATGCGAACTTAAACTCATGTCTAATTATTAAAATGTGCATCAAACATGAAGCTGACAAATACAATTATATTCATGCACATTTCATAGAATATATACTTGATCTGATAGGATTTTTTTTTTGGCCAGAATCTGGTAGGATTTACATTTGCAAATGATTAATGAAATATTCAAAACTCAATTTTATATTTTCTTGTCAAATCATTCTGAGGAAACAAACTAATAATAATCACATGTTCCATGTTTCATCAGATTTGGTCTCCTGAAAAAATAATAGATGTGGATTGATCGTTTTTTTTTTTTGGTTACAATGTGGATTGATTGTTGATGATGGGCAGTATGGCCAATTTCATAGCATAAAATTATTTAAGCATATCAAGAACCGGTACAAAGGTCGATCTTATTTTTTTGCTTGCCGTAGATGCTCTGATGTAATGAGGAAAAAATCTTTAAATATGGTCCCCTCCTGAATTGATTTATGATTAATCAATGAATCACAGATCTGCCACATGTCTGATCATCTTATTGTTTTTATTTTTTTTATTTTTTTCCTGAACAAACCAAGAAGGAAATAATCATGGATTCCATGCATGCTGATATTGAAGATGGTAAGGTAGCTGGTGCAAGAAAAAATCAGATGAAAATGTTAGAACTTAAATATAATAATTAAAACCTTTTACTATCAGTTTAATTTTTTAGGAACATCAATTACCCATTAGCCTATAAATATCAGAGCTCTAGAGTTCAAATTCTAAATTAAAGATCAATTCATCTTTAAATCTAGAAAAACAATTAAAACTTGATTTAACCGTAAATTTATTCAAGAGTCAGATTATTGATTTGAGCTGGAAAGTTCACCTAATTTTTAAATGAATTTAGACAAAAATATTAAATTCATTAAATGGGTTTAATCTTACTTGATAAAAAATTAGGTCGAGCATGAATTTATTTCATGTCCAAGTCCGGCACGGTCCGATAATTATTATTTTTTACTTTTTATGCTAATTTATTTTTATTTATTTTATATTTTTTTATGCAATTCAATTTAAATTTGTATTATTTTTTAGACTTTAATTCAAAATTTTCAAGTTTGTTGTAATCTTTTTATAAGAATTTATTTTACCTTATTTTATTGTACTTATTAACTATTATGTTTTTTTAATACTTTTTATATTTTATTATTTTTTTAAAAAATAATAGTATTTAGATGGATTTAGACTTATTTATTATATGTAAAAAGGTTTTTTAGCAAATAATAATAGAGTTGAGCTAGCCCGATTTAAGATTGGGCTTACTATCAATCCCTTAATACCTTATCTAAATTTAACCCATACCTAGTCTATCTTCTAAACACCTTTATCCGGCTGTTGCTACCTCTCTTTGAGAGGGATTAATTTAACTGTAATTAAGTTTATACGTATGTAACTGTATTTTTATTTTTTGTATCAATTTAATTGTAATTAAGCTTTTTCACAAATGTTGATATAACAAGAACAAATTAGTCCTCTTAATCATATAAACTGGACATGCTTCTCAAGATAAATGAGACAATGTTGAAAATTGAATTATCCATTTTAGCTCGAGAATTGTACCGAACATAGTTCAAAATTAAATATTTATCCTTTATGACTTTATAATTTCCATTCAATAATTTAATTTTCAAGAGTGAACTAACATTTAAAATAGATTATGCGTTTTTTGTTCTTTACTAATTAATTTTATCTCTATTTGTTATTTAAATTGAAACTTCTCTAAACCATTTAATATCTTCTTCACAATGTACAACGTTAAATTGGAATAGAATTTACTTCTCACATGAATAAGGTTCCCAAAATATTAATTTGGTATCGACTTCAATAAGAAATTCTAGATCTATGGTTGGTATACTTTTACTTTCTATTTTTTAGTTTTTATAATTTTTTCTGTTTTCAATTTATTTTTTATAAAAAATATCAATCAAAAGAAGCTAATTGCTTGCATATATATATATATATATATATATATATATATATAAAATAGTTCAAATGATTCTTGAACTTTGAGAAAAATATAATTTGGTCTCCAAACTTCAAAATATGATTTCTTGGTCTTCGATTATCAAAACATGTAATGTTTTGAGTCTCCCATCAGCAAAACAGTCTGTTCAAGTTAAATGTCAATAGACATCATGCGTATCATTGGTAATACCATCTTACATGTATGGAATGGATAATAGTTTTTTTCTTCTGTATATTTTTTTTTCTTTTGCCTTTTTTTCCTATCCCTCCTCCCCTTCTTTTTCAGTATTTTTTAAGGGTAAGTTCACAATCTTATAACAAAAAAGCTAAGCTTATTGAGATCAGTAAAGTTTCTTCTTTATAGAATTTGCATATACATATATATTCGACATATACGGATCTTATGGATCATACCAGGACATGTCATCTCTCATGAAAATTCTCACACACACACACACATATATATATATATATATATATATATATATTACAAAAGCAAAATTAAATTGAATTAGCCGTTATTTCCAGGCCCCCCATTAAATGAAAGGATGAAGCCAGGCTGTGATGAAAGTGTTGGTGAGAATAAAACTGTTGTGTGGCCACAGTATACCACACCTTCGACTGTCAAAGACAAGTAGACAACTCCTCTCTCTCTCTCTTATTTTATAATTTTTATTTTTTCTCAAATTGCTGTACATGAACATTTATTTCTGTATATAATGCTGCCCACATGGGTCTTAAATTACCTAGACTGAGCCCAACGGTGCTATTAAATGAGGTCTTTTATACCGTGACTCTGGATGGATTTTGCACGTAACAATGTTCACTGAAACTGCACTGCAAATTGTACCTTTGTTTTTGTTCAACCAGTCCCTAGATCCAATCTCATCGACTAGATGTAATAAATGAAAATTATTTACATGATAATAAATGCTAAGGTAATTATGTTAAATAAGTAGCACTTATAAATTGTTAAATTTAATTTCTTTATTAAGTTCACAACAAGAAATTTTATATAAAATTAGAAAGCAAATGAGAAAATTTGTACTTACATAAAAAAAATCCAAAAACTAGTTTAAAAGGTGAAGATTTTATTCACATTTATAAATGCACACTTCACCACTACCGACGAAAGAACCCCATCAATCTCTCTTTTCATATATGGAGTTTTAAGGAGTACTTTTTTGCTTGAAATACAATGAGATGTTGGCAACTTGGGCTCTAATACTATTGTGGGTGCGATTGGGCTACTCTACGGTATATGGAGGAAAGATTTATCTCTTAGCAATTGAGTTACTTTTAAGATCTGTTTAATCGAATGATTACTATGAAACTCCAAATGGATGATTAGAGGAAGGTATTATTTCTTCTAGGCTGATTGTCAAACAGCTGGGGTACCCTGGCTATGACTATTCTTAATTCAGCTCCTAATGGTACAGTAACCTTGGAGATGTTAAAAATATGTTTAATGAAGAAGTAAGGCAAAATGAGACGGGCTTTTGGGAATCAAGCTATTGTCTCAAAGAACAAGGATAGAACTAAAGACAAAGGTCAAGATTTAAGAGAATATATATATATATATATATATATATATATATATATAAGTCCAAAGATAGGGTTAAGTGCTTTCATTATGGCAAACCTAGTCACATAAATCGAAATTACAAGATCTTAAAGCAAAAGCGAAAATATGAGAGTAAGAAGAACTCAGATGATAAAAATGTTGCAGTAGTGAATTCTGTTGATGAATCAATCAAGGAATTTTCTTGATTCGTACACATGATGATTGTATAGTTAAAATCGGAACATCATATCATTGTGTTTCTAAGAAAGAGTTGTTTGCAACCTACAGAGTAGGAGACTTTGGTTATACCAATATGGGAAACAAAAGTATGTCGTAGATTGTTCGGATTGGTAATATGCTTTACAAACAAGAACTAGTTGTACATTGACTTAAAGGGATGTTAGATACATTTTAGATCTGATGATGAACTTAATTGCAAATGTCTTTGATAAGGAAGGATATAAGAGTCGCAAAAAAATGGACAATGGAAGCTTCACAAAGGGCCTTTGATAGTTACAAGAGGAAAATTGTATTGCATTACGTATAAAACTTGGATGAAGTGACTGATAGTCTGATAAATGTTGTTGAAGACGATGCTTAAGAATATTTGTGCCATAAAAGGCTGGCACACATGAGTGGGAAAGGGTTAAAGGGAGCAAGGCAGTCCCTCATTTCGTCGACCAAAAGTATGTCCCTCGACTCATGTGATTATTGTTTACTTCATAAGTATCAGAGTTTCTTTTCGAAAAACTTCTAAAGAAAAAGAAAAGAATTGATTTATTTTGATGTGATCCTATAGAAGTAGAGTCGTGGTGTCATAATAGATATTTTGTTACTTTTACTAATAATACTTCACAAAAAAACTTGAGTGTATATGTTGAAAACAAAAGCAAAGGCCATGGTGGAAAAGATTATTGGATTTTCTTTAAAGTGTACTTGTACAAGCAATGGTAGAGATTACACATCAAAAGATTTTAAAGCTTAGTATTTAAAGTATGGGATAATGCATGAGAAGATATAACGGAACAAAAGTTAGAAAAATATATTGTCTTAGATAAAAATGAACGGAGGAAGAAAATTCATGTTAGTGACTCAGTTGAAAAGCTCTAATAACGATGACGATAGTTAGGATGATCCTAATAAACACTAAGATAAAAATGAATAAAAATAGACTAGATGCCTAAAATCGAACTCTAATAAGAATTACTCATTAAAGTTCAAACTCACTTAAGTTCACATTCAGTTAAGGTCCAATTAACATTAAAAAGTCTCAGACAAAATGGGGAGTCTATACTCTTCTCTTCTCTTCTCAAAATTTGACGGTTGGCCTTCATGTCGATCACTAGTCGCCAGCACCGGCTGTTGGTTGCCAGCGACAGTTCACTTCCAAAAATAGAGCAAAATTTTTGTCTTTTCTTCCTCTTTCTACTTTTAACCTACATTTCTTTCAAATATGCCCAAAACCTAGTAGATCTAAAAAAAATTGCACTCTTAGATATTAGATCTAAGACTTTCCATGTATTTTTTGAAAAACTAATTAGATAATAAAAAGAAATCAAAAGAAACGTTTTGGTATTTTTGAAGGCAAATAGTTGTCAGTGAGTGGTTATGATGACAGGAGGAGGTGGTCCATCGTCAAAAATTGGGTTTGGCAATTTAAGGTTGAGAGGTTTGAAAAACGTTAAAGGAGAAATTGATCTGTGATATAATGGTTGTGGAGATAAATTTTAATTTTTTTTGGGTTGTAAAGGGGAAAAATATGGATTGTTAGAACTTCTTATTCATAAATTGGCAAATAATCTTTTCAATTGGAGAAATCATAAATTTTAATCCTAGAAAGAAAGAGGATTAGCTCTAATCTTATAGCTTAAAATTAACTGAATTTAGAGTTAATTCAATTGATTCATACAATTCTTTTGAAAAATGACTTTTTAAATCGCTATATTTGCATTTCCTTCTTTTATTACCAAACTGCGATCTTTTTTGTACAAAAATTATATGGATAAAAATTACCATACAATTTAGAGTATTTCATTGGCAAAAATATCTAGTGTCTTTCATTTTTTAAAAATAGTTTGATTGTTTAAATATTGCTAAAAAGATAAAAAAGAGAAATGGGAGACGTTACCTTTAATTGTACAACTTGGTGTTTTCATTTTTTTTATATATAAATAAAATTTGATTTTGGTTAGAACACTCACTAGAAAAAAAATTATGAATGCAATACTCGCCTAATGTGAACAAATCTATTCGAACAAAAAAAATGTGAAATCTAAACAAAACTTGAAACACCTTTTCAAATTTTAAGAGTAAAACTTTGAAGGCAATCGAACAATGTGAAAGAGTGCACTTCTAAAATAATCCGAGAACAAAACTTGAAACACCCCTAATTGTATTATAAGAAAATAAAACTCAATCTGTAATTATAAAAAATGAAAAATAATTAATTTCATTTAAGTGCTTCAATTTTAACATTAATTCAAGATTAGTCCATTAATTGCAAAATGGATATTTCGGTCTAAAATTATCAATTTGACACTACAAAAAAATTATTCCCTTAAGTCACGTCAAAAAAGTCTATTATCCTAAGCATGTATTCCTCATGCATGTAATGTCCATAATGTTTCTTTTTTATGTTAAAAAATAAAAATCTAACATATATAAAATAATTTTAAAAATACATAAAAGTCAATGTGGTAGGAAAACACCTTATAATTTACACACAAAAAATTCATTGTTAATACTTGGGAATATGATATTATTAATTTATAGTTTAGGAATTAATTGATAGATGTGCTTGTAATTTTAGGATGTAGTGTCCATTTTCAAAATTAATAAACTAAAATTAAATTATAACAAATTTTAAGATCTTAGTGGAATTTACCGAGAAAAAAAAATAAAGCAAATTATCATTGTTTCACTAGAGGGATTCCGGAGATTGAAACTGTCGTAACGGCTTCACACTCGACGATTTTGAAAACGTTTAAAAACAAAAGGAGCTGTCACCAATCTTTTTTAACTAGGTGTGATTGGTCACCTAAAAATATTTATCTTTTTAACAAAATCTCAAAATTAATTAAGTTTTATTAAAAAGATAATTTTTGGTCTGCGAAAATAAAATCGGGTCCGAAAGTACGATTACGCGTGGGGAAGAATTAGCATCTCCACGACGCCCGTTATAAAACGGTACCATAGTAATCGTGTGTTATCCTTTAGTTTTAATAAAATGATTTTGAATTAATATTCAAAAATAATTCTTATTTTATTGCATTTTTAAAAAAAAAACATTTTCTTATTATTTGTCAAAAATCATTTCCTTCATTTTTAGAAAAAAAACTAAATTTTATTTTTTTGAAATTGAATGTGAATCCTTTTGTATTGAATAATTAAATCGAATACTCCAATATTTTTTGCAACATTTAAAATAATTTTCCTCACCTAGAGATTTCTTAAGAATCACTATTTGTGACTTCTACAGAATCTCATCCTCAAAAGGACTCACACCCATTTCGAAAATTATTATGAATGCATATGATGCAAACAGATAATATATAATGCAAATGAATTTTTAATTTTAAATTTCATTATTTATTTGTTAATTTACTTTTTAAAAAATTTATTTATATTCATTTTTAACAAAAATTTAAATTATTGAAAAATCATACTAAATGTTCCAATACTTTTGGTAACATTTAGCACGACTCTTCTCATCTAGGGATCAATTAGGAATCACTATTTGTGACTTTCGTAACATCCCATCATCGGACTTCATTTATTTAAATTTAAATTTTATTATTAATTTTAAAAATTCAATTTTATTTTCAAAAATTTAAATTATTGAAAAATCATACTAAATACTTCAATACTTTTGACAATATTTAGTAGACTCTTCTCACCTAGGGATCAGTTAAGGAATCACTACTTGTGACTTCTATAACGTCCCATCATCGGAACAATTTCATTTAATTAGATTTAAACTTTATTATTAATTTTTTAAAAAAGAACTTATTTTATTTTCATTTTAATAAAAATTAAAATTATTGAAAAATCATACTAAATATTCCAATACTTTTGGCAACATTTAGTACAACTCTTCTCACCTAGGGATCAGTTAAGGAATCACTACTTGTGACTTCCATAACGTCCCATCATCGGACCAATTTCATTTAATTAGATTTAAACTTTATTATTAATTTTTTAAAAAAGAACTTATTTTATTTTCATTTTAATAAAAATTAAAATTATTAAAAAATCATACTAAATATTCCAATACTTTTGGCAACATTTAGTACAACTCTTCTCACCTAGGGATCAGTTAAGGAATCACTACTTGCGACTTTTATAACGTCCCATCATAGGACCAATTTCATTTAATTTAATTTAAATTTTATTATTTATTTCCTTTTTCTATTTTTTTAAAAAAACTTATTTATTTTTATTTTTAACAAAAATTTAAATTATTGAAAAAATCATACTAAATATTCCAATACTTTTGGCAACATTTAGTACAACTCTTCTCACCTAGGGATCAGTTAGGAATCACTACTTGTGACTTCTGTAGCATCCCATCATCGGAATCATTTAATCAAATTTAAATTTCATTTATTTAGATGAAAAAACATTTATTTTTTATTTATTTATTTATTTTTTTGATTGCCATGAAAATATATTAAAAGCACACATAATAATAATAAAATTTTTATTTTTAATTTTTTTAATTTTCAATCAACAAAATAAATAAATACTAAATAAATAAATAATAAACAAATGAGAAAAAAGAAAAAAAATTTACCAAAATGGATTTGGGTTTGGAACCCAAATAAGCTCTTGAATGGCCCAAAAACACAACCCAAATTGAGGGCCCAAAAGCCTTCCACAGATTGGGCTCGGTTGGATCAGGCTTAACAGCTTTCCAAAGGGCCCAAAGCTGGTGGGCCTAATATGGGATGCGGGTCAGCAGCCGGGTCGGACTTCGGGTCGAGCGTGGGCGATGGGCAGATCTTTCTTTCCTTGGCAGGCCGGGCGCGCGGATCCCGAGTCGGATCTGGGTCGCGCGCGGGTCTTCCTTTACTTTTCTTTTTTTTTGCTATAAAACCTATCTCTTTTTTTTCTAATTCATTTTTCCTCTCTTTTACCCAAAAAAAAAAACTTAGAACCCCTTCAAGGCTCTCGGCTGGGGCGATTTCCGACCGCCGCCTGGGCCGCCGTCGTCGCCGGTGGCCAAAAATCAAAAAGGAAACCCTTTTTCAGATGCTCTCCACTCCCTCTTTCCGTTTCTGACCTTCGTTTTCCCAAAAAATGGTTCTAACCGCGTAGATCTGAGCTCCCCGAAACTGAGTTCTTTTTTGTTGTTGTTTTTTTGTTGTTTTTTGGTTGATGGATTCGGATGTTTTGTGATGATGATGGTTGTTGGTATGTGTGTGTTTTGTGGATGTTTTCTTTTGCAGGTGGGTTTATGGCTGTCGGAGGTTCTGGGTTGGAGTGGGTCTCGGTTTTGGGATGGTGGTCAGTTGGGTTTTCGGGTAGTGGTGAAGATGAGGGAAAAAGGGGTTCGGGTCCCGTTGGTGAAGATGATGCCCTCTGATGGTGAGCTGAGGATGGGGGGGGGGGGGGGGGTTGTTTCTTGGAGAGGGTAGTGAGGATGATGTTAGGGGTTTCGGGTTGGCTTTTGTGTTCGGATGGGAGAGGGTTAGATCGGGCCCAAATGGTGGACAGCCTCGGGAGGGAGGCTATGGCAGGAAGGAAGGCCGGCGGTTATAGGGAGGAGAACCTCATTAAATGCTCTGATTAGATTATTGATGGAAAAGGAGACCAATAATAATAATAATAATAATAATAATAATAATAAAAACAAATAATAAAAATAGAAACAAATACAAATATATATAAAAATAATAATGATAATAATAACAAAAATGAGACAAAATTAGGTGTCAACAGAAACAATTTACTAGAAAGTTGTGCAACTGCAAACCTTTGAATGAATCAAATTTATGTAAAAGTTTGAAGAGATTAAGCCTGGGGAGGTTAATCATTTTGGTGCTTCACCTGCCGTATTTTTCAATGGATGCCTTGTTCATAAACAAATTGCCAAATTTTAACATCGGAATTCAATTCCGAATCAGTTGCTGAACTACCTAAGACTAGAATTTACAACCAAAAGTTTGAAACTATTAAAGAGCGAGTACCAATCATTTTAGTACACATTCCCTTACATTCAAAACTAAAGAGTGGTTGCATCAACTGGTCGACAGACATATTCAAGAACAAAATATTTAGAAACAAATTATGTTCAAATTTTCTAAGACAATTAAGACATTATAGCTTGATGTCTTCCATAAACTTATGATTATCCCTCTCATTTCACGATCCAAATCCGAGATTTGTAAATTAGATTTTCAATTTTTAATCTATGGATTTTCTCTTGAAAAACGTCAATAGGTATGAGTTGACAAAACTGAAACCCAACTAACGTTGATCTCCCAACATTGAGCAGCTTGTAAGAACCAGAGACAGAATCCACGTCGCCCGCTTGTTATCATGTTTTCAAGCTGAGACAGTTAGCTATATATAAACAGATTTGCTGTTACGATTAGTCAGTTTCATTTATTTCATCGACACTCCAAAATTGTTGATTCTTACCCCAGAATTTAATTGTTAGATCAGTGCAAGGTCAGAGAAGCTAGGTCAATACGAAATCGACAACCTTTATGAATATTTATCCGATTCACACTACATTAATTAACTAATTAAATCATCAAAAAAATAAAAAGAAACACAATGAGCAAATTTACAGGTAACATTGATTGCTCAACTCAGCTTTTTCTTCTGTACTTTTAAGCACATTTAATCATTGTCTTATGTCGAAATGCCTATATAACAGTGACCTTAGCTCCCAGTCTCGTCAGTAGGCCAGGCATATTTCTGATGGAAGGAAGGATGACCCTTCTTTTCAAGATTTAAAGTGAATTGATTTCTGACTCTGATAAATGATAATGGGACAGTAGATGTTTTTAGACCATTTTTTTTTGTAAATCACATATATTTTTATTTATTTTAATAATTTAAGATTAATTTTATTTAAAATTTTATCATAATTAAAATTTTTCTTCTCTTTTTAAAAGTATATTTAAAGAAAATCGAACTCAAAAATTTTTTTTACAAATTCAACTTACATTATCGGTTGAGTCACAGCCCATAAGTGATGTTTCTAAATAATTTGTGCAAAGGCTTGTTCAACAAATCAATTAATATGCTACAACGTTTTTTTTGAAAAAGTAGCTGAGAAAAGCATCTTTGGATGGTACTTTTTTAATTCAGTTACCGAAGAAAAGAAGGAAAAGTTTAGAAAGCTTTGTTTCATGTCTAAGATGTTCATTTTTTTTAAGTCAACAAACAAAATTTTGCGGTGAATTATGCATCTTATTTAAAAATTATTGAAAGTTCTACCATAATAACGTGTATATTACATGAACTCTACGTAGGTTGTCGGATACGGATATGTTTTAAGGATTTATATATGTGCACTATCAGTGTATAGTTTTTATACACTGTCAATGTACCAGAAATTGACACCTCATCAATAGACCCTTATATGCAAATATAAATAAATTTTTTAAATTTGCCCATAAGGGCCTATTGACGAGGTGTCAACCTTTGATGCATTGACAGTATATAGAAACTATACACTGTCAGTGCATCATATACAAACTCATGTTTTAAACACGGATATATAATGTTTTAAGTATTTTTTATTTTAATTTTCGAGATTCAAATATTGAATTATGTGAACTTTAAGTGTTCAAAAAGTTTTAGGTAAAATGAAGAGTATGTGGTCTAATAAAGATTTAAAAAAACCCCTAATCTTTTCTCATTATCATAATATGAACTTAGGTTTCTTTTTTCAAAACCTATCCATTGATAAAATCCAGCCAACCTTGGTCAATCAATGAGCTTGGAGATAATAAGATAAGGACGTAATTTATTATAGTTGGATTATATGTAACTTATCAATAAAACAAAAAAACAAATGTGAGTCCCCGATGTGAGATATCATAGAAATCATAAGTAGTGATTTTTCGAATATCTCTAGGTGAGAGATTTTTTTTTTATATATTACCAAAGTATTGGAATATGTGAACATAGGTTTCTTTTTTCAAAACCTATCCGTTGATAAAATCCAACCAACCTTGGTCAATCAATGAGCTTAGAGATAATAAGATAAGGACGTAATTTATTATAGTTGGATTATATGTAACTTATCAATAAAACAAAAAACAAATGTGAGTCCCCGATGTGAGATATCATAAAAATCATAAGTGGTGATTTTTTGAATATCTTTAGGTGAGAGACTTTTTCCATATATTATCAAAGTATTGGAATATATGGTGTAATTTTTCAACAAAAGGATTTACATTTATAATATAAAATGATGAATAAATCATTCTTTTGTGAAAATAAATAATATAAAAAAATGAAGAAAAATCTAAGTGATGGAATTAATAATGAATTGAAAATAAATGGTAATACACGAATAAGCATCATGCATTTTCTATTTGCATTATACAAATTATTTCTGAAAGTCCGACAATGAGATGTTACGAAAATCACAAGTAGTGATTCCTAGTTGATATCTAGATGAGAAGAGTTAACTAAATGTTGCCAAAGTATTAGAATGTTTAGCTAAATTTTTCAATATTGTGAGTTTTATTAAAAATCAAAATATATAAAGTTCCTTTTTATAAAATCCATATGCATCATATATCTTTTGTTAATATCATATGCATCCATAATCAATTATAAAAATAATGTGAGCCATACCGAGGATGAGATCCTATAGAAGTTGCAAGTAGCGATTCTTAAGAAGTCTCTAGGTGAGTAAATTATTTCAAATATTACCAAAAGTATTGGAATATTTGATTTAATTTTTCAATAAAAGGGGCTCATGTTCATTTTCAAAATGAAACCTTTTAAAAATATATATAATAATAATTTTTAATCAAACACATAAATTTCTTTGTAATAAGCAAGTTAAATTTTATATATATATATATATATATATATATATATATATATATATATATATATATATATATATATATATATATATATATATATATATAAAGAGATTAAACCAAGACTGTTTCATTAAAATTAAAGGATAACATATAGTTAAGATGGTACCATTTTCTAACGGGCATCGTGGGGGTGCTAATCCGTCCTCACACGTAACCGTACCCCCGATTCCTATTTTTGTGTTTTCGCGGACCAAAAAGTTGTCTTTTTAATAAAATTTGTTTTAAAAGGTTTATTTTAAAGAAATATTTTTAAGTGGCCAATCACACCTAAACAAAAAAGACTGGTGGGGACTCCTTGTTTTTAAATATTTTCAAAATCGTCGAGCGATCAAGTCTTCGGACAAAATCGTTACGACAGCTTGACGATTCCACTAGGGATGCTAAGAGGGTCAAACCATTAATTAATCACATGATATCCTAAATTTTAATTTGATAGTCTTGATTGGCATTTAAATTTAGTCTCTTAAAAATTATTATTATCAAAATAAATAAAAAGAATTTTGTTCATCCATTTTGATCATTTGATTCATGGCATTCTTTGTATATGAAACTTTTGTAGAATAGATTAGATAGAACATATGCTTCTTTATGTCCTATATACATCAATACATTTACGTACATGAGCCCTATACCTGGGTTTCATCCTTCTTCGGAGGGAGTAAAGTACCTATGCTCTCGTGAGGTAATCACCTCCGCAATAGCAAGTGAAATACTCCGCTCAAATTGGTTCCTTACTAGTCTGGTGTGGACGACAATAAGGAATGATTTGGGAGCCTGTTAGATATGTGAAACCTTAAACAAGCATATCATACGTCTTGAGGAGCCAACCTAAGATAGAGCTATTCATACCTTTTTTTCATGAGAGTGACCTTTGATAGGACATACTTAAGCATTTCATTTTTTACCATCTTTTTATTTCATTGTTTATATCTTTTTATATGCATATTGATTTGTCTTTGTTTTCCTATTCTTTTGCATAAATCATCTTGCATCACATAGTCACATGATGGGTGTTTTAGCTATGGCTCTCTTCAACGAGGAATTTTTCACAGAATCCATAGAAAGGTTGGCTTGTTCGTCATTTTTGAATGTTCTACGTGATTCCTACAAAGAGGTACAAATTTGGTCAGAAAAGGTTTAACAAGTGAAAGGGGATTGCTTGACTGGAGATTTTGTGTCCTCGCTACCAAAAGAAGTGAATCTAAATCTCAAGTAAAATAACCTAATAGATTTGGCCAACTTATGGAATCAAATCAATAAGGAGGGAAAGAAGGATTTTTATGAAAAGTATGGCCAAATAGAATCTTTAATTGCTGTAAAAGTTGAAGAACCTTTAATTAGAGTAGCTATTCAGTTTTGGGATCCTTCTCATAGGTGTTTTTCTTTCAATGGGATGGACTTAACACCCACAATAAAGGAATACTCCATTTTGTTGGGTATTGATTTGAAAAGTCCAGATAAAATATGTGTTCGAAAGCCAAAGTTTGGATTTCGTAAGAAGCTAGCTAAACTTGTGGGAGTCAGACCGAAGGACATAGATCCCCATATGAAGCAAAAAGGGACCAATGTTTGTGTGCCATGGGACTTTCTTCATGAATTCATCAAGGGGCATCTTGATAATAAACAAGGGTTAACGATTTTTGCTTTAGCAATCTATGGCTTGGTTATCTTCCCAAAAGTGTTAGGGCATATTGAAATAGCAGTAATAGATCTTTTTGAGCAAATCGAGAATAATGGGAACCCATCACTTGCCATTCTAGTAGAAACCTTTAGGTCATTAAACTATTGTAGGCGGAATGGAGAAGGACGATTTGTGGGATGTGCATAGTTACTTCATGTTTGGGCTAAAAGCCATTTTAAATGCGAGGAAAAAGCATTCAAAAGAACCTTCCTTCATCATCGCACTCCAGTTAAAGAGTTCTGCAACAGTAAGTGGCCGAAATCAAAGAACAAGGAAGAACAAGAAAAACTAGTATGGATGGCACCATGGATGCCTTATGTACCAATCTTGTATCGATATGGAGAAGCACCATGGGTGCAACTTTTGGGACCATGGGGAGTGGTAAGCTACATGCCGCTTTTGGTGCTAAGGCAATTTGGAGCTAAGCAATTCATTCCTGCCACACATGGGCTCAATGACATGGAATTTTCTTATGGTGAGTCAAAGGCAATGAAGAAGGCTAAGCAAGTGGTTAGATTATGGAAACAAGCACGAAGACTAAACCTTGGACCTTTCTCTGATAGGACTACCCCAGAATACTCAGTATAGAGGACAAAGCAAGTAAGGGAAATAGTGTTTCATCCCAGAGAATATAGCATACCTTCGTAGCTTGAAGTAGAAATATCCGAGGCCGAGATCGTCAGGCAGCAATTCAAGATAGAAGAGGAAAGGTGGAGACAAGAGAATTTGAAACTTCAGGAAGAGATGGAACAACTCAAGTACGACGCAGAAATATGAGAAGCCAAGCTTAAGAAAGTTCAACAGGAACATAACACCACCAGCAAGGACTTAGAAATTTTCACCAAGAAAACAAGAAGTTGAGATTCGAAATGAGAATCGGAGGAATTATTCAAACTTCAAGTGAAAGAAAAAGAGAATTGGAAGACTTTCATAGAAGGGTGAAGGCGTGAAGCATTGGGCATACAAGGCAAAGAAAAGTGAAGAAAAAGTTATCTATTTGTCTCAAGAACGACAAAAATGGGAAAATATGTAGTCAGCAAGTGCAACAAAGTTAACCTAATACCAAAAAAAGAACGAGGAACTGAAGGTAAGGTTGAAAAAAGGGAAGCAGGTCGAGCTAGAAAATGAAAGTGTCACACTGCAACAGAGAGTCCAAATGTTAGAGGATCCATTACAGGAACATAAGAATAACATTAAAGTAATTATAAAAGAATGGAAGCAAAGTGAAAATAACTGGAGTTATGGATATGATCTGGCACAGGATGCAAGACAGCAATATATAGAACATTTGGCCACGCAAGTTTACAAAGCCATGACGAAGGAGAGGGAGATGATTGACAAAGCTGAAGCTCTAAGACAAGAAATTTACCCAACAGGAGAATATGGGCAAAGGCTACTGAATTTTCTAGACGAAGCTAAAGATCAATATCAGCAAGTTAGTCGTTTTTATGGATATAATTGAAATATGATTGAAATGTAATAAATGACTCTTTGAATGAATGACATTTCCCTTTTGTTGAAATTGTTATGGCATAAATACCCCTCAAAGCATCATTCATTTAATATTACATCCATTTTTTATTCATATGATTTAAATAAAACATGCTCCCAAATAATGGAATAATTTTTCAAAATTGCATCATATAGTAATTAGTATCTTATTGTGGTAATTAAGATTCAAGGATAGCTCCAACATTCAAGATTTCAGCCCAAATTCCAAACACTCATACAATACCCGGTTACGCTCAAAGGCAATGGAAGAAGAATATGGTAACAATATGGATAACTACTTTAATGGATATGGCGACAAGAATGAGCCGAGAGAAAAAAGCGGCTAACCTAATTAAAGGAGTGATCAGCCCAGGGAGAATGACAATCCACAATACACTCCAAGGTTTACCCCGCCTTATGCCCAATCCTTGCAAGGCGTACCTCCACCTCCCCCACAGTCTATGGGTGGTTATGCGTACATGTATCCGAGTGCGCCAAAGGCCTCAAGACAACCTTAGTTTACAGTGCCAATTTCCCGAGCTCAAAGGGTAAGAGCTACAGATCCAATCCAAGTCCCTGACTGAGATGATCTTAGGGAATAGGAGAAACTAATGGGTAGTGTGTTAGAGGTAAAAGGTGATTTAGTAAAAGGTGATTTAGACACTAAAGTTGAACATTATAGAGGAAAGGTTACGTGTTATTGAGGGAAGTGATTTCTACAAGTCCGTAGATGCAATGTGACTAAGTTTAGTACCGATTGTGGTCATTCCTCCCAAGTTTAAAACCCTTGAGTTTGAGAAGTACGATTGGACCAAGTGCCCCATTACCCATGTGACAATGTACTGTCGAAAGATTGCTACTTATAATCACGATGACAAGTTGTTGATACATGTGTTTTAAGATAGCGTCACTGGTTAGCTGCTAGGTGGTATGTGCAGTTGGATCGTACACGCATCCATGCTTGGAATGACTTAGCCAGAGCATTTATAGCTTAGTACAAGCATGTAGTGGATATGGCCCCAGACAGATTGTCTCTACAAAACATAGAGAAGAAGGCTAATGAAAGCTTCAAAAAATATGCCCGCAGCACAAGTCCAGCCACCTTTAACCGAGAAGGAAATCACAGTTTTGTTTGTCAATACGCTGAAGGCATCGTATTATGAATGTATGATAGGGAATGCAACAAAGAATTTTGTTGATATGGTTATCACTGGAGAGATAATAGAAAATGCAATTAAATGCAGGAAGTTGGAAGGTAGTGATTCAAAGAAGGGCGGGTTATCCAAAAAGAAAGAAGTTGAAACCCGAGTAGTAACCCATGCAACACCTCACTATAGGGGATATACACCTTATTCACCTCGATTTCAGCCATAACCTCAACCTTACCCAAACTACCAACCCCATTTCCCAATCGTAAACAATGTCTCACAGTCCAACCATCTCAACCAAATAGTAACCCAACAGCTAACCAAAGGCCACTTCGAAGAAGCACTGAAAAGGCTTCTATTGATCTTATCCCTATGTCATATACAGATTTGTTCCCAGAACTTGTGAAAGGTCATATGATTGCCCCACTTTACATGGAACCAATGAAACCACCTTTCCCGAGATGGTATGACCCTAACGCTCGAAGCGACTATCATGGGGGAAACCTAGGTCATCCAATCGAAAATTGCACCGCTTTGAAGTATAAAGTGTAAGATTTAATCAAGTCAAGGAGATTGTCCTTTTCCAAAGAGGTGGAGCCGAGTATCAATGCTAACCCATTACCCAGTCATAGTAGGGGATCAGTTTGTGTAACTGAAATTGGAAGGAAGAATCACATAAAGAGGAATGTGAAAGAGATTAAAACTCCAATGAGTCTAGTATTTGATGTTCTAGTCAAGGCCAGGATGATTTAGCCTATACTGTTTGACTCGGAGGTTTGTCAAGATGAATTCAACCCAGATCCGACTTGTGAATATCATATAGGATTTGCAGGTCACTCTATCCAAAATTGTCCTAAATTTCGACATATGATCCAATCAATGATGGACTCGTTTTTAATCGAGTTCTATATGGAGGAAAATGAGGATGTAGTGAATACTATTGCAAATGAATCTTCGGGATATGACTACCCTTGGGGAAAACCAATGACAGTGTTTTACAAGGAGAAATCAAGTCCCAAAAAGGAAGAATCTAGCTTTGTTACTCTTCCAACCATGACAACCAAAATTTCGAGCTCTTTCCCTTACAAGAGTGATAAGGTTGTCCCTTGGAAGTATGAGTTCAAAGCGGTGATTAAAGGATTAGGCAACATAGACTCAGACAAGCTAGCTATGTCGGATAATGCAAACATAAGTGGAGTAGGAGGAATTACATGAAGTGGGAGATGCTATACACAGGAGATGCTAGAAAAGGCTCGAAAAGGAAAAACAAAAGAAGCATAAGAAGACTATTTGATGGAAAAAGGAGAGGAACAAAATCTGCCTTCCAAAGATCAATGGGAAAAATTACAAAAGCCAATATCAGAAGAGGATGCAAGAGAATTCTTGAAGTTGATCAAGCATAGTGAATACAGTGTAGTCGAGCAGTTGAATAAAATGCCTACTCGAATTTCATTATTATCTTTGCTATTGAATTCAAAATCGCATCGGAATGCCCTAATGAAGGTATTGAATCAGTCTTATGTGCCGCATAATATTCTGGTTGACAATATGGACAGATTAGCAAAGAATATCACAACGACGAACTTTATATCCTTTACTGATGATGAAATTTCACCAAAAGGGCGAGGGAGTACTAAAGCTCTAAACATCACCACTAGCTGCAAGGGTTATACAATTGCCAAGGTTTTGATTGACAATGGATTGTCGATCAATGTCATTCCTATGGCCACGCTAAAAAAGATACCTGTTGACATGTCTGACATATAACCAAGCAATATGGTTGTAAGGGCATTTGATGATTCCAAAAGAGATGTGATAGGTGACATTGAGATCCTAATTGACATTGGACCAATTACTTTCAATATTCAGTTTCAAGTAATGGATATTTCGCCATCATACAGTTTCCTACTAGGAAGACCATGGGTCCATACGGCGGTCGCTAATCCATCGTCGCTGCACCAGAAAGTAAATTTTGTTGTTGATGATAAACAAGTGTCTATTTATGGAGAACAAGACCTTTTGATCACGAAACCTTTATCTGTACCTTACATTAAGGCAATTGAAGAAGCATTGGAGTGTTCTTTCAGATCGTTCGAAATAATAAATGCAACATATGTGGGAGAAAGATCAAGAATACCCATCCCTAGGTTGTCAGCCACTACCAAAATGGTCGTTAAACAGACACTTGAAAAGGGTTGGCGTGTCAGAACAAGTTTAGGAAGAAATCTCAAAGGAACTAGGAAACCTGTGAAGATAATAAAGAATAGAGATAGGTTCAATCTCGAATACAAGGCCACTGGTTTGGAGAGGAAGAAGATCATGGAAGAGAAAAGGAAGAAAAGAGTAGCCCGCCTTCGAGGACATGAAAAAGAACCAAAAAATATGTTGATCCTGCACCTCTATGATACATTTTGCTCTGGCGAATGCTATCATCCTGACTCATTAGAGTTTCTGAAAGGGGAACCTATGTTGGTGATGAAAGAACCCTCTCACAAATTCTCAATCTAAGTGGTGCGTGAAGTAAAGGTAACTTTTTGCTGTAGAGATGTGTGTCATTGGGCGCGGAGCTGAAAAACTAAAATGTTACAAAGATGCCTATTATTTTTTTGTTTTTTGTAATGTAGTAAGTTAGATTATCAGTATCCCAACTTAAAGAGCTCTAAAGGCTCCTTTTGTATGAACTTAGTCTTCATCATCATTTCAATAAATTAACAAGTTTAATGCATTTCTAGTTCTTTCTTTTCATTTACTATCATATCTATAAATGTTCTTTCTTTTCATTCACTACTATTAGTATGAACAACCAACCACATCTGTCAAATTTTTTACCTTTTTCAAGAATATGAATAATGAATGTGAAGATAACCTTAACAGCGACCCGAGGTTTGATTTTGAAAACTCTATTCATGTTGATGAACTTGCTAACAATGTAGATTCAGATGATGATGCTTTATCTCCAGATCTATTGAAATTGATTGAGCAAGAGAAAAACCAATTGAACCCCATAAAAGAGCTATTGACATAATCAACTTAGGGGATAATGAGAACATCAAAGAAGTCAAAGTGGGCACAGCACTTCCATTGGTTGAGAGGCAAAGATTAGAGGAATTACTTCATGAGTATTTAGACGTTTTTGCATGGTTTTATCAAGACATGCCGGGGTTAAAGACTGATGTTGTGGAGCACTGTCTGCTTTTGAAAGCGGAATGTAAGCTGGTACAACAGAAGCTTAGGCGCATGAAGCCTGAAATGTTGTTGAAGGTGAAAGAGGAAGTAAAAAAGCAGTGTGATGCAAGGTTTGTAAAAGTAGCCAAGTATCCTGAATGGGTGGCTAATATCATCGCGGTACCCAAAAAAGATGGGAAAGTAAGAATGTGTGTAGACTATCGAGATCTAAATAGGGCTAGTCCGAAGGATAATATTCCATTACCCCATATTGATACATTGGTGGATAACACAACTCAACACTACACGTTTTCATTTATAAATGGTTTCTCAAGTTACAATCAGATTAAAATGGCCGAGGATGACATGGAAAAAACCACGTTCGTGACAGTTTAGGGCACATTCTGCTATAAAGTTATGCCTTTTGGTTCAAAAAATGCAAAAGCCACCTACCAAAGGGCAATGGTAACTCTCTTTCATGACATGATGCATAAAGAAATGGAGGTGTATGTAGATGACATGATTGCTAAGTCTCGAGTAGAAGAAGATCACGTGACAAATCTTTGAAAGCTGTTTGAAAGGTTACGAAAGTTTCAGCTTAAGTTAAATCCTACCAATGCACCTTTGGTGTTAAATCAGGAAAATTGTTGGGGTTTGTGGTTAGCGAAAAGGGAATTGAAGTAGATCCTGATAAAATAAGTGCGATACAAAATTTGTCAGCCCCACGCACGCAGAAGGAAGTAAAAGGCTTTTTGGGAAGACTGAACTACATTTCCCATTTCATCTCACAACTCACGCTTAAATGTGATCTCATTTTCAAGTTGCTTCGGAAGCAGGATCCAAGTGAATGGAATAAGGCATGTCAAGAGGCTTTGAAAAAAATAAAAAGATACTTATCAAATCCACCTATTTTAGTACCACATGTTGCAAGAAGGCCTTTGTTGTTGTATATGACTATCAATGAACACTCTATGTGATGTGTCCTAGGGCAACATGATGATACAGGCAAGAAAGAACGAGCTGTCTATTACTTGAGTAAGAAGTTCACTGATTACGAGGCCAAGTACACTACGATACAAAAGATGTGTTGCGCATTGGCTTAGGTCGCTCGTAGATTGAGGAAATATATGTTGTACTATTCAACTTGGTTGATAGCTAGATTGGATCCCCTTAAATACATCTTTGAGAGGCCATCATTATCTAGAAGATTAGCTAGGTGGTAAGTTATGCTTTCTGAATACGATATTGTGTACGTATCCCAAAAAGCAATCAAAGGTGGGGTAATAGCGGATTTTCTTGTAGACCGTGCTACTAATGAGTATGAGCCTATCAAGCTAGATTTTCCAAATGAGGATATAATGCCTATCTTTCAAGTTGAGAAGAGAGTACTCAACAAGAAAGCATAGAGAATGTTCTTCGATGGTGCATCCAATGCCTTAGGACACGAGATAAGGGCAGTTTTAATATCTCGAAATGGAAACTATTACCCATGCACAGCCAGGTTAAATTTCAACTGCACCAACAATATGGCTGAATATGAATCTTGCGTAATGGGCTTAGAAGCTGCAATTGAGAAGGGAATTAGAAACTTAAAAGTCTATGGGGATTCAGTATTAGTCATTTATCAGTTACGAGGTAAATGGGAAACAAGGAATCTGAAGTTAGTCTAGTACCAGAAATACATAGCTAACCTTATAAAGTAATTTGATGACATCGTCTTCCAACATTTATCTCGGGGAGAGAATCAAGTCGATGATGCCTTGGCAACGCTAGCTGCAATGTTTAAAATGGAGGTAGAAGCAGAGGTCCCACCTATCAAACTGTGCATAAGAGATTCTCCAGTACACTGTTCTAGTGTAAAAGAGGAAATAGACGAACAACCTTGGTATTATGACATCATACGGTACCTTAAAAATCAATAATAACCAGAGCACGTATCGGAGAATGACAAAGAGATCCTCAGAAGACTGGCAATAGGATTCTTCATTGATGGAGATGTTTTGTATAAAAGAGGTCGAGATCAAATGTTTTTGAGATGTGTAAATGCATCTGAAGCCAAAGTATTCTTGAAGAGGTGCATGATGGAATTTGCGAGGCACACGCAAATGGCCATTTTATGGCTAGATAAATTATGAGGGCAGGCTATTATTGGACTACATTGGAAAAAGATTGCATAGATTATGCTAGAAGATGCCATAAGTGTCAAATCTATGCCGATAAGATTCAAGTTCCCACAATATAACTGAATGTCATGGCACCACTATGTCCTTTCTCCATTTGGGGAATGGATGTGATCGGACCTATCTCTCCCAAAGCATCGAATGGGCATAGATACATTTTTGTGATGATAGATTACTTTACAAAATGGGTTGAAGCAGCTTCTTATGCCAACGTAACTTGATCTACTATTTGTAGATTCATAAAGAAGGAGATAATATGTCGACATGGGCTCCTAAAAAGGATTATATCAGACAACGCCCTTAATTTATTTTGTAAAGAGTTATCTAAACATTCATCATTTTGTTATGGTCACCATATCTTAAAATTCACCACTTAACCCTAATAATATCTACTACCCACTTGTGTTTTGATAACCCTTTTTTTTTTCATTATCTCTTATTTGCTCAATAATCAATACTTTTCTCTCCAATTTTGTTCGTTTTCTTGTTCTTTTGATTATTCCATAACTAACCAATGAAGCGCAAGGATGCATTGCATTTGTTAACAAGATTGAAATGAAGATGATGATTAAATGACAATCTACCAATTAACATTACTTAAAAAGAAAAAAGAAAAAAAAAGAAAGAGAAAGAAGGGAATAAAGCAAAGGAAATTGAAAATGGTGACAAGTGCATGTTGTAAATCATCACTAATTCGAATTTGGTGGCAACCATTTCGTGAAACCATGGGTTGAGGAATCAAAAGACACAGAAAGGATAGTTCTAAGAATTTGATTACGACAATAGGAATTGCATGATTTTGTCAATTACACGCATTTGAATTTCATTTTATTCATTATATAAGAATTCAAATACAAGATTCAGAAACTTTTTAGGAGAAAAGAATGTTACTTCAAATGAAAAAGATAATATTTTAATTTCAGGAAAGAGTTTTAAAGTTTCAAAGCCTCTATGGTAAGAAGAGCAATTTCTTGAAGAATTTTAAAGTTTCAATGCCTCAGGGTAGGAAGAGCTCTTTTTCAGGAAAGAAGTTTAAAGTTTCAATGCCTCTATGGTAGGAGGAGCTCTTTTTCAAGGAAGAATTTTTAAAGTTTCAATGCCTCTTTGGTAGGAGGAGCTCTTTTTCAAGGAAGAATTTTTAAAGCTTCAGTGCCTCTATAGTAAGAAGAGCTCTTTTTCATGAAAGAATTTTAAAGTTTCAATGCCTCTATGGTAGAAGGAGCTCTTTTTCAGGGAAGGAATTTTTAAAGTTTTAATGCCTCTTTGGTAGGAGGAGCTCTTTTTTAGGGAAGAATTTTTAAAGTTTCAATACCTCTACAGTAGAAAGAGCTCTTTTTTCAAGAAAGAATTTTTAAAGTTTCAATGCCTCCACGGTAGGAAGAGCTCTTTTTCAGGATAGAATTTTAAAGTTTCAATGCCTCTACGGTAAAAGGAGCTCTTTTTCAGGAAAGAATTTTAAAGTTTCAATGCCTCTACAATATGAGGAGCTCTTTTTCATGAAAGAATTTTAAAATTTCAACGCCTCTATGGTAGGATGAGCTTTTTTCAAAGAAGAATCTTAAAGTTTCATTGTCTTTGTGATAGGAGAAGCCTATTCTCAAATAAAAATTTTAAATTCTCAGATTCTTTTATAATAAAATGTGCAGTTTTTAAAAAAAGTTTAAAAGAAAAAAAAGGCAAAATGGGCTGAATTTGATTATTTTACTTTTTTTATTCTCATTTTATTTATTCTATTATTATTTTTATTTTATTCTATTCTATTATATTTTCAATCACATTTAATGGGAATGGACTATCCCATTGCAAACTGCCTAAGCCACCTATGTAGGCTGAGGATCCTATTTTCAGGCTTGCTGCCTGTGCATGCGAGGCTCCTGTTCCTAGGTCTTGGTTTTCACCCATCGGCCACCTTTCAAAATGAAAATTTACCTCCCTTATGCAACCACTCCCATCCATGACAATCACCACTGATGACCGAGAGACAACAATAAGAACCTAGGTGTTGATTATGATATACTAGATTAAAATATGTTCCAAAATCTGTTTAAAAGACATGAATGATTCATGCAAAAGGACTCTCTGGACAGTTTAGACACTGAAAAAATTGCAAATACTTGACCCATTCACCACCACCGACAATACCAAGCCACCACCGAATCACCAAGCAATTCCCAGAATCTCAACTCAAACCTCTGCCTCTCAAAATCGAACCCAATACTCGTCACCTTGGAAACCCAAAACTGAGAATCAACCCACTCACTTTCGAAGACTGCCACCAGAAAAGCCACTCTTACTCGTCACCAAAAAAGCCACTCTTCCTCACGACCATAATCTTGAAACCACCCAAAAAAAATCACCATAACAAGCACCGCCTTCCACCCGACGCCAACACCACACAACAAATCAAACCATAAACCAAAAAGCCAACATTTTTAGGTCTAAAGCCGAAATACCATGAAACCCAAGACCACCAAAAATCCTAGATCTAAAATCTAAACCCATAATTAGTGTTCTAAGACCTGCAAAGAAACAAAATAAGCAACAACAACAAAAACAGGGAGAGCTTCAAAACACAGATATGAAGTTCCTAATTCAGAAATATCAGCATTAGTAGAAAAAAGGGGGGGTTGAAATGGTTTCGGTCGAGGTTAGTTCTATGGAACTAAGGAGATTTTCGGGTGAATCGGAGGTTAGGTCTAGTTAGAGGAGGAAAAAAGGAACATTTCTACGTTCTTGGGAAACTTGTCGGACGCCGGAGCACAGCGGTGCACGGCAGTTAGAGTGGAGGTACCTGTTCGGCATTTAGAGGAGGCTAAGAGCGTTTTTGGAGTTTTTGGAAAGTTTTTTTTTTGAAAAATCTAACAAAATGAAGGATTGAAAAAAGGGTCTTTTATAAGGGAGCAAAACAATGTGTTTTGGAGAGTTGGTGACCCGCGTGTTGATCTGACCCGGATTCGAGATCCGCGCACTCGTTTTCTAACCCCCTCGCGACCCATTTCTTGGCCCAGCAAATCCAGCCCACTCCAAGCTACTGTTGAGCTTGACTTTTGGGCTGTTTTGAAAAGGTTTCTTTGGGTTCTAAGCCTAAATCAAATGGGGTACACTCTCACCTCTTCTATTTACTTTTTTTGTATGTCTTTAATTATTTGTTTTATGTATTTTAATATATTTTCATGGTGAAAATATATATAAATTTTGTAAGATTTATAATTAATAATAATGTTAAGCATAATTATTTGCATGAAATTAGTTTTAATAATAAAATTATGTATCTCTTTTAAAAATAATAATAATAATTTCATACTAGACAAATTGATAGGTTGCAAAATGCGTAATAGAAATATTAATTTAAATAAATATGATTTCCGATGATAAGTTTTCATATAAATCACAAGTAGCGATTCTTTGAAAAATCTAACATATATAAAATAATTTTTAAAAATAATTAAAAGTCAATGTGGTAGGAAAACACCTTGTGATTTACACTAAAAAAATTCATTGTTAATACTTGGGAATATGATATTATTAATTTATAGTTTAGTAATTAATTGATAAATGTGTTCCTAATTTTGGGATGAAGTATCCATTTTCAAAATTAATAAACTAAAATTAAATTATAACAACTTTTAAAATCTTAGTGGAATTTACCGAGAAAAATATATATAAAGCAAATTATCATTGTTTGACTAGAGGGATTCTGGAGATTGAAACAATTTACTAGAAAGTAGAAAGTTGTGCAACTGCAAACCTTTGAATGAATCAAATTTATGTAAAAGTTTAAAGAGATTAAGCCTTGGGAGGTTAACCATTTTGGTGCTTCAACTGCCGTATTTTTCAATGGATGCCTTATTCATAGACAAATTGCCAAATTTTAACATCGGAATTCAATTCCGAATCAGTTGCTGAACTACCAAAGACTAGAATTTACAACCAAAAGTTTGAAACTATTAAAGAGCGAGTACCAATCCTTTTAGCACACAGTCCCTTACATACAAAACTAAAGAGTGGTTGCATCAACTGGTCGACAGACATATTCAAGAACAAAATATTTAGAAACAAATTATGTTCAAATTTTCTAAGACAATTAAGACATTATAGCTTGATGGCTTCCATAAACTTATGATTATCCCTCTCATTTCACGATCCAAATCCGAGATCTGTAAATTAGATTTTCAATTTTTAATCTCTGGATTTTCTCTTGAAAAACGTCAATAGGTTTGAGTTGACAAAACTGAAACCCAACTGACGTTGATCTCCCAACATTGAGCAGCTTGTAAGAACCAGAGACAGGGAATCCATCTCGCCCGCTTGTTATCATCTTATCAAGCTGAGACAGTTAGCTATATATAAACAGATTTGTTGTTACGATAACTCAGTTTCATTTTTTTTCGTTGATACTCCAAAATTGTTGATTCTTACCCCAGAATTTAATTGTAAGACCAGTGCCAGGCCAGAGAAGCTAGGACAAAATGAAATCGACCACCTTTATGAATATGTATCCGATGCACACTACATTAATTAACTAATTAAATCATCAAAAAAAGAAAAAGAAACACAATGAACAAATTTACAGGTAACATTGATTGCTCAACTCAGCTTTTTCTTCTGTACTTTTAAGCACATTTAATCATTGTCTTATATGTCGAAATGCCTATATCACATTGAGGTCAGATCCCAGTCTCGTCAGTAGCCCAGGCATATTTATGGTGGAAGTAAGGATGACCCTTCTTTTCAAGTTTTAAAGTGAATTGAATTCTAACGCTGATAAATGATCATGGGGCAATCGACATTTCTAAACAATTTGTGCAAAGGCTTGTTTTGTTCAACAAATCAATTAATATGCTACAATGTTTTTTTGAAAAAGTAGCTGATAGAAGCATCTTTGGATGGTGCTTTTTTAATTCAGTTACTGAAGAAAAGAAGGAAAACTTTAGAAAGCTTTGTTTCATGTCTAAGATGTTCATTTTTTTAAGTCAACAAACAAAATTTTGTGGTGAATTATGCATCTTATTTAAAAATTATTGAAAGTTCTACCATAATAACCTGTATATTACATGAACTCTAGGTAGGTTGTCGGATACGGATACATTTTAAACACGGATATATAATGTTTTAACTATTTTTTATTTTAATTTTTGAGATTCAAATATTGAACTATGTGAACTTTAAGTGTTCAAAAAGTTTTAGGTAAAATGAGGAGTATGTGGTCTAATAAAGATTAAAAAAAAGCTAATCTTTTCTCATTATCATAATATGAACTTAGGTTGCTTTTTTCAAAACCTATACATTGACAAAATCCAGCCAATCTTGGTCAATCAATGAGCTTAGAGCAAATAGGATCTATTTTTTTTTTTGGTATAAGCAAATAGGATCTGTTGATTATTTATATTAAACTCCCACATCTTATCCTTGGTATAACCAACAAAAACTCCTTACAGACTAAGTTAGCTGGCACCTTGACTCACATTAAAAGCTTCAATATTCCTCATGGAATTAAAAAGGAAAACAAACACATCGAAATTATCATTTTCAAGTCTTATTTGCCCTTTTTGAGTCTTCAGAAAAACTGAAAATTTGCAAAAAAAAAACTGCTAAATCTGCGGAAACATTTGATCCTGAATCCTGCTTATAAATCTATCTATTTACGCTTTCTTCTGTTTTTGTCAATTATATTAGCTTAACTCGTACAAGACATTTTTACAACTAGCTGTTTCTATCTGTGCAAATTTTAGTTAGAAACATAAGAATTTCATTAAATTAATCTACTGTTGTCACAAATATAAGCTTATATATATATAATGTTAAGGAGAATTCGAATCTAATGTTTTGAGCCCCAAATATATAGATCAATTGTTGAATCAAACATCTGCTATAGTTCATTTTTAACCAAAATTTGACATTTTGACAGTCAATTTTATTCACGTAATGGGGTTTTTTAGATAAAAAATGCATATTAAGCAGAAATTTTAGATTTTAGTTAAACCATGGATGAAAAAACTTGAGAAGGATGTGAGGGGGCAGTACTGACAGAAAAAACTTGGAATAGACTTAAAGCTGCAAAGCGGAACCCTTTATTCATCTTTTTTTTTTTTTGGTTACACCCTTTATTCATCTTTGCACGTTTAAGATTAGGCAAAATTTCATGAACTATTTCAATGGTCATGATGCCTCAGTACTAGTGCAATATTATTTCAAAGATTTTTTTTTTATTGAAAAGAGAAAGAAAACAAAGAAGAAAAAGATTACTAGAATTGGTTTGTCTTCGAACTTCTGCATTCTGCTTGAGCCACCACTATTAGAGAGAACTGCCTTTGCAAAGAAAGAGAATGGTGGCTCTATATATATAGCTGAAGTGCATTGCATTTAGGGCATTATAGGGAAGACCCATTTGGACCATATCTTTGGTATGTAATAAAATATTTGATTGTGTGATCCGCAAGTTCATAGGTGATAGACGGTTAGAATCCTAAGATACAAGGTCAATGATGAATTTCACTCCTAAATAAATGTTAGGATTTTGAGCAACACAATAATACCGTGAGGCGACGCATCTCCTATCTCATCAATCTTAATATATTCATTTTAAAGATCAAAAATCCAAAATTTTTAAGATGAAGTTCCAAAATTTTAACCATTGCAAAGTCTTTGAAAAAACAATCTTAGTGCAATGTCTTTGAAAAAACTAGAGGTGGTTACGGGCCGGACCGGGCCGGTTCCAGGCCGGTTTTCACCGGTTCCGGCTGTGACGTCCTCGCCACTAACCAAATAACAACTAATTTACTTCAAATAACAAATAAATCGACTAGTTTGTCCGATGTCAACCTCCTTTACTGTTATGCTTTAGACATTTCTATCAGAGTATAATATTCGTTTTCACATGCATAAAAATTTTTCATTTATAAACATGTGCCATATACAACAGGATCTCAATTATTTATACACCCTAATCCCCAACATATACAAAATTGTAGCATTGTACTGTACATTAGCCTAAGTAACGGCCGACTACATATACCTTCGAAAGATAAGTAGGAAGTGGCCTCGAAGGTATCTCAAAAATCCCAAAGGATGCTCCTCTATCCGGAGCGGAATTACTTCAAGTAATCTGTAGGAAAATAATTGTAAAGGAGTGAGTTTACGCTCAGTAAGAAACTTATGTAAAAGAGCGTACTATGTCACTATATGCTGTTTTACTACTTGGCTCTATAATGTCATGTAAAACCATTATAAAGCATGTACTGCATATCTCTTTTGCAAATATCAAATACAAGTAAACCAGGCTTTCAAGTATTTCCACGGATCTCCAATCTCGTGAAATCAAATATTCAAATACAAATATCTTTTATATACTTTCAATAAATGGGAGACAATCGATATCAATTAAAGTCATGCACCAAATAGTTCTCATAATGGATACCGCAAATATATCCCATAAGGGATAATCCAATAGAGATGATGGATACAGCAAATATATCCCATAAGGGATAATCCATACTGGATACAACAAATATATCCCGTAAGGGATAATCCAATATATCAAATAAATGGCGTACCCACGTATGGGCCAGGGATCCTCCCCAAAGCCTAAGCAAATAAGAGACTCATGGCCATTGTCTATAGCCCACAGTTTCACTAGTCAGGTGCCGTACTGCAGGTCTGAGGGCTGGACTAGAGCTCCTCAGGCAAATACAAGTAACAAATAATGTGCATGCTCTTTTCAAGAGATTAATAGTCTCCAAAACCTTATTCATATAGGTTTAAAACAAGTATAAATGTCTTTTCTTAAAAACAGGTTCTCCAACCTTTCTTTCAAATAGGCAGTCGACTGGTCATATATGGCAGTCGACTGCTACCCCATGTTTTGCCTTATTGAATTTCTTTCCCTTTTTGAAATTCAATTATTATATTTTTCAAAATACAAATAGGGCAGTCGACTGGCCCCAAATAGCAGTCGACTGGTTTTGAAACAGAATGTTTCCCGAGAAAAGGCAGTCGACTGGCCCCCTGGGCAGTCGGCTGGTTTTGAAACAGAATGCTTCTGGACAAATAGCAGTCGACTGGCTCCCCTGGCAGTCGACTGGTTGGAAACAGAATGGTTTCTGGAAAATGGCAGTCGACTGGCTCCCATGGCAGTCGACTGGTTTGCATCGGTTTTCGAAAAACGGCGTTTTTGATGTCTCTAGGCAGTCGACTTCCCTATATGGCAGTCGGCTGCCCCTAGCCTAATTGGTACTAGGAGACAAGTCCAAAAATGTCATTTTCTTGAAACGAAACAGCTGGTACTTCTCTCCAAATCACATCAAAACATGATAAAATATGCGGACATAGCCGCCTTACGTCCGTTACATAAATTCCTTACCTCAATTAGCAATTACTCCACAGGTTGGTTGCACCAACACTTGTCCTTTTTTCTTTACTCTTCAAGCTGTAAACATCATAACAATTTAAACTTCAATAAATACACTCTATCAACTACATACAACTCCAAACCATCCATAAAATTAACCAAAACCATTTAACTCCCTTACCTTTATAATTCACCAACTTTCCAGATTTTGAGATCTCCTTAACCACTTGGATTTAGCCTTTCATATTAAAGGCATAGGCTAAGCTATCGATAAGGATCGTTTTTCGTTAAAGAAGCTTAGCTAATCGATGGCATGAGATGGTGGTTTGTCAAGGTGAGAAGCTTGGACACTTAGAGGAAAATGGAAGCAACGAGAGGGAGAGGAAATGGGCTGTGTCGTGGGGTGCAAGAGATGATGATGAGTCATGAGGTTTCATTTAATGCCTTAAATGCATTCTAATCCCATTCATCTCAGCCATACTATTAACCCTTTGACCTCTTGACTCTTTGACCTATTAAATCCTCTTCTTCTCTTTATTATCTCAGCCACATACTCATTTAATTGCCAATATCTGATTTTATTTCTTTCCTTACACTTCCATAAAGGCTGCAACATCAGAATTTATTTCTTGATTATTTGACCATTCATTTGCCTTAATTCCTCCTATGTCCCATACACCATTTGTATATCAAAATTTCACATTTATTCCATTAGTCCAAGTTGGAAAACTGTACAATTAAGGGAAAATTGCAGAAAATTGGGGATTTCACATTCTCCCCACCTTAGAGAATTTGGTCCTCCAAATTCAAGTAAGGTTGTGTCTTAAACAATTCCGGATATCTCTCTCTCATTAAGTTCTCTAGTTCCCAAGTAGCTTCTTCTGTCGTATGGTGTTGCCAAAGAACTTTAACCAATGGAATCGTCTTTGATCTTAACACCTTATCTTTCCTATCCAAAATCCGAATCGGTTTCTCCACATAACTCATGTCTTCTTGAATCTCCAAGGGTTCATATTCAATGACATGAGATGGATCCGGATTATACTTCCGAAGCATCGATACATGAAAGACATTATGTATTCCCGATAACTCCGGAGGTAGTGCCAATCTATAGGCCACATCTCCAACACGATCTAGGATCTCAAATGGTCCGATATAACGAGGACTTAACTTACCTCGTCGGCCAAATCTCATAATCCCTTTGGATGGAGAGACTTTCAAAAACACATAGTCTCCAACCAAAAACTCAAGTGGCCTCCGTCGAACATCTGCATAGCTCTTTTGTCGACTCTGAGCTGTCTTAAGTCTTTGACAAATCAGTTTAACATTCTCAGAGGCTTGCTCGACTAAATCTGGAGCCAACAACTTGCGCTCGCCCACTTCTTCCCACCCAATCGGTGATCGACACCGTCTTCCATACAAAACCTCGTATGGTGCCATCCCGATGCTTGCATGATAGCTATTATTATAAGCAAACTCAGCCAATGGCAGCTGGTCGTCCCATGAGCCTTTAAAATCCAAAGCACATGCTCTCAACATATCCTCGAGCGTCTGAATAGTGCGCTCGGACTGCCCATCAGTCTGCGGATGAAAAGCTGTGCTAAAATTCAGCTGAGATCCCATGGCTTCCTGAAAATGTTCCCAAAAGTGAGAAGTAAACCTGGAATCTCTATCCGATGTGATGCTCACTGGAACACCATGTAGTCTGACGACTTCTCTCACGTATAAGTCTGCCAAAGCGCTAAGTGTATCTGTAGACTTCATAGGTAGGAAGTGAGCTGACTTCGTTAACCGATCCACAATCACCCAAACACCGTCATGGTTCCTTTTGGTCTTGGGCAATCCCATAATGAAATCCATCGTAATGTGTTCCCATTTCCACATAGGTATAGGTAGAGGATGCAGTAATCCTGCTGGCTTTTGGTGCTCTACCTTGACCTGTTGACATGTGAGACATTTTGTTACAAACTCAGCTATGTCTCTCTTCATGCCAGTCCACCAATACACCTTGCGAAGATTGTGATACATCTTCGTGCTTCCCGGGTGTAATGTGTACCTAGTGGAATGTGCTTCTGTTAGGATCAACTTCCTTAATTCATTATCCTTAGGAACACATATACGGTTATTAAACCTCAACATCTCATCCTTACCCATATGGAATTCTGAGGTCATACCCGATTGAATCTCATCCATAGCTTCAATACACTGAGTATCCTCTCTTTGAGCAACCCGGATTCTATTTATCAACTCTGGCTCAACTCTTAAACTAGCCATCATTCCAAATTGCTCATTAGGCATAACATTAAGGTTGAGGCTTGTGAATTGCTCAATTAGTTCATGCTCTTTTATCATCATATAAGACACCATGCTAATATGCTTCCGGCTCAGAGCATCCGCCACCACATTTGCTTTCCCTGGGTGGTACATGATCTCACAATCATAATCTTTCAGAAGCTCTAGCCATCTTCTTTGCCTCATATTCAATTCCTTCTGGGAGAACAAGTATTTCAGACTTTTATGATCCGTAAAAATCTGAAATTTCTCACCATACAAGTAATGTCTCCATATTTTTAGGGCAAATACTACTGCAGCTAACTCCAAATCATGAGTCGGGTAGTTCTTCTCATGGTCTTTCAGTTGTCGAGAACCATAGGCTACTACCTTACCATGCTGCATTAACACACATCCCAAACCTTGCCCTGAGGCATCACTATATACTGTAAATCCTCCTGAACCACTAGGAATGGTGAGGATAGGTGCAGTTGTTAACCTGCGCTTCAACTCTTGGAAGCTACACTCACAGGCTTCATTCCACTCATACTTCACTTCCTTGCGCGTCAAGCGCGTCAGTGGAGCTGCTAGCTTTGAGAAACCCTCTACAAACCTTCTATAGTAACCAGCTAAACCCAAGAAACTCCTAATCTCCGTCACAGTCTTCGGTCTTTCCCATTGAACCACCGCTTCAATCTTTGATGGATCGACCGAAACTCCATCTTTACTGATCACATGACCTAAAAAGGAGATATTATCAAGCCAAAACTCACATTTACTTAGCTTGGCATACAGTCCTCGATCTCTGAGGGTTTCCAAAACAATCCTCAATTGCTGTTCATGTTCTTCCCATGACCTCGAGTACACCAAGATGTCATCGATGAAGACAATGACAAACTGGTCTAGGTATTGCTTAAACACGTCATTCATCAAATTCATGAAAGCTGCGGGTGCATTGGTCAGTCCAAACGGCATCACCAAGAACTCGTAATGGCCATACCGTGTCCTGAATGCAGTTTTAGGGATATCTTCATCTCTGATCTTCAATTGATGATATCCCGACCTCAAGTCTATCTTGGAAAAGACTTGTGCACCCTTGAGTTGATCCAAGAGGTCGTCTATTCTGGGAAGAGGATACTTGTTCTTGACAGTCACTTTATTCAACCACCGGTAGTCGATGCACAACCTCATACTACCGTCCTTCTTCTTGACAAAAAGCACAGGAGCACCCCAAGGGGATACGCTGGGTCGTATGAATCCCTTGTCTAGCAACTCCTGAAGCTGCTTCTTAAGTTCTTCTAATTCTACCAAAGCCATCCGGTAGGGAGCTCTTGAAATAGGCTCAGTCCCCGGCACCAATTCTATAGTAAATTCTACTTCTCTATCCGGAGGAAGTCCTGGAAGATCATCCGGAAATACTTCGGAAAATTCCTTAACTACTGGAATTTCATGAAGTGTGGGACATTTCTGATCTACGTCTACCACGTGTGCTACAAACCCTTCACATCACAAATATGTTTTATCAATTAAGTCTCAATTAAACCAAACAAGTAATTATACTTTTGCATTACATATTTGCAAAATTTACAACATAGCTAACGGGAGAGGAGAAAATCACACTCTTAGCATGGCAATCTATCATCACATGATTTTCAGCTAACCAATCCATTCCCAATATAACATCAAATCCAGACATATTTAATAGGATTAGGTCAGCTATTGACTCTTTTTCTCCTATCCGTAGCTTACAATTACGATACACTATGTCCGTCATTTGGGATTCCCTAAATGGAGTAATTATTTGTAGCATTTTCTCTAGATGCTCAGGCTCAATATTTAATCTCATAGCAACCCTAGGTGACACAAAAGAGTGCGTAGAGCCTGGATCAAATAAAGCAAGGACATATGTATCATTAAGGTAAATCTTACCCTGAATCATCTTTGATGAAGCATCAGCGGACTCTTTATCGATGGCAAATACCTTTCCCTGAGTTACTGGTGCCTTTCCCTTCTCTGCCGCTGTGGCTTTACGCTGGGGTTGTGTGGTCTTAGATTGTGGTTGAGGGGTCTTCTCTGACTCTTCAGGTGCCCTCTGATTTATCTTGGGACAATCTTTAATTCTATGTCCCTGTTCACCACACCAATAGCACGCCCCACTCGCAGATCGGCAAGGCTGTGCTCCATGGAATTTCCCGCATTGCGTGCACCTCGGCATTGCATTCCTCGGTGAGCTAGCGGTACTACCAGCTGGATGTCGGGATCTCTCATCACCTATTTTGATCCCGGTGGATCTAGGAGTTCCTGTATCATCATCATAACTCCATTTAACTTAATTCCATATGACCATCAAATGAAAACAATTTATTTTCTTATAGTTGACTTGCTTACCTGTCGAAGTTCTATCATATGGCCTATTCTTCCTAGATGGATACCTATCACTCGAGGCCTTCTCATCTGACTTCCGCTTCATAGGTTCTTTACCCTTATTCCTTGCTCGGAAGTCTGCCTGATGAAACTCATAGTCCTGCTCACACAATTGAGCCTTACGGACTGCCTCTCCATAGGTGGTGATATCCAACGGGTATAACTTAGACCTAATGGAAGGTCTCAGTCCCTCCATAAACCTGTAGGTCTTATGATCCTCTCTTCTCAGTACTTCAGGATCAAACCTGCTCAACGTAATGAACTTCGACTCGTATTGGCTAACCGTCATGTTTCCCTGAGTCAAGTTCAAAAACTCAACCTGTAACCTCCTCTGAGCAGTACGTGGGACATACTGTTCATTAAAAGCTTCCACAAATCTATCCCACGTCACTTCAGTATGCTTAGCCTCTAACACTGTCTGAGTAGCCTGCCACCATGGCTCGGCCTCATCCACTAGCAAGTAGGCGGCTAATCCCACCTTCTCTTTCTCAGTACAAGCCATGTATCCGAATGACTTAGTGACCGCTTTCATCCAATTCTCCGCGGCTACTGGATCACTGTCCCCTTTGAACTTTGGCGGATCCAGCTTCTTAAACTCTTTTATCAAAGCTACACTGCAGTAAGCTGTAGGATCTCGCCTCTCATTAACTGGGACTGGTGGGGGTTGTACCACAGGAATAGAAGGTACAGTAGGGGTAACTGCCGGTGCACTAGCGGCCACGTCCGGAAATTTAGCCATAAACTGGGTGAACATTGCGGACATGTTTTCCATGTATTTCTCCATTTTAGCTAGCCTCGTATTCGGGCTATGCGGTGGAGATGGAGGAGAAGACTGTGTTGGGGGCGGTTCATCACGACCCCGTCCTCGTCCTCGTCCTCGTCTAGTACCCCTCCTTCGAGTACTCATTCTGTTAAGATCATGATCAAATAACATCATTTAGTATAACCTTGAGCCGTTATACTACTCAAAATCAAGTAAGCTAGTACAGTACAGTGGGGAATTACTCTAATTCTAGCTTATTGACATCGACAAACTTCAGTCGAATCTGCTCTGATACCAATCTGTGACGTCCTCGCCACTAACCAAATAACAACTAATTTACTTCAAATAACAAATAAATCGACTAGTTTGTCCGATGTCAACCTCCTTTACTGTTATGCTTTAGACATTTCTATCAGAGTATAATATTCGTTTTCACATGCATAAAAATTTTTCATTTATAAACATGTGCCATATACAACAGGATCTCAATTATTTATACACCCTAATCCCCAACATATACAAAATTGTAGCATTGTACTGTACATTAGCCTAAGTAACGGCCGACTACATATACCTTCGAAAGATAAGTAGGAAGTGGCCTCGAAGGTATCTCAAAAATCCCAAAGGATGCTCCTCTATCCGGAGCGGAATTACTTCAAGTAATCTGTAGGAAAATAATTGTAAAGGAGTGAGTTTACGCTCAGTAAGAAACTTATGTAAAAGAGCGTACTATGTCACTATATGCTGTTTTACTACTTGGCTCTATAATGTCATGTAAAACCATTATAAAGCATGTACTGCATATCTCTTTTGCAAATATCAAATACAAGTAAACCAGGCTTTCAAGTATTTCCACGGATCTCCAATCTCGTGAAATCAAATATTCAAATACAAATATCTTTTATATACTTTCAATAAATGGGAGACAATCGATATCAATTAAAGTCATGCACCAAATAGTTCTCATAATGGATACCGCAAATATATCCCATAAGGGATAATCCAATAGAGATGATGGATACAGCAAATATATCCCATAAGGGATAATCCATACTGGATACAACAAATATATCCCGTAAGGGATAATCCAATATATCAAATAAATGGCGTACCCACGTATGGGCCAGGGATCCTCCCCAAAGCCTAAGCAAATAAGAGACTCATGGCCATTGTCTATAGCCCACAGTTTCACTAGTCAGGTGCCGTACTGCAGGTCTGAGGGCTGGACTAGAGCTCCTCAGGCAAATACAAGTAACAAATAATGTGCATGCTCTTTTCAAGAGATTAATAGTCTCCAAAACCTTATTCATATAGGTTTAAAACAAGTATAAATGTCTTTTCTTAAAAACAGGTTCTCCAACCTTTCTTTCAAATAGGCAGTCGACTGGTCATATATGGCAGTCGACTGCTACCCCATGTTTTGCCTTATTGAATTTCTTTCCCTTTTTGAAATTCAATTATTATATTTTTCAAAATACAAATAGGGCAGTCGACTGGCCCCAAATAGCAGTCGACTGGTTTTGAAACAGAATGTTTCCCGAGAAAAGGCAGTCGACTGGCCCCCTGGGCAGTCGGCTGGTTTTGAAACAGAATGCTTCTGGACAAATAGCAGTCGACTGGCTCCCCTGGCAGTCGACTGGTTGGAAACAGAATGGTTTCTGGAAAATGGCAGTCGACTGGCTCCCATGGCAGTCGACTGGTTTGCATCGGTTTTCGAAAAACGGCGTTTTTGATGTCTCTAGGCAGTCGACTTCCCTATATGGCAGTCGGCTGCCCCTAGCCTAATTGGTACTAGGAGACAAGTCCAAAAATGTCATTTTCTTGAAACGAAACAGCTGGTACTTCTCTCCAAATCACATCAAAACATGATAAAATATGCGGACATAGCCGCCTTACGTCCGTTACATAAATTCCTTACCTCAATTAGCAATTACTCCACAGGTTGGTTGCACCAACACTTGTCCTTTTTTCTTTACTCTTCAAGCTGTAAACATCATAACAATTTAAACTTCAATAAATACACTCTATCAACTACATACAACTCCAAACCATCCATAAAATTAACCAAAACCATTTAACTCCCTTACCTTTATAATTCACCAACTTTCCAGATTTTGAGATCTCCTTAACCACTTGGATTTAGCCTTTCATATTAAAGGCATAGGCTAAGCTATCGATAAGGATCGTTTTTCGTTAAAGAAGCTTAGCTAATCGATGGCATGAGATGGTGGTTTGTCAAGGTGAGAAGCTTGGACACTTAGAGGAAAATGGAAGCAACGAGAGGGAGAGGAAATGGGCTGTGTCGTGGGGTGCAAGAGATGATGATGAGTCATGAGGTTTCATTTAATGCCTTAAATGCATTCTAATCCCATTCATCTCAGCCATACTATTAACCCTTTGACCTCTTGACTCTTTGACCTATTAAATCCTCTTCTTCTCTTTATTATCTCAGCCACATACTCATTTAATTGCCAATATCTGATTTTATTTCTTTCCTTACACTTCCATAAAGGCTGCAACATCAGAATTTATTTCTTGATTATTTGACCATTCATTTGCCTTAATTCCTCCTATGTCCCATACACCATTTGTATATCAAAATTTCACATTTATTCCATTAGTCCAAGTTGGAAAACTGTACAATTAAGGGAAAATTACAGAAAATTGGGGATTTCACACCGGCCCTAACCATAAGAGAACCGATTCGAACCGGTATTAAACCGGTATATTATGAGAGGCGAACCGGCCCGGTTCGTTGGACCGGTTCGCCTCAAAACCGGACCGAACCGGTTTAAACCGGTTCGGTCCTTTTTTTTAATTTTTATTTTTAAAAAAAATATATTAATTTATTTTAATATATATTAATATATTTTAATAATTTAATGTAGTAAATTTATTTTTATAATAAATAATGTTAATAGTTTAATTTAACAATAATTTATTATAAGAATATAAGTTATATTATAATTTATTTAATTAATGTAACAATAATGTAAAAACAAACTATTATAAAATTATCTAATAAAATTATTGTTATAATAAATTAAAGTTATATTATGAATATAATATTATGATAAAATGATATTTGATTCAAAATACAAATAATGATATTATGAATATTATTATTATATTCATTTTGCATATCTTTATTTATATTCATTTTGCATTTAAAATAATTTATTATATTTGAAATATCATTTACTTAATATTTATTCATTTATTTAATATGTTTTTAAAATATTAATTCATTTTGTATTTTAAATATTTATTTATTTTAAACATATATAAGTATAACATTAATTAATTTGGTATGTAATAATAATAATAATAATAACAACAACAACAAAGGAGAAAAAAGATAGAGTAGAAGACCAAAGATTTTTTACGTGGAAAACCCCTTCAAAAGTTAGAAGGGTAAAAACCACGGGACCGTAGTCCATAAAAATATTCACTATGACTAAACTTATTTACAATTTTACATACAATTTACAAAAAAAAAAATTATTCTCTACTCTTCATAATTTATACGGATTGCCTTGGAAATTTCTTCCTCCTCTTCTGAATTATTATCAGCAAATTCATTGGCCATTCCAAGTTCGACATTGCGCGATTCCGCATCAAACCAATCTTTAAGGCATGTTAACATGCACAATGAATCCGGATTAAGAGTGGTTCGATGGTCTCCAATAATTCTTCCACACGTCGAGAATGCGGATTCCGAAGCAACAGAAGAAACTTGCACCGCAAAAACATCTCGGGCCATGGAAGCTAAAACTGGAAATTGTTTTTGGTTTTCTTTCCACCATTGGAGAAGATCAAAGTTATCATCTACAGAAAAATCTTGACTTAAGAAATGTCCTAGCTCATTGAAGCTAGAACTCCGTCGAGTTGTTGATCTCGATCCCGATCCGCTCGCTTTTCCTTTTAGCTTCATTCTCTTCTTTGCTGCTTCCTTAATTGCGTTTAAAATTCCTTTTCCTTTTTTGCTACTTTCGGTTTCTTCGTATGAATCTTCTTCTTCTCGATTAAAGTTGAATTGCTCCCTTTCTGTTTCATAAACATTAAACAATTCTCGAAAAAGATTGTTAATTGAGGACTTTTGATCCTCAATAGAATCAAGACCAAGAAATTCTTTATAACAAACAAAAGAAATTTCTATATTTACCTCACCTTGACTAGGATCTAGTAAAGTTGCAATACAATAAATAGGAGGAATTATTTCCCAATATTTTTTAAATTTTTCCTCCATATCATATACAAAAGAACTTAAAGTTTCATGATTCCTAAATTTTACAAAATTTTCAAACATTGTGTAGATAATAGGAACAAAATACGGTGTAGTTGGATAAAATTGAGTTGAAAATCTTTCGGTTGCATCTTTAAAAGTAGATAATAAATCAACACAATATTCAATAAAAGTCCAATCTTCTTCAAAAAGTACTAAATGTGTGCTACTTGTATAATTGTTATAAAAAGGAGTAACAAGTTCTTTATAAGGTAAAATAGAAGAAAGCAAACGATGAAGTGAATTCCATCTTGTTTCCACGGGAAGTGGAAATGCTTTAACAGGTATATTATTTGTTATACAAATTTGCTTCCATTCACGTTTATTACTTGGTGTGCGAATCCATTTTGCTAAAATTTTATTTTATCAATTGGACCTATGCCAGTACCAGTACCACTAGAACTAAAACCACTTTGAACACATAAATTTATAATATGACATGCACATCTTGCATGAAAAAATATGCCTTGCATAACAGGGTTTAAACTTTTAATTAAATGAGGAATAGCTGCAGTATTACTTGAAGCATTATCAAAAGTAATAGCAAAAACTTTATTATTTTCTAGTCCATATAATTTACAAACTTTAGTAATATATTTATGAATAGTATATGAATTATGTGCTTCTTCTATTACATCTAAAGATAAAATTCGTTTTTGCATAGACCAATCTTCATCTATCCAATGACAAGTTATAACAAGATAACTTATACCATTAGTACTAGTCCATATAACACTAGTTAAACTAACCCTAGATGAAATATTACTAAGTTTATCAATTAAAGCTTGTCTATATTCTTTAAACATATCCATGCAATCTCTTTTTAATGTATGTCTAGAAACAGATTTATATGCGGGTTGTAAATATTTACAAACAAATTCTAAATATCCTGTTTTTTCACAAATTGTGAATGGTTGTTCAGTTCTAACTACAAATCTAACTAAACCACGTCTAGCTTGAACATTATCAAAATTAAAATTTTTTCCACCATCATGCGTATTAATTTGAGATTGTTTACCTTCTAAAATTTCATTTTCTTCGGCATCAGGATTAATTTTATGTATAGTAATTAAATGCCTTTTATACGTACCTGTACCGCCACCACCTCCACCGGAGTTATAAGAGTAAACGCCTTTGCACAATTTACAGATGGCACAATATTTATTCGTCTCACCTTCTTTTGCTACAATGTCGAAATACTCCCATACCCTGCTTGTTTTTTTTCGACTAAACTTCGGTCTTGATGATGTAGCAGCAGTGGTGGCAGCTGATGATTGTGTTTGAGCATGACTTCCTCCACGACCACGACCACGACCAAACGATGGTGCCAAAGGAAGCTCCTCCTCCGGATGAATATCGGGTTCGATTTCATTAAATGATTCGTCACCCAAATTAGGAATTTCAGTGGAACCAAAAGGTCGAGAAACAGAGCATGAACGACGAAAGAAATTTGATATTTTTATATTTTTTTTGAAAATAAATATATGTTAAAAATTTAAAAAATAGATGTATGATAATATATTGAAATTTAAAAATTGAAACTTGAAAATTAAAAGTAAAATTTGCAAAATTATAAAATAAAAAGAAAAATGAAATTTATAAAGAAAATGATGATATTATAAATTTGGAATAAGGAATATATAATATATTAGAATTTGAAAATTAAAAGTAAAATTTGTAAAATTATAAAATAAAAAGAAAAATGAAATTTAGAAAGGAAATGATGATATTATAAATTTGGAATAAGGGAATTTAAGTGAATTTGAGAGAGTTTGAGTGAATATTGAGAGAGTATGTGAGTGAAGAGAATAAGAGTAGATGAATATAGATAGTAGATTTGAGAGAAAATATAGAAGAAATGTAAATGAAAATAGAATATTATAGAGGTATTTATAGGAAAAAATTAGAATAAAAAAATAAAAAAAATTTTAAAAAAAAAAGATTGATGGGCAACGGCCAAAATGGCCGTTGTCCATCAAACACAGAGCAGAGGCAAGCCTCTGCTCTGCATACTACAGTTGCACTGCACTACTGCAGTGCAACTGCAAGAAGCTAGGCTGCCACTGCGCACCTCTTTTTATTTTTTTTTAATTTAATTAAAATAAAAAAAATAAAAAAAAAAAAGAAAAGAAAGATTGATATTTGGCCGTTGCCCATCAAACGCAGACTCGCAGAGGCAAGCCTCTGCGAGTCTGCATGCTGCAGTGCAACTGCAGTTCCTTTTTTTTTTTACCGGACCGGTTCTTAACGGGCCGGGCCCGGTTTTAGATGATTAAAACCGGCCCAGCCCGCTAACATGACGGGCCGGGCCGGTTCCGAACCGGTACAGTACCGGTTCGGATTTTGGGCCGGATTGACCCGATCCGGTTGCGAACCGGGTCGGGCCAACCCGGCCCAATAAGCATCTCTAGAAAAAACAATCTTTTATAACCAATTAATTAATGATATTTATATATAACTATTTATTGAGAAACAAGCATTATTCTACCATTTTAATCTGTGATTTTCATTTCTCAGGAAAGCATGAAATTAATGCTCATACCAAAATTAAAAAATTATAAGCATCATATATGTACCTTTTTCTAATATGATCAATATTCACCTAAAAAAAAGAAATAGAGCATGTATAAATATGAAACATATGAAGTAATTTTTTAAATTTGATTAGAAATATCCATGAGCTAAGAGATTATTTTTAAATTCAATCCCTTTTGAGATATTCTTTTATTAATAATATTTTATTAAAATTTGATTTAAAATATCTTTAAACCATCTATGGATTTAAAAGTTTTTCATTGAAATTTTATTTAATTGGTGAAATTTTAATGGACTTTAATGGTTTTAATTAAGAATTATTATCCAATAGTAATACAGTATTAGTAAAATTTTTAGACTTCACAAACAGACTTAAAATGATAACACATATCCTATTAGGAATAAAAATTAGTCGGTACACGTCACCATCTTAAACCCACTTAATTATGGTATTTAAAAACTTCATTGATAGTGTATTAGATAATAATATTTTTTTTGACATAAATTAGATAATAATATTTTAATTAATAGTTTCAAGGATTAGAGAGATGGACAGAAATGTTTTTGTTCGTTATTTTAATGATGGTATTTTTTTTCCCAAATTATTGATGGTAGCTTGAATTTCATTTTTACCCAAAGGTAGAAAGATAAAGAATTTGATAAAGAATTTGATAAGTGTAGTAGTGAAATATTTATACACTTTCCTACGGAAGTATCCAACTAACATGTAATATGGTTTTATTAAGCACTTTCTCATTGATTTATACTTTTAAAAATAAAAAATATTGGCACTTCCAAGGGAAATTTTTTGTTAGTCCCACTTGAAACTAAAACTAGTTAAAGATGAACTGTTATGGACTTAGGGAATTATGGGCTTAAAGTAGTTGGGTATGCTCACATCAACATAATTTTTCCATAATATGGCCCATATAAAGACCCATGAAAGACATAGCCCAAATTAGGAAAACAAATATTACTTGGTACTTACAACAAGTACTTTGCATATCTATTAAAAAACTTTGTGCTAAAAGTTTAATCTAGCATATTGCTAAGTGTTTTTGTTTTGATTTTTTTTTCTTAGTACATATTTGGTCTAGTTTATGGAAAAGTTTATCTACTTTTAAGCAAAAGCCAGGTGTTTGATCAACAAGTGATTGGAAAAAATGGAAGTGGATTTCTTCTCAAGGCATTTGGACAAGGTTCGAATCTAAGAGTCTCCACTGTTGGAACTGTTAGAAGGGTTTTATCATTTATCACTCTCGACTAGAATATGTTTAATCTCATATCATAAAATGGATAGGATACCTGTGCTTACAAAAAAAAGCCAGGTGTTTGGTTTCAAAATTTTAAAAATTTTACCTTATACGGGAAGTAGAATTGAGGCTTTTGATTTAGTTACAAGTTGAAACTTTTCCAAGAAGTGTTAAATTTTTTTACATTTTCACTTGTTTTTTTAATAATTTACAAAATTATAAAAGAGGATTCATATTATTTCACAATTATTTATTTATTTTGTGCCATTATCATTTTTATTTTATTTTTATTATAATTAGCAAAATTTAAATTTTGTTTTATTTATTTGTTTAACTTAAAAACTTGTAATTTAATTTAATTTAATAAAGTTTATTTTTTCTTTTATTAAAAATATAAATTTTATAAAATAGTTTTTAACATTCTACAATACTTTTATTTTAGATTTGCTAAATGCTATTTTAACTTCTTTTAATAATACTTTTATACAAGTTCTGTTCAAACAACACTTTTTATAACAGCTTCAGCTAAGCCAAACAAACATTTAATATTTTTTGAACTTTTCAACTTTATTAAATTTTCTTTAAATGTAGAAACTTAATATTTGAATTGAATAGATTTAATTAATACGTCAATGTCAATTATGAATTTATTTATCCTAAAACATTTGTATCAAAATAAAAAAAAATCATTGCTTTTGTAATTTTACATGGAAGTTAGATTTTACCGATTTAATTGGTTTTGAACAAGTGATCTAGATTTTTAGCTTATTCCTCTTCATCTTTTTTTATTTTTTTTATAAGTTTATGCTGCTTGCCAGACTTGGGTTTCATCATCAGATCTAACATGCTTCTATTTATGGACAATGTTTAAATATCAATGATATATAAGTTACAATTTTTGGGACATATTAAAATATGAAACGCATTTAAATTTTAAATAATATCAATGATTTAATTTTTAATAATATACTGGGAGTGCGTGGGTACCAAAAATTAAATAATTTTTACCAATTATTTAATTTAAATATCAATGATATATAACTATTGGGAAAACAAGACCCTGGCCACGGCCTATGGGTGTGCTTTAATGTACTCTGTTGTAATAATAGTTAGTAGTATGTTCTCAATTATCAGGTAGAGCAAGCTGTGTTGGTGTTGTTTTCCCAACTTAAGAAACTGATGAAAATCTAGTTTGTTAGTGTACTCGTATGTAATCTTAATCTTTTTAATTAATGATATATTAAGTTTAATTGTATTTTTCAAAAAAAAAAGTTAAAATTATGTGACAAATCAAATTTCAAAATTTATTATTAGTAGTATTTATAGGATATAAATGCATGTAACAAATTCCAATTGCTACTTGACTCAAAGAAACACGTCAAAAGAATTAAAAAGTATAAAAAATACATGAAAATCAATTCACTAATAAAGTATGAAGAATCACCAAATAATAATAAAATCAATAAAAATACTTTTGATTTTATCTTTAAATCAAAGAAAAATAACAAAGGAATAATGACTTGCAACATAATATAAAATTAATGTATTAACAAAAATAAAAAATTAATATATGTCGTACCTTTTGATGGCTTTCCAAGCTTCTTTTGTGTGTAAATTCAAAGAAAAAAAAGTGAATTGTGAAATCAACAATTAGTGATGAGAAGAGTGAAAGTAGACGGCAAAAGATGAGTAGGTAAAAAGTAGGGCTAATAATGATGTTGTAATATTAAGAATTTGGTAAGGGTAAAGTAGGAATAAACAAAAAGAATCATTAAATAAAAAGTCTACCCGCTTAAGCATGTAAAAGCCCTTTCTCTTGAAGCTACAATTTGTAGCTTTAGCTTTTGGTTGTCCAAAAGCTATAAACTGCTGTTCGCATAAGCTTTAAAGGCATTGCCAAATACTCAACTTCAGCTTTTTAAGTAGAGAAGCTCTTAAAAAAGCTAGGCCAAACAGTCACTTAAGGGTCTGTTTGGCCTAGCTGGAACTTATATAAAAAGTGCTGTTTGAGTAGAGCTGTTTTAAAAGTGCTGATAAAAGAAGTTAAAATAGCGTTTGGCAAATTTAATACAAAAGCACTGTAGGAAATAGAAAATTGTTTGGTAACAATATTATAGAAAAGCTGTGAAATATTAAAATTACGAAAAATGGTATTTTGTTAAGGCATTTTTATATGTACCCTTTTTTATTAATTTTATACTTAATTGATTTGCAAATTGGATATTCATTGTATTCATAATTTTTTTAGAATTATAATATCAAAAAAATAAAATTTAATATCCTTCAATAGAAAAATCACAAGCACATATATGAACAAACATATATAATTATAAGCATATGTGAATAAATAAACAAAAAAAATCTCATTAAATCCAAGTCATAATTTTTAAAATAAAAGAAAAATGTAAAAGTACTACTTTAAGAGAAAATTGAGTAAAAATAAAAATTAAAAAAAAATATTAGTTGACCCTTATTAAGGATTCAGCTATTTGATCACGAGTATTAACCATGTCACCATCATCTAAGGCACTAATGGAAGTAAATGATGCATCTTCCCTTTCATTACTATTTATATTGTAATTCTCTCCTTCTACATAAGGCATGTAGTTAGGGTCTTGATCAAATTTATCGAATTCCCCATCTTTAATTGAATGCCTCCTAATATAATTGTGAAGCGCCATAGTTGCAACCACAAGTTTTCCCTGCTTTGATAATGGATAGCTAGGCATGTTGAGCAATATTCTCCATCTATTTTTCCACACACCAAACGTTCGCTCAATTACATTCCTAATAGAGGAATGTGCATGATTGAATATCTCTTGATAGCCTGTTGGTTGTCTCCCACATCTGAAATCAGGAATATGATACCTTTCTCCTTTATATGGTGCAAGATACCCTTTCATGTTAGGATAACCAGCATCAACAACATAATATTTACCTAAACACCATATCATTTACATTTGTTATTATATATATGAGTAAATATTTTTTCAAATTAAAAAAAATATCAATAATGATATAAAATAATTTATTAAAAATATACCTTCAGGGAGGATGTGGAAATGTATCTTTGTAGTTTTTTAGCGTTTTGGTGAAAATGCGTGTGTCATGCACAGATCCAGGCCAACCAGCAACAACGAATGTGAACAACATGTCAAAGTTGCATACTGCCATCACATTCTGTGTTGGATATCCTTTTCGACCTATATATGATATTACATCTTCTATAGGTACAACAGCAAGAATATGTGTACCATCTATAGCACCAATGCAACCTTTGAAGTGAGGCCAATATCTACGATCATTACGAATCCTATTTGGTATCTCTTTGAATTGAAGATCTAGTGCTTTAACAATATCAACTGAAAATCTAACTAAGGAATCAAGAACTTCTTCAAACTTTCTGCTAACAGTTTCTAAGAAACGATTGATACCATTAAATCTGTAACGACCCGTTACCACATTTTTAACGTATTTCTGTACAACTTTTTCGGTTGGGCTGTCTGTGATGCCATTAACATTCTACAGTGATAGTAATAAATGATAAACATTTATTTAACAAATACGGAATATGAAATTTTTTTCACTATTCCTTACATCTGACATCCCCTATTGTCCTTGTTTCAATAAAGTGGTACTGTATACTTATGTCTGAAATGTAAAAGAGAAGTGACTGTACCTGTCATAATTAACATAATTAGCCCCAGCGCTTTACACGTAGCTATATCCATTTGGGATATAGTTCTCTAACTCCGTGTCTTTTTATCTGTAGAGTTAAAACAAAGGGGTGAGCGAATCACGCGCTCAGTAAAGGAGACGTATGCTGCTTTAAAGAAAGCAAAACTATATGCCACAAAGTATTTATTTTTCCTAAAATTATACCAAGTAGGAAAACAGTGGATATAGAGTAAACAATACTCTCAATACACCATTCCAATCATTGGTTAAACAATTTACATTAAAATGTAGTAACCAATAAATAAGATTTAGTAAATCCCCTCAGTAAACAGAAATCAATAAGTTGAGACTAGGCATCACCCTATAAATAAATCATGCTCTCATCGTTCCCTACCCCTGTCCAGGAACACAAGTTGTCCGCTTTTGGGGTGCACCCGTAGGCCATCGCCCCTCACGGCTATCTTGGCTAGATCTATGGCCATAATCTATAAGTGGTCCTCGGGTCCACTTGCCAAGTGACCTCGAGACCGCTGATGACTTGGCGGGTCCATCAGTCTCGCAAATCATACTGCATGAAATTAGGGGCCTAAAGTCTCAAAATCAAATTATATCACATAAAGCACCTTTAAGGAATTATTTCAGCAAATTCATCATTTTCTCAAAATGATTTATTTTTCAAAAAGGTCTTATATAAAATAGTAAAAACAGCCCTCAATCTTACCATTTTTCGTGTGAGAAAGGCACGGGTTAAACTGGCTCGCCCATGGCTAGTTCTCCCATGGTCAACTCGCCCATAGTCAACTCGCCCCCAAAAAGGTTTTATATTTTCTATTTACAAAAATATTAAAAACAACCCATTTTTCGTGTGAGAAAAATATCAAGTAAATCAGCTCGCCCATCGTCAACTCGCCCCAAGCGGCTAGCCCATGGTCAGCTCGCTCATAGCGGTGAACTAGTGTTCGCCCGCTAACCTTAGCATTTAAAAACAAGTTAAACTGGCTCGCCCATAGCGGCTCGCCCATGGCCAGTTCGCCAGTGCAGTGAACTAGTATTCACCCGCCAACCTTAGCATTTCAAAGCAAGTTAACTGGCTCGCCCACATCGGCTCGCCCATAGCCGGTTTGCCCATTATGGCATTGCCCATAGTCAGTTCGCCCATTATGGCCTTGCCCATGGTCAACTCGCCCATTTTTATTAAAAAAGGGTCGTCCGCCCAAAACATTCTAAAAGGGTTCGCCCACTTTGGCTCTCCCAGAATTTTCTTAACAAAGGGGTCGCCCGCCCCAAAACATCATAAAAGGGGTCGCCTTCCTTTGGCTCACCCAGATTTCAATTAAAACAGGGTCGTTCGCCCAAAACAACATAAAAGGGGTTGCCTTCCATTGGCTCACCCACCCTTTACCAGTTCGCCCAAATCAAACGATTTATCGAATTAATGCATGTCATAAACCAAAACAATTTCTCAATAATTTCATAAAATTTAATTCCACAGGACATGCATTCACTTCACACACATCTCCCTTACCTGGTATTACGAAGCCTAGCTTCCTGCTCGCCTTTCCAATCGCTTTTACTGAATCCTTAATTCCCAGTTGCAAAATAATTTATTAAAACTATTAATATTTTCTTTTTATATATTTCCATCTATTGGGCGAGACTTGAGACAAATCAACTAGCTCGCCCACAGAGATCCTATTAGCTCGCCCAACAGAGCTCTTACTAGCTCGCCCAATCGAGCTCGCCATTCATCAAATGGCTTACACGTGGGAGCTCGCCCAACATTCTCGCCATTCTCATATTGGCTTATTCGTGGGAGCTCGCCTAACAATCAACTCGCCATGCCTATATTGGCTTAAATGTGGGAGTTCGCCCACAATTCAACTCGTCATTGCCTATGCATGTGAGTTTGCCATACGTGGCTTTCTATTCAGAGCTGGGTTCGCCTGTGAATTAAACTAGCGTTGGGTGACTTCGCCCACTTGGACAAATACTTTCAACTTGGCGAGTTCTTTATTTCCTACTCGCCTCATTAGCGATCACTAACATTCAACATGGGCGATTACAATAGTCACCATTCTCGTCACTTTTCAGTTTTTTCCTTATTTATTTTTGTCTATATCCAAGACTACATCTTGTTTCTAATTTTCATATTCTCTAAGGATTTAACTAAAAACAAGGCTGCATCTATGTTTATTACTTTGTAAAACATAGAAATCTACCATTGAATATCAAGAGAACCATAGAAATATGGAACTCACCTTAACCAACTGCACTTCCAGAACAGATCACTTTCTGTCTTACGTTGGCCTCATTTTGCTTATTCCTTTAGCTCATCAAACGATGGAGGAAAGGTTTTGCAAGCAAGTTTACTTATTTAGCCAACTTAAGGATAAAGTTTAGTAGATCAAGCATAGCAGAAATGGAAGGAACAGAACATAAACTTGCAGTAGGATAGTTTTCGTGAAGAAGATGAAGTTTGCTAAGTCGGTTTTCCTCAAGTGTTTCTTCTTATATAGCCATGCTAATCCAATTAGAACCTATCACTTGGCCTTTATTCCATTTTCTTTCATTATTTCACGTCTTACATACATTAATTAGATGAAAGAGACAGCTAGGGTCAATTTTCTACCCTCATTAATGGGTGAAGACACCTGTGGCCAAAGAAACAACGTGCCAATCTTTTCTGTACCGTTCTTGACTTGATAGCCTTCTTTGTTTTATTGCTCAACCAATAAGGATAATTCTTTTATTGACTTTAACCTTTCTCTATTAGTTGTCTTCAACCGTATGGCGTACAAAGTCAATTTTTGCTGCAATGGTTTGAATTTATTTCCCCATATCGTCAGCTTTTATTTCCATTTTGTCCACACGTACTGATTCCAGTTCGCCTTCTCATCTTGAGACCTCAACTCGCCAACTCAATTTCAGTTCATCAACTTAGGATTTGGCGATTACAGGCATAGTTATATTGTTGGCGATCACCGGTTATTGTTCTACTCGCCTACTTTGCTATGATTCATGCCACAAGTTGGCGATCACATTTAGCATTTTAAATTTGGCGAGTACCTTATTGCCTTACTTGCCTACTAGGCTATCATCTGCGCTTCTCTATATGGGAGATCACGTTACTCACCATATTCATTCTTTGGGCGATCAGAGCCCTCGCCTGATTCGGGCGATCATCCAAATCAACTAACTTGGCGAACTCACCCATTCACCAATAAGGCCGTCCGTTAAATCATACTCGCCCTCATCCATTGGCGACCAACCTTTTTTCTTGCTCGCCCATTGGCGAGCTGTTCCACTATAGTACTCGCCCATAGACTGTTTCACAAAATTTGCTCCATTCACATCATAAGTTAAGGAGCTTTTCACTAAAGTGGAAATCAACATTCATTATTTATTTAATTTCCACTATCAAATTTTATGAAATTAGGGTCTACAGTAGTGTAGAATCAAGTTTTACAATTTTGGACATTACGGTTAGATTGCTTATGCGCGCATGTCCATAAAAACATGCAAAGTGCCTCTTTTGTTCTCATATCTCTTGTTGGGAGTAAACCATAATGATTTTCTAATAGGTTAGCCAAACCCCTCACCGATTGTGGCTCCATTTTAAACATTTTATAGCTTTCCCCCGACATATTTAAAGTTTCTAGCACCCATGCCCATCCTGAAAGCTTCGAAGTTCTAATATCTTCTTTCAACAAATATTTTAAATAATAGTCAGTGCATATTCCTGTCGCTAAAGCAACAAGTGAGTAAAATTTGCCCCTTTTAATTATTAACTTTCCTTCATCATATGCCATTTCATTGTCGATCTCATCATTATTGTATTCCGAACACATCTGACAAATCAAAAAACATATGAATTATAATATAATCTCATTTAACAAACAATTTCTCAAAACCAAATACTTAGCCACATCCATAAAGTAAATAACAATAACATATTCCAAAAAATAGCAAAATAATAAAAATTCTCAAGCATTGCAAGACATTAAAAATGGGAACTATTCCTATTCTCTCTTTCTAATTCTTGCTTAAGCCAAGCAAGTTGAACATCAGCTCTCTTCAAAGAAACAAACATCTCTCTATATTCTCGTTTAATAAACAAACGAGTGCCTAACATGTATAATTCAGTAGCTGGTTCAATCTTCAGACTAGTCTCCAATATGTCCAAACAATTAGTAATGCTACTACCCATGGAATCATTTTTCTTCTATGCCCCTATGGTTGTTGAGTTGAAGCTCTCAACTGCTTCACATAAACGATCCATTTGTTTTTGCATATAGATAGCAGTCCCAAGTTTCACCTTTTTACTTCCACTTTTTTTTAGTTTTAATTGTTTCATTATTTGACCATCTATGAGTTTATTTTTGTTCTTTCCTTCTTGAGTACCTATTAGAGGAGACTCCATTATCACATTCGTAGGATTAAAACTAATGTCAATATCTTCCTTTGAATCATCATCAACATCCAAATTCATTGCATCTTGCTCATCCATATTGGTTTGACATGGCATAATACCCGAAGATGGAGTCCATGCAGTTTCGCCCGTAGCCACAGTCTTAGAGAACATGATTTCCATCAATCCAATATGCTCTAATCCACCATCACAAAACTTTGCAGCTTCATGACAAACCTATATTATTTCCATCATTTTAGTTTTAAAAATAAATAAATAAAGAATTTAACATGTATATATCGAATTGTTTGCTAACCTATAACCTATCATCCCACCATTTTGAGCTAGCATCAACAGTATGCCTGCTATGATCCCATCCTAATCCAGTATCGCTTCTTATAAGTTGTTTCCACACCACCTAATCTTTCTTCAATGCATCCCACTTGTTTTTCAATTGCTTGTATCTGTAATTTCTTTTTGCCCTATCTTTGAACTTTTTGATCACATTTGCCTAACCTACCTTGCTAAAATGAGTGTGAGGTCGATTACCAGCATTAACCTCTTCAACACACACTTCACAAAAAATCTTAGTTGTCACAATGTCCCAGGATACCTTAATCTTTTTTTCATTTGTATCAGACATCTATCTTAACACCAAATGAAAAAAATTTTAACTAAATATTTAATACATCATTTCATATTATATAAGCAGTAACTTTTTTATAATAAAAAGAAAACAATTGAATGGATGATCATTACCTATTTTGCTACAACAAAATACTACATACCAAAAAAATAAAAAAGAAAAAGAAAAACAATTCAAGATTTAGTTTAATTTTACGTTAAATTTATTTGTTCATTAATTTACTTGTTTGAATGATTTAATTTAATACTTTTAATTGGATTATAATTAAGAATGCCAACATAATCAATTTTAAAGGTGTCATGAGATGGCTAATTTGAATTTAATATATCCTACATAATGCGAAGGCAAATCAACTAACTAAGATTAGCAAATTAGTTCCTGACCATTTGTTTTAATCAATATTTTTGTTAGTAAAGAGATGTCTAATAGTAAAACATCAAAACAAAATCAGTACATGTTGTTGTCTTATGTTTTAGAATTTTCAAAATATATTTAGAATGTTCTATTAACAAAGTTAAAATTATGTGGCAAGTGCTCAAGAGAATACTAGAGGTTTCTTACCGACTACCTAAAAAAAATTTTCTAGTGTTGCAAACAGAGTTACTATGGCTAGTTCTGGGGTCCTTAAGTTGGCTTCCCAGATCCTAATGGTGTCCATGGTGGTGATCAATGCACCCTAGGTGGCCAAAGTAGCAGTGACGTGCGGCGACGTGGTGAACCACTTGATGCCATGCGTTTCCTATGTGTCAAAGGGTGGACCATTGCAGCAAGGTGGTAACATAATATAAAATAAGCAGGTGGTTTTGGTTTGGTCCGTGGCCAGGGTCTGCCTATGGGTGTGCTTTAATGTACTCTGTTGTACTAATAGTTAGTAGTATGTTCTTAATTATCAGGTAGAGCAAGCTGTGTAGGTGTTGTTTTCCTAACTTAAGAAACTGATGAAAATCTAGTTTGTTAGTGTACTCGTATGTAATCTTAATCTTTTTAATTAATGATATATTAAGTTTAATTGTATTTTTCAAAAAAAAAAAGTTAAAATTATGTGACAAATCAAATTTCAAAATTTATTATTAGTAGTATTTATAGGATATAGATGCATGTAACAAATTCCAATTGCTACTTGACTCAAAGAAACACGTCAAAAGAATTAAAAAGTATAAAAAATACATGAAAATCAATTCACTAATAAAGTATGAAAAATCACCAAATAATAATAAAATCAATAAAAATACTTTTGATTTTTTTTATCTTTAAATCAAACAAAAATAACAAAGGAATAATGACTTACAACATAATATAAAATTAATGTATTAACAAAAATAAAAAATTAATATATGTCATACCTTTTGATGGCTTTCCAAGCTACTTTTGTGTGTAAATTCAAAGAAAAAAAAAAGTGAATTGTGAAATCAACAATTAGTGATGAGAAGAGTGAAAGTAGACGACAAAAGATGAGTAGGTAAAAAGTAGGGCTAATAATGATGTTGTAATATTAAGAATTTGGTAAGGGTAAAGTAGGAATAAACAAAAAAAATCATTAAATAAAAAGTCTACCCACTTAAGCATGTAAAAGCCCTTTCTCTTGAAGCTACAATTTATAGCTTCAGCTTTTGGTTGTCCAAAAGCTATAAACTGCTGTCCACATAAGCTTTAAAGGCATTGCCAAACACTCAACTTTAGCTTTTTAAGTAGAGAAGTTCTTAAAAAAGCTAGGCCAAATTGTCACTTAATCCAGCTTATAAAGTTAAAATATTTTACTATGTATATTAAAAATAAACTCTAAAAAATAAATCTTTTTTCATTTTATAATTTTGAAAAACTCGAATAAGTTAAAATCCGCATTGAAGACTTTGTTATTTGCTTACTATCTTCTTAAATAAAAAAAAGGAACTCAAATCTCTTTTTGGAAAACCTTTGTCACTATGTACTGCATCATTTAGCACATAATATAATTTCAAGTGAAAAATGCTTATCTTTTTTCATTTGGCTTTGAATCAACCAAAGAAATAGAACAAGTTTTGATGAAGACCAAAGATCTAAGAAGTTGGTGTACAAGTATGACTAGGAGTCGGCTATACGCAATCCTTGTTTTCATCACTAAATTAGGTAACAAGTCATTTTCTTATTACCATTTGAGATTTTCTATTGGCTATTTTACAATAATTCTTTTATAAGCATATGAAAATGAAGGTATTTTTGAGGCTTAATAGTCAAATAAGCCCTCAACCTTTAGCCCAAAATGGAATTCAGCCCTCAACGTTTTATTGCATGAAATTCAATCCATAAACTTTTATTTCAATGGAAATAAACCCTCAACCTTTTACAATTATGCAATTAAGTCAAAATCTGTTAAATGACACTAAGTGCCGTTAGTTTTGCATACGTGGCAACTGACATGGATAGCTTAGTTAGCTGCCACGTGGCATGCCACGTATGCAAAACTATTTGCAGTTAGTTCATTTAACAGATTTGGTCTATTTCCATTGAAATAAAAGTTTATGGACTGAATTTCATGCAATAAAACGTTGAGGGCTGAATTCCATTTTGGGCTAAAGGTTGAGGGCTTATTTGGCTATTAAGCCTATTTTTTACTGAAACTACCAATTAGATTTTTGTTCAACTCTTAATAATTAAGTTCATTAATCATGTCTAAAACCAAGACTAATGACCCGGGTCTAAACTGATCACGCGGTTCAATTGGTAAGACAGTTTGCATTCGATTCACAAAAATTGTTATATCCATACATAAAACATGTTTAACTTATTCATAAACAATTTTAAAATAAACAATTTTAATAGATGAATTGAAAATCATTGATCATATGAAATAATTTAACTAATTAACATAAATAAAATATGTTTTTCTTTGTGGAAAAACTTTCTTTATGCGAAAAGAAAAAGAAAAGAAATGAGATCTTAAAACTTAAAGTGCTAAATTCAATTTTTTTTTGTAATTTAAATAATCAAATTATATTAAAAAAAGCTTAATAGCCAAATAAGCTCTCAACCTTTAGCCCAAAATGGAATTCAGCCATACACGTTTTATTGTGTGAAATTCAATACATAAACTTTTATTTCAATGAAAATAAACCTTTAACCTTTTAAAATTATGCAATTAAATACAAATCTATTAAATGACACTAGCTGCCGCTAGTATTGCACATGTGGCATGTCACGTGGCAGCAAACTAAGCTATCCACGTCAGCTTTCACATTAGATACACTAACGGCAGTTAGCGTAATTTAACAGATTTGGACTTAATTGTATAATTTTAAAAGGTTGAGAATTTATTTCCACTGAAATAAAAGTTTATGGATTGAATGTCACGCAATAAAATGTTGAGGGCTGAATTTTATTTTGAGCTAAAGGTTGAGAGCTTATTTGACTATTAAGCCTTAAAAAAAACATGGTTATACTTTAAGGGGAGAAAAATTAGTGCTAACTGACATTAAGTATTTGGGGTCCCAATTTGACAATTGCCAAATTGATTGAACTTGAGCCCACCCATCAATAGAGTAAAGCCAAGAAAGTGACATGTGATATTGTTGGTACCAACTTTATGAAATATATGGACTACACATTCTAGCATCAATTTGCCGACTAAAATTTCATAAAAGCGAATATTCCTTTACATAACTTGAAAGGAAAATATGTCTATTTTGATTTTTTTAATGAAATGAGCAAGTAATTTTACTTTCAATTTATAACTAAAAATATAAATTACTAATAATAATGCACAAGTAACAAGTCTTCAAGGCTAGACTTGGGCGGTTCAGATTAACTTTAAGTTGAGTCCTAACTAATTTATAATACTAAAATAGTAATTTTTAGTCATCAAAATTTTTTATTAATAGGTTTAAATAATATTTTAATTTATATGTAGTAGTATCTCAAATCTCAATTATTTCAATTAAATTTGATTGAATTTCCTTTTTTTTGTGAGAAAATTTTTTATTGAATTTTTTTAGGGAGGTACAAAAAGAAAAGAGGATTCGAACTTTAAACTTAATTTCTCTTAAGAAGAAGTAACATTTAGTAAATCAAATTTTGATCATTAATATTTTTACTAAATTTCAAGCATTAAAATCAACTTCAATTTTTTTTTTTTAAATATCAACTCACAATTTTTTTTAGTAAAACATTTTCATTAAAAGTTATAATCACAATCAACATATTACATTTCATGAACAAGTAATTATGAAAATCACATTACATAAACTAGGTAAACTAGTAAATAACTATAATAAACTAAACAAACTAGTAAATAACTAGACTAACTCAAGCTCACACTTAGTAAAGACTCGAACGTGAGACCTCAAAATTTCAGGACATCCTCTTTGCCACTAAGCGAAGGCCTCATTGGCAAATCAACTCACAATTTAATACTTGGACCAACTAACATGCAAATAATGTTACAATTTATTTCGATCATAACGTATATTATTATTATTATTATTATATTTTATTACCATATATTGTTTCACAAAATTTGCTCAAATTTTATACCATTTGCTCTTTCGAAACAATATAGCTAAGGATTAAAGATGGTACACGAGTTGCTAACAAGGTTGCTATGAATGTTGAGTGCTTCAAGTTTGAGTTCTCATGATCTTTCATTAATAGACGATTTATATATGTAAAAATCTGTTAATAAAAGTTCGATAAATCTGTAAATTTTAATAATAGATCAATAGTTTGCTCTGGTCTCGAATATGTGATAACCTTCTCTACTCTTAAACATTTTATGTACATAAAAAATCGTACACAAAGTTTCATTGATTAATTGTCAAGGGTTTTAGCAAAACAAATTATGCTCTTAGAATGTGCTTGGATGAAGGATTTCAAGAGAATTTATTTTAATTAAGATATTAAAAGTCCAAAATTCAATTTTCTTGTTTGATAAATAAAATTGAAGAATTTTAAAATTTAAAAAGAATTTCATGAGGGAATTTAAAATATTCAAATTCAATCTCAAAAATTCAACTAAAGAAGTGATTTTTTAAAATTATTTTTGTAAAATCTAAAAATTTCTTTTATAATGTATTACAGATATTTATCCTTCTTAGATTTAATAAAGGAATATATAGAATAAGAACTGAATTTGACTAAATTGTCATTGAAAAAAAAAAACTTGACTAAATTGTCTAAATTGTGTTGAAATCTTGAACAACCAAAAATTCCGGAGTAGGAATATACAGCAAATACCCACTTTGCAAACAAACTTCCAACCAGTCTATATCTGTGTCACGTAAGCAAAAAACTAACCCTAGTTAAAAAAACTACCCCGATCTAATTAGAAATGTAGAAATCCAAAACACGACAATGGAATTCGCGTATTTAACCAGTTAGAAGCCATTGAAGAGAGAACAAAGGGAGCCTCTTCGCATTTCAGAGAAGTCGCCGAAGAAAGTAGAAAGAGAAGAGAGAGAGAGAGCTGAAACGGTGTTGTGAAACAAATGGCTGTGTCCTCCTGTTCGTGTCCTCCTAGGTTTTTTAATGCTTATTCTTCATTCGAGTGCCGTTCTGATCCGGATTTCTCCGGCGCGCCGATCGGGGACAAGCCTCGTATCGGGTCGACTCGACGGGTGACTGCATCGTCCTTTTGTGTCGGAGGAGGGATCGGCTGCGGGGGTTTATCCTCTCTGATCTTTCGTTTCCCGCCTAACTTCGTGCGCCAGCTCAGCATCAAGGCTCGCCGCAACTGTAGCAATATTGGTGTCGCGCAAATTGTTGCTGCTTCGTGGTCGAACGGTCCCGCTTCGGGCTCCCCCTCCTCGGCGGCGGCTGCTTCTCAGGCAGCTGCCGCCGCCTTACCCCTCGCTGATGACGTGGCGGTTATAGAAGGTTGCATTGGCAACAGTAGTGTACAGATTGGGGATTCAAATATTTCCGAGACATCGTTTTTGAGCTCCGATGGCAGCATCACTGTTCATGCTGGTAAATAAATTAATCGTTTTTAATTTAAAATTTCATTGAAATATTTATTTATTTATTTATTTAAAATATTATTTTTTTTTTTGTTACAAAAAGTTTTATTTTGAATGGAAAAGAAAGGATGGCGGTATTAGTGGTTTATATTGAGTTTTTGAGATAATTAGTTATTTAATAATTACTATAATTTGTGGATATTGATATATTATTTAAGATTCATTTTTATTTAGATTTAATAATTATTTACTTATATCCCTAAATCACTTCATTTTCTCTCGTTAAATGCTTACATTTACATGAAAAATAAGTAATTAAAGCCATTTCTTATTATTTTTAATAATTAAAACTAAGGGATTTTGCTTTTATTTTTTTTTATAATTTTTTTGCAGGTGAGAGATTAGGTCGCGGTATAGTTACTGATGCAATTACTACTCCAGTGGTTAATACTTCTGCTTACTTCTTTAAGAAAACTCAGGAGCTTATCGACTTCAAGGTATATAATCAGTTGTCCACATACTTAATGTTTGCATTGTGTAAGGATGAAAGCCCTATTTTCCAAAAGCCGTAATAAACAAATGTGAAGAAAAATTGGAACACACTAGATTTATAGAAGTTCTCTCTCAACATGCTGCTGCTGCAGATTCTCGCGATGAGGAAAAGAGTTTACAAAGTGTGATGATAAATCTTAAATTTTTGGACTTTTAAATCAGCCTTAGTCTAGTAATTAGACTCAAAACATCTTAATACATTATATTGATCCATTAGGGTACTTATTAACGATTCTATTTAAATAAAAATCTTGGTTCACTGTATGTTAAGCCATTGTTTCATGGTCAACTACTATATGTTAGCATCTGCCAAATGATCTCTTTTGCTTATTTGTTTAAGGAGTGATCGAGTAATGAAAGGTTGAGTTTGTAATAGTATTTGATGGTTGCCCCAGAATTGGGGTAGCATTAACATTTTGTGTGATCTTGTTGCAGGAGAAACGTCATAAAAGTTTTGAATATGGGCGGTATGGAAATCCAACCACTGTTGTTGCAGAGGAGAAGATAAGGTTTGGCTGCATCTCTCTTTTGTCATTTTTTTGTTCTTTTTGATTTTTTGTTAACTAAAGTGGCATTTGTTTGTCTCTGCAATCTGTCTTTGAAACATTCATGTGTTAATCCTTCTTTGTTTCAGTGCACTTGAGGGTGCTGAATCGACCCTGATCATGGCATCAGGAATGTGTGCTAGCACAGTCATGCTGATGGCATTGGTTCCTGCTGGTGGACATATTGTGACAACAACAGATTGCTACAGAAAAACTAGGATATTCATTGAGACCATTTTGCCTAAAATGGGAATCACGGTACAGCTTAACTTGGTCTTGTTACATTCTTGTTTCATTGCATTGCTTTTTAAGAATCTTAGTGAGTGAAATGCCCAGATATTTTGTAGCATTCTTGTTTTACAGGGTATGAATAATGTTGAAATAGCTTTTAACCAGAATACTGTAGCACCTAGAGGAATGTAGTTTTTTGAAGTAGAAGTTTATACCTTGGCCCATTTCTTTATTGGGTTTTTTGTTATATATGAGAAATGCAATTGCAATAAGAATCTATTGCTGTTTGAAGCAATTTTAATGCTTTACTTGCTTAAATGTTTATATTTCTATGGAATAGTATATTGAGGTTTGGATAATTTCTAATTGGGTTCTGGTTATCATCCAATATGCAGGCTACTGTTATTGACCCTGCAGATGTGGATGGCCTAGAGGCTGCACTCAACAAGAATAAAGTAAGTAGCATAGAAAGTGTTTCCCTTGTTCTGCTAGGTTTATGCTTACTTTGGAAATGACCCTTCATCCTGAGTTGAGTGAATTATGATTTCATGCAGGTTTCTCTTTTCTTTACTGAGTCTCCAACAAATCCATTCCTAAGATGTGTTGACATAGAAAAAGTTACAAAACTGTGCCACAACAATGGAGCACTTGTCTGCATTGATGGTACCTTTGCCACACCACTTAACCAGAAGGCCCTGGCCCTTGGTGCTGATCTTGTTTTGCACTCTGCAACAAAATTCATTGGGGGCCACAATGATGTAAGCACTTGCTTTTGTTAATTTAGTCAGTTTGAAACCAGTTCTCTGTCCATTCTCTCAATTAGCATTAATTCAAGCAATAATTGAGTGTAATTCTCTATGTCAAAGGTCCTTGCTGGTTGCATAAGTGGTTCTGAGAAGTTGGTTACTGAAATTCGTTATTTGCATCATATTTTGGGTGGTACTCTCAACCCGGTGAGTTGTCCTTAATCTTGATTGAGCAGTTTCTTGGTGTCTTTAATGTTTTTGTCAAACCATATATACTTATTGTCAGTCTTAAGTAGAGTTATTTGGTAACCATTCTTGGTGTCTTTACTGCTTTTGTCAAACCATATATACTTATTGTCAGTCTTAAGTAGAGTTATTCGGTAACCATGGTAGGTTGGACTTCTGGTCTTCGAAGAATGTGTTGTGTGTTTCAAGAATGATGCTTTAATGAATTTCACCTTATTCTTTTAAGATTTGTGCCCTTATATTTGTTGAATAGTTGACAAAATAGTATGTTTGTTTTTATGTTTAAACAGAATGCCGCATATCTGATCATCAGAGGCATGAAGACACTGCATCTTCGTGTACAGCAACAGAATTCAACAGCATTAAGGATGGCCAAAGTTTTAGAGGCACATCCTAGGGTATGAATTGCAGTGACATTCCCTTCTTTCATTCTTGTTTATCTATATGCCATTTAAATGCAACTCAGTTTAAGAAGCGGAAGGGCAAAAGAAATATAAAAGAATGGGAATGACTGAAGTCAATTTTAAAAGAAAGTGGACAAAATGTGTGCATGAACTAAGTTGGTTACTGTTGGATTTTAATGTCTTATGGACCAAGTCTTTCTTTTATTTGGTTGTTTCCAACATTTTATGTCACCCCTATGCATGTTCGAACTTCCTGGAGAGGATTTGATTTACTTTCAATAGATGTGATATTCCGAAACAGATGGTAATCATATGTTGTATTTGCATGGCATATATGGTTGAATGATCTTCATCTAGCATTTGATGTCATTGTATTTTGAAACTGCTCAGAAGATCTATTTGATTGATTGTTTCTTACTTTTCAAATTTGTACTTGTCTTCCTGATATATTGGTTTATTAATATCAATGGCAGGTGAGATGCGTCTATTATCCAGGCTTGCCAAGTCACCCTGAACATGAACTTGCCAAGCGGCAAATGACTGGCTTTGGTGGTGTGGTCAGTTTTGAGGTTGGTATTTCTTTGACCTCATAACTGGGAATATCTTTACTCTCTATTTCTTTCTTTTGGTGTTATTCTTCCAAAAATTGTTCAAAAGTTCTCATTTTCTAAACCATTCAGGTGGATGGAGATCTGATGACCACCATCAGGTTTGTTGATGCGTTGAAGATACCATACATTGCTCCATCCTTTGGTGGCTGTGAGAGCATTGTGGATCAGCCAGCTATAATGTCCTACTGGTATGGCATTTTTTCTGTGTATGTAGTGGTCCAACTGCGTGTGTTCATTCATCTAGGCAACAGCTCAACTGTTGATAATCTGAGATTGTGGAAAGAAATAAGAACATATACGTATGATTATATAAAGCAATGAGACATCTTCTTATGTCATTAAGATGGAGTTTTAAGTCTTTGATAGAGACATTGCTTATGACATAGATCGAAATCATTTCATGGTTCTCTTACATGATATATGTCCTTGTTTGTGGGTGGTTGAAAAACTCCATTATTGATTGTGCCGTATGAAACAGGGATCTTAGCCAAGCTGAGAGGCATAAGTATGGAATTGAGGATAACTTGGTTCGATTCAGCTTCGGAGTTGAAGACTTTGAAGATCTGAAGGCTGATATTTTGCAGGCTCTGGAGACTATATAATGGCGCATATTACCTGTTTTGTTTTTCAGCACTTTGTTATTTTGGTGTTTCAATTGGCATTGATCTCCAAAGTTTTTTTTTTCTGTTTCATTTTGGCATCATTGCTTGAAGAAGCAATGATCCCATGAATAATTTGGGACCTTTATTTGTAATGCTATTTAATATGAACGTGATTCAGGTTTTTGATTTCCAGTTTTGTGACTGTTCCAAAGGGGATTAATTAATCAAAATTGGAATCAAAAGCAGAAACAAACACAAAGGGGGAATATCGAAGGCCTTTTCATTTTTACTTGCTTTTGGTCTTTTGTTTGCAAATGAATTAGATTTACTCAAACACATCTGTTAATTCAGTGATGATGCAGCCTGGCAACTCGGCGAACCTATTCAAACTGGTATTTTATTGAATGAAGCGGTAAAACTTGAATCTTTGAATCATATGAAGACTCCTTCCAAGCAATTGATGGAGAAAATGAAGGAAATGAAGTAGGCAAGAATTGAACTCTTATATATCTTTACTATCTTCGGATAAACATAAAATAAAGGCAATAAAGAGCTACAAACAAATACAATGGAACGGAAGCAAACGATGTTTGTTGATATTTTTCTTTTGGAAGGATTAAGTTTAAGACTTTCTACTTTATACTTTTTTTATGGAAGAAAAAAAAAAGCAATACAATAAAAAAGACACCATGTTTTTTAGAAACCAATCAAGTATTTACTATTTGTATGTGTTGGTCCATGTATTTATATAAAAATAAGAATTTAATGCAAGTTTTAAAATTGTGAAACTTCTCTGAAACAGAGGTTTAACTCAAATGGTTTATACAACCAATTTTAAAAAATAGCATTCAACATATTAAAATCCTAACACTTGCAATCTTTACCTCTATTTCTTTGTCCTATTCAGCAAAAAAAATTGTAGCTTTCTCTGCATGTCATTAATGTTTTATGTCTAATTCTTGATACAATTACAGCTTTATAGAAGGAGGCCAGGAGCTAAAGGAAAAAATTGAGGGCAGGTTTATAAATTTTCTTCATCTGGTTTGGCCATGATAAGACATATTTCAGTTTATGTTTCCTGGCTCAAGAATGAATGAGAATTGTTGTCATCTTGTCTTCTCTTTGAAATTTTGATCATCCATCCATTGAATGATATATGGTCGGCTGTCAGCATGTATTTTTCATGCAATACACATTGTAACACAACTCAAACGTAATTTTGCTTTTGCTTCCCCCCATTTACAATAAAAAGAATTAAATAGTTTAAGTGAAAGTAATCTAGAATGAAATTTTCATTGAATTTGTATGAAACAAAAAGAAAAAAAAAACGTTCTCCAATCATTTCTCCTGTGCAGTGAATGTTTATACACTCTTGTATCCATTGTAATCATAGTGGAAAGGCAAGGGTACTGATTTGAATGCTCGGTACTTGCCCACATTGTTCAAATGCTCATTCTCCAACCTGATCATTTGAAAAACATGTTATTGTTAGTTCTAAGAAAGAGTTTGGTTTAGTAATATACTTCGAACCCACGTGGACTATTTGACTCGGCAGGCATCATGTGAAAAAAAAAAAAGGCCTTGAATTCAGAAGACAAAAGCTGTTAAAATGTGAAACTAACTCATGCACGTTGTGGCCTAAAAGGAATAGTCAAAAGCTGAGAGGTGATACATGAGATTTGAGATTATTAGACACGATATGGTGATATAATACGAAAATAATATAAATAAAAGATATGAAAGTGACACAAATTAAAAGTTGATAAAAATTTTATATGAATATAATAAAAGCTCAAAAATAAGTTTTATATTTGTGTGTCGACATGAATTTTGACATAATTTTTGTGTTTTCCACTATACATACACAATTTTACATGACACGTAAGTGGATTTTATACACGAATTGCTATGTCTTCATTGCATCAAAGGCAGAGGGGAAAATAGTTTGATGTTGAGCAATGTTAGGTAAACATAAAACTCTAAATACATTTTCCTTCCTCTGCAGAATGGACTGCTTCTTTTACCTATAAATGTTGGCAAGCATCTATCAGTTTGCATTGACATGCTTGAAATTAACTCTCCTGTAAAACAAATCTCTTATGGAATCCGGAAAAAAATGTTCTACTTGGCATGTTGGGCAACTTCCAAAGCTATTTTACCTTGATTCTAGTTAAAGGCTAAACCCTAGACCATTGGTTCCCAGCAGATAAAAAGAACCAGTACTAACTGCAATGAACATCTGATTTCTCCTAGCTCTAGTAACAGACTACAAGAATCTAAAAATACCTGAAGAAATTCCAAATGCCACGGCGAATGATCTCCAAGCTAGCAACTACTGCAACCAAGGCTTTCTTATGCAGGAAAGGTACATTTTGAATACCTAACACTTGCTGCATCCAAGCCAGTCTTAATAGACAGTTCAACACCTGCAATTTTACACCCAAATTTAGTTTTAGTTAGGAAGTTGACACCCCAACAATTCTTATCAGCACCCCAAAAGGAAAGGGAAAGTTATGGAAAGAAGGACGAATTGGTGGCATAAGACTTCTTACAATGGCTATAAAATAAACTCCTTTGTGGGGTAGTATTAACTTATCTCTCAGCCAAGGGTTCCTAGAATTTCCTCTAAGAAGACCCCAATCCACAACTATGTCCCAATATGTATTAGCTATTGTTGCAATACCAGAAGTTGCCGAAGCCAAGACCAGCCAACTAGTAGTTTTCTGCTTTTGGATATCATAAATAGTCCTAATGGCAACCGCAGCGATTGTTGAGAAGTATTTCAGACCATTAAGGCCATGTGCTACATCTTTTTCTTCATACAAGCGTCTAAGGCTCTATCAGATAAAAGATAACACAAAGCATTAAAGAAAACCCAGAAATGAAATGACAGTATGACATGCTATATGTGCATTTTCGTTAGTAATTACCTGAATGAAACGGACCCAGTAAGGAATGATGGCTACAACTATGTAAAACACTTTATAAACTTCACTCTCCTCACACCTGTTCGATCTCTCTCTGAAGTTTCCCCAACCATAGTAGCAAATGTAGAACTCCAAACTTCTAAATGCTTGAACCTGGCATGTAATGTCAAAGAATATTGATCAGACAACAAACCAGGTTGAAGTTTATTACAGTAATATTTATAGATTGTTTGTCTGAAAATCGAACCTGGCTGGTAAGTTGATCTGCCAGGAAGAAATCGGGGAGGGTGACCTACATGATGAAAAATGAAGATGAATATCTGTTTTATTACATACTCGTATACCAGTGAATATAAATTTACCTTGTAAAGAGGTGCAAAAACGCAGTGAAATGCACATCTGATAAGAAAGAATCGACTTGAACGATATATGATATTGAAAGGACAAAATGTTACTGAAAGCACAAACTGCAATATAGGTACACCGGCGAGCATGTCAGGCAAATGTTTTTCAGTCAGAAGTTCATACTGAAATAGCATTTCAATGAGAAAATTGCATAGAGAAACGTGTTCTGTAGAAGTCTTACAATGAGCAGGATCAAGGGGATTAGTTCAGTTAAAGTTCTGAATCTTTTGGTTCTTTCGTCAATCTCCATATCCAAGTGTGAAATGACACCGGCCAATGCAAGCAGAGAAAGACCAGAACTAAGAGCAAGTACTTCTCTATATCCCAACTCAGTTCCTTGCTTGAAACCAAATATAAATGAAAAGTTGACTCGATAACGCTTCCAAAAGAATATATTTCCGGAGTACATGAGCATGTGAAGAACAATGTAACCAAACAGGCTGCAAAAAGATGAGGCAGAATCATTAAAATAATCATTGGATTTAGATTTAATTCCAGAAAGATGGGGAAAAACAAGTCAAAATTAAACATAAAAGAGAACAAAGATTGTTGCAAGCAAGTAGATTTGATTTGAGCCAATTTACCTGTAAAGTGGAAATATGTTGACCATGTATTGTTCACGTCCCTGACTCTTAAGAATATCTCTTGCATGTATATTCACAATAATTGCCACTATAAGAGCAATCGAGCAACCGGAAAAGAAGCCTGCAAGAGGAGAATTTGTCAGTTTAAAACAAGGAATTTTGTTGAAGGCTGAACATCTCTAAGAACCCTTTTTGTTGGTAGACGAGGGGATGGATTCAAAGCACTTGACAAAGTCTTTTACCATAGAGAAATGTAATTCTATGTCTTTCTCTTTTAGCTTGTGGTCTTAGAGTTTTCATTCCTTTTCTGTGATTTCCATTTGTAAAGTGTTTAACATAGGTAGCCTCCACCTTTTCCATAAGCTTTGTAATCTGTCAGAAAGTGAGGAAGAAGAATATTAGTTACAAAGGGAAATTCATTAACTGACATAGAGTTCTATTAGCTATATATTTCTAACCTCATCAGACTTGCTAAGATAAGAATTGTCCACCATCTGTAAGTAAGCTTTTGATGCATTTCGCGATGTGATCTGCACTACGATAAACTAGTCCAAATGAACCAAGAACATTCCGATTTTAATTGATTATGACACAGAGAATGAAAAGAACAGACCTTGTCATATTTCTTCATGATCTTGGAAATTGCCAATTGATTCAGGGAGCTGATAAATCATATGCAGATATGATCAACTATAAAGCCAAAACAAAAGAGATTCATCTGTTTAGAGTTCTAAAGAAAAATGAGGAAGCCATGCAACTAATTACCAGTAACTTTTCAAGAGTCTAAGCTCTCTGTAGAATTCAACAAAAGCCTGACTGATTTTCTCCTCTGCTTTCCTCAGCTCTTGCCTGCTGAATGACAAGTCTGATTTTGAACTTCCGATAACACCTTTGAGTGTTGATATAGGAGTTTCAGGCTCAACACTGATCTTCACATGATCCAAGATATTTAACGGAGCGGGTCTAAAGCCCTGAAGATTATTAGCTTCCCCTCCACGGACTCTATCATTGCCTTCCTTCATTTCTTCGTCTGATACTGCTTCACTGCTCATCTCAACTTCTTGGATAACATCCATCCTTGCCCATCCTACCATAACAAAAACATAATGAAAGCTTCAGAAAACTCGAAGGACTGTTTCAACATAACCCACAATTGAAACTTTCCAGATTTTTTTTTTATGGGAAACTGGATTTGTTCAATCATCAGATTCCAGGTTCTCCTTACCTTGCCTTCCACCATTGGTGGGATGAGCAGCTGACGAAGAATTGGAAGAAAACCCATTAGCAGCAAGATTCACCATATCAGTTCCACCAACAACTTGATTATCAACCTTAATCCTAAGAGCAATCAAGGCATTCATTTGCTTGCTCAACTCATCAGCCTCCACCATCACTTCGTCAACTTTCTTCTTGTAAAACTTAATCAACTTGTTAAACTCATCATCCAGCCTCCTAAAGAAAACTAGCTCATACTCACCTCCTCTGTCACCGGACATAAGAAACATTGTCTGGTAATCCCCTTCTCTCTCTCCTTCTTGTACTGAACTTACTAATATCACTTCATCTTCATTGTTCTTGCTCGGAGTACCTGATCGATACCGGCTTGTTAGTCCACTAAATGCCCTGTAAAGTGATACCCTTCTCTTCAATGATCCTTTTGTTGTTGCTGCCACTGGTGGTGGTGCCTTGGTCAGTTGCTTGAACCTTAAGATATCTTTCAAAATTGACTTGAGTTTATTGTAATCCAGGTATGCTTCCTGCCATTCTTGCACCATTTGTGCCGCAAATTCTTTCCCAAACTTCATCTTACACCATAAACTCAAAAAGAACTTCAAGATTTAAAAAGGAAATGAAAATTGAGAATTACAATGATTTTAATGAGTTTGAGTCTTCAAGTGATATATATAGGAATTCCAATTTCCAAGCTATGTTCTACCTCCTTTCTTACTTGCTTCCTTCATCAATGTTGTGATGACCATTTCTCCTAAATAACCTCAATTATTAGAATAATATTATTAACGAAATTAATAATGACATCAAAGACCAATTTTATTTATTTAATCAATCTTGTATATGGCGTTATTTTTTTCTTAACTTCCATTTTTTATAGTAGATTTTTTGGTCAAGAAAATTAATCAATTACATGGCCTTGAGTCATGGTTGTCATTAAAGTAAACTCTTTGCTTTAATAATGAAAGAAAATTTATGTCATTGTTATTATTTATTTATTTCATCAAATATGTCATTGTTATTATTTATTTATTATATCAAATAGGTATAAAATACAAATATTTTTTTTATTTTGTTAAACTCATAAGTTTTTGTCAAACTTTAATTCGTGTTATTTTTTTATATAATTTTTGTATCATATCATTTTGTTGTGTATGCATGAAATAAAAAAATTTTTACTCTATAAGATAATTATTTGTATTTATGTCATTGTTATTATTTTTGTTTTTCCTTTTAGGATTTTGAACCCTTGGTTCATTCAACACTTGATTGATCTTATACTAGTTGCTTTATTTATTGGCTTAAGTTCACAAAGGCATTAATATCATACTCATCCCTCAAGACTTAAAAAAAAGGATACCAATTGACTGTAAAAAGAAAAGGAAAAAAATAAGTTGCTATATATGTAGCAAGATAGTACTCATCAATCATTTAGTCACCATTGAACAATTCAATGTCAAGTAATAATAATAATAATAATAATAATAATAATAATAATAATAATAATAATAATAGGAGGAGGAGTAAGAGGTAGACCCTTGATATTATCAAGTTGCACAAGTAAGCTGAAAATTTCTGCTTAGGCTGCTTACTAAAGAATATAATAGGATCATGATCACTTCAGATAATGAAAAGAACATTATGAATTATGACTATTGGTGAAATGATGATATAATTTAATTTCTTCGTGTTGAGTAAGGACAGCTTAACTTGTTTTACTTGTACGGTTTTGACATTAAATCCTGGGTCCACACCTTTCTTTGTTTATGAAATCTGACTTTGAATGATAACTTGTTCAACTGTTCAACTGATATCTCAGCAACCTTTGTCGTCGACCTCGTCATTGTTTTTGTACACATTGTTAGCTTTCCAAGATCCTTCTATAAACCATTTTGGTGGTGAAAAAAAAACTGAGAGAGGAGCTTTATATTATATATTTTCTTAGATAATTATTTCATATATTATCAATAGTTTTTTACTCTACAAATAATATTAAAATCATGATACATATCTTATAAAAATATTAAAAAAAATAATAAATAAAATAGAACATGTATTATGATCTTAACTTCACTTGTAGAGTAAAAAAAATTTCACCGATCATGTATGAAATAATTATCTTATTTTCTTTTGTTGATAAGAAAATATTTATTATAGATAAAACTTAAATACCAATGCCCAGCTGGAAGTTATATTAAGCAAGGTTTGTATATGATGTATTATACATTATCAATGCATCAGAAGTTGACATTTCATCACTAAACAAATTAAAAAAATATGAAGTCCTTAAAAATAAATACAAATAATTTTTTTTTCAATGCATTCATAAAGATTTATTTATGAGATGTTAACCTCTATAATTGACTGTGTATATATATACACTGTGAATGCATAGTATATAAATCCTATTAAAATGCTTATCATACTCGCAATTTGAGTTGTGTTAAGTAGACTGATAATATGTTGTCCGACAAGGTATGTATCTAATGCGAACACTGATATTAATTATACATGTGAACTTTTATAACTTATGTCACATAACAGTAATAATCACATCATTATCACGTCACTTATACGCTGAAGTACAAAAACGTTCGAGATGAATGTAACCATGCATGAAAAACTCTCCCCTCTCACTTTACGATTATTTTCTCTTTGTTTTTCTTTCTTTCTAATTCACTTCTCAATATTTCATTAACTTGAATGTCTAAACATATTTCAAAATTTCGCTTCTAACACTCTCTCACTTTTTTGTTTGTATTTTGATAGGTTCAAATCACTTTGATTTAAAAAACTCATTGTTTGTAAATTTTCATCAGTTCAAACAATAATCAACAAGCACATTATTTTTTTATAATTTTTTAATATTAATTTTAAATATTAAAGTATCATATCCCTGTGATAATGAAGACCTTGAAAGTTCAAAAGGCGTTGGAACATGAATATGTCAAGGTAAAATGCAAATAGAAAAACACTGGTTGGTTTTGAAGACATTCACAAATTTGTTATTAACATTACTAACTAAAGTGAATTTGCTGTCAATTGATGAATGTTTGCTCAAATGGTAAGAGAATTGGTTTTTCTTTTGATTTTTTTGAGTTTGAATTCGCTAACAGATTATGAAAGATAATTTTTGATAAACTTGACGTCAATAACTGTCGTTGAATCTGTCAAGAAAAATTGTACAGAACATAATCTAAATACCTATTAAAACTAAGTGAGATTGCCCTTTAACTCTAATGGAGGAATGAACCTCCAATTTTGAAAAGGGCGGGGACAATAACCATTTGGTTTGTTCCTTTACAGACAGAACATAGAGTAGGGTTGAAGCAGATTTACCAAATGGTCTTTCAAATATTTGTCAAACAGATCAGTTAATTTTCTGAAATTGCTTCATACATCCTATATATATATCTTGTCTAATTTGCATTTAGAGACTGATGATTCAACCACCATTAAATACAATATACTGTTAATGACAATGAGTCGCCATTGAATTTGTAAACCAATTATGCCTCTTCAACATCTGATCAAGTTATCATTTAAAATTTTCTGTATAGCTAACTTGTATTATTTTTATATTCCAACAAAATGAAAAAAAAAATCACAATTTGCTGTATCTTGACTTTGGGTAAGTCTTGTTTTGTTTAATAATAGGATAACGCTATGCATTTTAATCAATAATTTGGATGAGTTTACCCACCCTGTTTTTGCAGTCAATATATTGAAATATTAGAACATTTCTTGGGAAAAATATGTTCCTTCTGGTAATAACATTTAATCCATGTCATCAATTGTTTTTATTGCTTAATAAATTTGGTGGCGAAAAGAACATTTAAAGGATTGTGATTAAAAATTACAGTACACTTCAATATTTAATTCAATAGATAGATGGGTGATCCTCGATTTTCAAATAAAATTGGCAAACACACACCATTATTTAAACCCAGCATTCAACAATGAAAGACCGCCTTCAATGCACAGACGCACCGTTTTAAAACTTTAATTGTGTTTTCAGCTTTCAGACATCATGAATCTAATTATGTTAATATAAAAACCATAATCTAAGATAATAAAAGATCATATCTTATTTTAACGTAATTAAATAAAAACTACAATTTTCAACAAACATTATTCTCTAAATATTAAAAGAATATAATTTTACATTTTTATAAAGGTTATTGTAGAAAAAAGAATATAATTTTACATTTTTATAAAGGTTATTGTAGAAAAAACTATGGTTTTAATGTTACCGTAATTAATAATATTAATTGTACAATTAATTTGTTTTTGTCATCTTATTTTATGTGAATAGACTACAGTTTTTTTTATTCAAATGTAATATTTTGTGACTCAATGTTTTTGTTGGGCCTCAAAAGACAAATACACAGAAACACAATGTCACAATATTAAATACCTAAAGCAACAAACTGCAATAACTCAAGTCAATAATAATAACCAAATCAATGGAGATAAATCAATCTACTAAGCTACAAGATAAATCAACAAATAATACGCTGACAGTAATGTGCAAAGTAAAACGACACCAAATGTAATGTGGAAAACTCTTAGATGTGGAGAGAAAAACCACATGACAAACTATATAAAAAAATCCACTATGAGATAATATAAATTTTCAGTCCTAACCATCGTATAAATCAATAATTTGATAAAAAAATACAAAATATATTACATAATATTCAAGAACTAGAAAGAACTTCAAGGTGTTGATTTTTAAAAGATTACCATATTTAAGATTTTTTATTTCAAGAACGAAAAAGTATAAAATATAAATGCAATGAGATTTTTATGAAGATTAAAGGCTATAAAGTTATTAGAGAGGTTTAAATAATGTGAAAATTAAACAAACACATTTTTTTCAAGACAATAACATGCAATTTATAAGGTAAAACCCTTGAAATTAATAACCCCTCTAAATTAATACTCAATGATGAGTCCCAAGAATATTAATTTAAAGGAGTTATATTGTAGCATGCTGTGTTGTCTACTTCACTCAATAATGCTTTGGACAATTTTGTCATTCTCAACATTCATTTAACTTTTTCCACAATGGTGCAGTTTATCCTTTTAGTTACACCATTATGTTGCAGTGTCCTAGTCTTCTCACTCCTTATCTCATGCTTTGAACAGTAAGGTACAAATTCTTTTGATGTTTACTTTCCACCAATGTAAGTATCCTAATTGTAGTATAGCTTATCTCTCCCATTGATCTCTCAATGGAACAAGAAAAATCCACTTATGCAATAAGCAAAAGCTCTCCCTTTCTTTTTTTTTTTTCCTTGTGCTGCTAGAGTCCTTGTGTAAAAAGTCTCTCACTTTTTCAATTTTCTCAAATTTTTGTGCAGCTACAATGTTTTAATAGGAAGAAACCCCTAGTTGTCTGTTAATCCTAGCCTTCCAATTTATCTTGTGGCTAATCTTAGCCAGGTTTAACAATTTCGTCTCTCAAAATTGAAGATTCAAGTAGATTGAAAATCATTAGTTGTAGGAAAAGGTTGCTGCAACGTTATTTATAAACAGATGTTCTGCTGTTCTAACAAATTAAACTATAATTTTTATTTATTCATAGAATACGTTTGGGTTTTTAAATATAGTCTTTTGTGTCTGATGCTTCATCATCCGAGATTCACGTGCCTGCAATATTGAAAAGGTCAATTTACTAATGTAGCATTTCAAGCTAATCATGCTGCAATACTCAATTTTCAAAAGGCATCCATCATTCATCACTTATACGTTGCACTCTCTCTTTCTCTCTATCTCCAACTGTCGTAACAATTTCGCACTCGACAATTTTGAAAACATTTAAAAACAAAGGGAGTTGTCACCAATCTTTTTTGCTAGGTGTGATTAGTCACCTAAAAATGTTTATCTTTTTAACAAAATCTCAATTAATTAAGTTTTATTAAAAAGACAATTTTTGGTCTACGAAAACAAAAGTTAGGTTCGGGAGTACAGTTACGTGTGGGGAAGGATTAGCACCCCACAACACCCGTTTAAAAAACGGTACCATTGTAATCATGTGTTATCCTTTGATTTTAGTAAAATGGTCTTAATTTAACATTTAAAAAGAACTCCATTTATTTTGAAATCATTTTTTATTTGTATTAATTTTGAAACATTTAAATTTTATTTTTTATTTGAAATAAGTGAAAATCTTTTGTTTTGAAAATTATTCCGAAGTACTCTAATACTTCTGGTAGCATTTTGAATAATTTCCTCACCTAGAGATTTCTTAAGAATCACTACTTGTGAGTTCTATAGAATCTCATCATCAGAACATTGTTTAATTATTAAATTTCATTATTTATTTTTCTTTGTTTTTTTATATAAAAAAATAAATTATTTATTTTCATTTTTAATAAAAATTTAAATTATTGAAAAATCATACTAAATATCACAATACTCTGGTAACATTTAGTAGACTCTTCTCACTTAGGGATCAGTCAAGAAATCACTACTTGTGAGTTTCATGACATCCCATCATCGGACATATTAATTATATGTTGTTAGCATTGCTTAATAATAAATAGAAACTATGTATTCTTCATATTTCATTCATTTATATTTGTTTAAAAACATTTATGTGACCTATCTACTAGTGACATGTCCTTCTAAATTTATTATTCAACATATATTATAATCCACATATTTTCCTAAGATAATAATAATAATAACAATAAAAACACAATAATAATAATAATAATAATAATAATAATAATAATAATAATAATAATAATAAAAACAAAAGGTTAGAAAAATCATACCCAAATTGAAGCCCAAGTTGCAAAGAAGTGGATTTGCTGTTGGGCTTAGTAAATGGCAGCCCAAAATAAGAAAGCCCGCAAGGTCCAGCTACCCAGTCAGCCACGGATCGGGTCGCGGAGGCGTCGGGTCGGGTTAACGAGTGAGGCGCATGGATGGGCTAGCCAGACACGAGTCGGGTGCGCAGATTCCGGGTCGGATACAGCAATTTCTTTCTTTTTTTTTTTACACTATAAAAACTTATCTTTTTTTTTATTCATTTCTTTCAGACTTTCCAAAAAAAATTTTCTTCAGAGCCTTTGGAGGCTCTCAGCCGAGGTGATTTCGGCAGCCACTAGGACCACCGTCGGCCACCGCAGGCCGCCGTCTCCGATGGTCGGAAACTAAAAAAGTGGCCCTTTTTCGGAAGCTCTCCACTCCCTCTTTCTATTCCTCGGTTTAGATTTCCCCAAAAATGCCTCAAAACTCATAGATCTGAGGTTGAAACCCTCGACCTCCTCCCTTGTTATTTGTTATTTTTGAATTTTTTTTTTGGATGTTGTTGGTTTGTTGTTGTGGTTCCCTTCTTTTTTTTTTTTTGCAAGTATCAAGGGAAGTGATTTGAAGGCTTAGATCCCTTGGGATTCTTGGGTCCTAGGGGGTTTTTGGGTTTTTTTATGGTAATGGCAGTGGTTAGCGGCTCGGGTGTGGGCTTTTGGTTGTTGGCGGTGGTGTCTATGGTGAGGTAGTGGTGGTGAAGATGGTTTGGATGATGATGGTTTGTGGCTGTTTGGGTTTTCGGGTAGAGCCAAGGGATTGGTAAGGTTCGGTGAGGATGTTTGGGTGTGTCGGCAGTGGTGAATGGTGGTGGTTTGGGTGGTTCCGGTGACCAAATGGTAGGCTACGGTGATCTTGGTGGGGCTAAATGCAAGTGGTTTTGGGAATGCCGAGATGATGTAGTATTTTGGGTGAAGGGGGTTTAGCCCCCTCGGATAGGAACTGAAGGCTTGGGTTTTTAGAGGGAATAAGCTTGGCTTGGGGGTTTGATGGAGATGGGATGGGGTGATAGAGAGGGGAATGGGGTTGTGTCAGGCGACAGGAATGGGGAAAAGGAACTGGTGGCCGGCGATTATGGAGAAGAAAACCCAATTAAATGCTAATGGGACAAAACAAAAACAAATAAAATAAAAGAAATAAAAATAAAAATAAAGTAAAATAAGTAAAATAATAATAACAATAATAAGTATTAAATTTGTCAAAATAATTTGTGAAATATGAACAAAATTAGGTGTCTATACCAACAATATTGGCTCTCTTCCTTCTTACTCTCAACATTAACCAAGAAGAACAAAATTATCAAGCTATGCAACAATGTTATTGAATATGAGCAAAATTATCAAGCTATGCAACAGAGCTATTGAATCTCTTTCATCGATAATGTCATTGATTCTTAGACATGTGGCTTTCATTTCAATTATCGATTTTGTGAATACTAGCATGAGTTGTAAAGCTTTTAATAAAGCTTCAAAAGACGATATATTTGAGAATGTTTCATTGAATAACCTCTGCTTCTCACCAACATGGATTAAAACTAGAAAATCTTTTTTAAAAGATGTAATTAGCCTCAAACTCCACCTTTAGTTTAAAAAATAATGACCTTTTATATCTATCATTGTTTTACTTTTAGGTATCAAATTGGTTATTTCACAATAATTTTAGATATCAAATGTATAATCAACTCATGTTTTAATTGCTTAGATGCGGTTAGGTGGTGGAAAGTAAAGCTGCTTGTGGGCCGAATCGAGCAGGGTTCGGGCCGGGCTAGACCTGTTTTGGCCCACAAGCTATAAAAATCAATTTGAACTAGTTATTAAATCAAGCCGAGTAAGGCCGATTCAATAGACAAATACTTGAAATGGTTCAGCTCGGCAACTCAGTTCACTACAAACAAACCAGGCCTAGCTAGGTCAAACTGGTTGGCTCGATTTTTTAAAAAAAATTTTATTTATTTTTTAAATTTATTTATTAATTCTTTTTAATCAAAATAAATATTTATTAATATATTTTTATGATTTAATCTAATAGATTTATTTTTATAATAAATAATGTTAATAGTAATTATAAATTTATAATACATAAAGTTATTATAATATATTTAATTAAAGTAACTGTAATTTAAACATAAAGTTATTATAAAATTATCTAATAAAATTATTGTTATAATTAAATAATAAATAATGATATTATAATAAAGTTATTATAACTTATTTAATAAAGCTGTTACTTTAAAAAAATTATGGTACTTTTAAAACTTTTTAATTTTGTTAAACTTATTTATTACTTTTGAAATATAATTGTAATTATCATTTATCATTTAAAATGTTGAAATATAATTATACTTATCACTTATCATTTATCATTTAAAATGTAAGTAAACTTATCATTTTGCTTTTAAAATATTTATTCATTTATTTAGTATATTTTTAAAATATTCATTCATTTTGTATTTTAAATATTTATTTATTTTTTAAACATAGTATAAGTATAACATTAATTAATTTGGTATTTAACAATAATAATAAATGAAAATAATAAAGGAGAGAAAGGAGAGAGTAGGAGACCAAAGATTTTTTATGTGAAAAACTCCTTCAAAAGTTAGAAAGGTAAAAACCACGGGATCGTAGTTCATAAAAATATTTACTATAACTAAATTTATTTACAATTTTATTTACTATAACTAAATTTATTTACAATTTTACATACAATCTACAAAAAAAATTAAATTAAATTATTACCTATTCCTTATAATTTATACGGATTGCCTTGGAAATTTCTTCCTCCTCCTTCGAAATATTATATGCTAATTCATTGGCCATTCCAAGTTCGATATTGCAAGATTCCGCTTCAAATCAATCTTTAAGGTATATTAACATGCATAATGAATCTGGATTAAGAGTGGTTCGATGGTCTCTAAGGATTCTTCCACACGTCAAGAATGCATATTCTAAAACAACAGAAGAAACTTGCATCGCAAAAACATCTCGGGCCATGAAAGCTAAAATTTGAATTTGTCTTTCATTTTCTTTCCACCATTGGAGAAGACCAAAGTTATCTTCTATATGAAAGTCATGACTTAAGAAAAATCCTATATCATTGAAGTTAGAACTTCGTCGAGTTGTTGATGATCCAGATCTGCCGACTTTTCCTTTTAGCTTTATTCTCTTCTTTGTTGCTTCCTTAATTGCGTTCAAAATGCTTTTTCCTTTGTTCCTGCCACCTCTTTCGGTTTTTTCGTTCGATTCTTCTTTTCCTCGATTGAAGTTGAATTGCTTCCTCCTACCTTCATAAATGTTAAACAATTCTAAAAAATAATTGTTAATTGAGGACTTTTGGCCCTCAATATAATTAAGATCAAAAAAATCTTTATAACAATAAAAAAAATCTCTATATTTACCTCGCCTTGACTAGAATCTAATAAAGTTGTTATACAATGAATAGAAGGAATTGTTTTCCAATATTTTTAAAATTTTCCCTTCATATCATTTACAAAAGAAGATAAAGTTTTATGATTCCTAAATTTTAAAAATTTACCAAACATTGTATAAATAATAGAAATAAAATAAGGTGTAGTTGGATAATATTAAGTTAAAAATCGTTCAGTTGCGTCTTTAAAAATAGATTATAAATCAGTACAACATTCAATAAAAATCCAATTTTCATTATAAAGTGCTAAATACAAGCTATTTGTATAATTGTTATAAATAGAAGTAATAAGTTTTTATAAGGTAAAATAGAAGAAAGCAAATGATGCAGTGAGTTCCACATTGTTTCCACGAAAAGTGAAAACGCTTTAACATGTATATTATTTGCTAGACAAAGCTGCTTTTATTCACATTTATGATTTGGGTTGAGGATCTATTTTGCTAATATTTTAATTTTATAAATTGGACATATGCCACTAAGACTTCCACTACCCCTAGCATTAAAACTATTTTGAATACACAAATTTATAATATAGCATGCACATCTAGCATGAAAAATACACATTGCATAACTAGATTTAAACTTTTAATTAACCTAGAAATAGCTGCGATATTACTCCTCAAAACATTTTCTAAAATAATAGCAAAAACTTTATTATTTTCAAGTCCAACAATTTACAAACATTAGTAATATATTTATAAATAGTATATGCATTATGCGCTTCTTCTATTACATCTAAGGATAAAATTCGTTTTTGTATGCACCAATTTTCATCTACCCAATGACAAGTTATAACAATATAACTCATACCGTTAGCATTAGTCCATATATCACTTGTTAAACTAATCCTAGATGAAATATTACTAAGTTTATAAGTTAAAGCTTGCCTATATTCTTTAAACATATTCATGCAATCTTTTTTTAATATATGTCTAGAAACATATTTATATACAGGTTGTAAATATTTACAAACAATTTCTAAATATCCTACTTGTTCACAAATTGTGAATGACTGTTCAGTTTTAACTATAAATCTAACTAAACCACGTCTAGCTTGAACATTGTCAAAAGTAAATTTTTTAACCACCATGTATATTAATTTGAGATTGTATACTTTCATTAATTTCATCTTTTTCATCTAAATTAATTTCATGTGCACCAATTAAATATATTTTATACGTACCTGTACCGCTAGCACTTCCACCAAAGTTATAAGTGTAAACATTTTTACATATTTTACAAATAGCAGAATATTCATTCGTCGTACTTTCTTTTAACACAATGTCAAAATGCTTCCACACCTTACTCTTTTTAAGGCAGTTAATCTTCGCCTTCATCGGTTTTGATGATGTAGTGACAATAGTGGCAGCTGATGATTGTGTTTGACCACAACTTCCACGACGACTAGTACTACATTATATCGATGGTGCCGGAGGAAACTCCTCTTCCAAATGAATATCGAGTTTGAACTCATTGAATAATTTGTCACCCAAATTGAGGATTTTAGTAGAACCAAAAGTGCAAGAAACGAAATATGAACAACGAAACAATTCTGACATTTTCATATTTTTTAAATAATTATATTTGAAAATTTGAAAGAAATAGATGTAGGAATATATATTAGAAGTTAGAAGTTGAAACTAAAATTTGTAAAATTGTAAAACGAAAAGGAAAATAAATTTTAGAGAGAAAAATAATACTATTATTAATTTAGAATAAGATAATTTGAGTGAATTTGAGAGAGTTTGAGTGATTATTGTGAGAGTATGAGTATTGAGAGAAAATGTAAAGAAAAAATTAATGAAATTAATAAGTATTTATAGAGAAAAATATTGAATTTAAAAAAAATTTTAAAAAATAAAAATAGAGGAAGGGAGCGTCCCCCCATCTACAGGCTACAGCAGCCTGTGCAGTGACAAGCAAAAAAATTTGGCTGGACCAGTTCTGGGATTTTTTTTGAACCAGTCCAGCCGATTTGGGCTAAAGAGCTGGGTCGACTTGGTATGATTCTATCTTGGATCAGGTCAACTCAGCCCAATAAACACCTCTAAAAGAGCTTGTGCTCAAGATTTGAGAATTATCCAACGTGTGGAAGCTGAAAATGGAACAACTCAATATTCGAGAACCTGTACAACAATTCTTGAGCATCAAAATGATGGATTTGGACCACAGCAGCTGAAACAGCTAGCATGGAGGAAATTAGAATATATGTTGTTTTATTGGAACCCGTCCATGATGATAGACAACCAAAAACATGCGTAGTGTGCGAGAATGTTATTCAATGTTTAAACAGTCCTTAAATATATTTGCTCTTATTTCTATCTCCAATTTGTTTCATGCATCGTTGTTAAATTCAACTAGCGTAAGATAAAGCATTTGTTTGCCAGTTCCAGATTATCTTTGTCTTTGTAGGGTTTTTTAGTAGTAACCTTCATAATCAAATAAATATATTCATTCATGCTTGAATATATACCATTAGGTAATTAATTCAAAATTACTTAGAATTTCAAAAATATAATACTTTTTTTATAGAATAAAATCTTCTGATTAAAAAAAAAAGGGGAATCCAAGTGTTAAATTTTAAATCTCAGCAAAATTTTCACATCTTAAAAATAAAAAAAAATCATTTCAATCACTTTTTAACAAAAAAATACACTTTAAATATAAATTCACGGCTCAAATTTAACTAAACGATTATTATCATTTATTTAAACTAATAAAATTCAAGATTAGAATCATCAGTCGCTTTTGGACAACCCCAGATGTACCCAACAAAAAGAGCTGATATGGTTGGAATAAAGTGGCTACGATTTCTGGAAGTAGTAATGTCGTCATAACTTAGTAATAGTCACTCATGATGTTGTACTATGGTCCAGTATTTACTCAGCTCGCCATTTCTCCAACTCTATAAATTCTAGCTATACTCTAAATCTCTCAATAGAAACAGTGCACAGACTACCAAGATCTGAGCCATAAAAACCAGCCTCCTTCCTGTCTGTTTTGTTGCGCCTAAGAAAAATAAGATGGAGGATACATGTATATAACAGCAGCAAGAAACAAGGCTTTGGGATACAGACATTCTGATGAAATATTTATATGTATATATAAATCAAGATTGGGTTTGTATTTCAAAGCCTTGGTTTTGTTGCTGCTGTTGTTTTAAAGTTCGGTCTTTCTCCTTGCAGCTTCGTTGAAGTAAATGTTATAGCAGAAGCTGTTGCTCGGTTGCTGTCGTGCAAGTAATTAATTTAATAAACAACTTAGAATTATTATTTCATAAATTTTTACTAGAGTTTTTATACTTTTACAAATAAAATTAAAGATTGCCATGTGTTGTTGTTGTTATTATTATTATTATTATTATTAGTTTTTTAAATGTACTTTAATGAGACGTTTGATGATCTTTTAATCTTTTGATGGAGTTTAAATATTTCATCATATAGTATTAGATAAATTTTTTTAGAACTTAATTGCTCTATAATTTTGGATTTGTATTATGTTTATTATATATGTACTCCTCTATCATTATCAATAATTTGTTCATCCTCAATCAAATGATACTTTTAAAATTGGTTACGGGAATGAAGTCATCTATATGTCCAAGCTTAGTATAGCAGTTTGTGATTAGTAAGAATTTCACTACACTTTAGGTTTTGCTTTTGCTTGATAGGATGGAAGGAAAGAAATGAAGACAAAAATTTTGTTAATCTAATGATTAAGTTAGAAAAAAAATAAAGTGTTCATAAAATCTAACTATAAAATCAATAAAATTTTCATTCCCATCCTTTTCATCTTTCTTATAAATAGTCTTAAAATTTAAAATATTGAAATACGTGTACAAGTGCATGCACACACACACATACATATATATATATTAAAAAAATCAGAGTATGTATTTGATATACTGTGAAATGTCTCAATTAATTAGGCTTTTATTTTATTTTTAATGTATTGTAAGAGATATGTATTGTCCTGTTAACTTCGTTTATGAATTTTGATATTGTATAGTAGTTTTCTACTTAATGATCAAAATTAGCACATTATTAGTTAAATAATTTAATACCTAAACCCATTTGTTTCAAAACAAGTGAATCCTGCTAGTTTGTTTCAACTATAAAATACTTTATAGATTATTATCTAATATATTATTACTGAAAATTTTATAATTTACAAACAACTTAAGATGGTGACACATATTCTATTTTTTATTTTTTTAATATTCTCTAAAAAGTATGTAATGGCATCTTAAGTCTGCCTATTAAATCTAAAAACTATATTGATAATGTATTAGATAATAATCTATATTTTATTTGACTTTGTAAATAAAAATATGTTTTTAAAGAGAATAATAATATCTCTATATAAAAAATTGCATTTTAACGGAGAATAATATGTAAAAAGTGGGTAATTTTTTCTAAATGAGTAGTTTTTATAAGTAAAAAATTTATATATTTGTAATTTTATATTTTTATAATAATTATATTTAATTTTTTATTAATTTTTTAATTAAATTGATATCAGTACTTAACTCGTTATATTAAATTTAATCAATATCAAACTCACATCAATAGTTTTATAATAATATATATAATAAAAAAATACTCAAATAATTTACAAAAAAAAATGAGATAAATTTTATAAAAATACTTTAATAGCGACTCTAAGATTCGAACCATATCCAAATATTTGAAAAAAAAAAAAGTCAACTTTCTTTTTTTTCAACCACTTATTAATAATCTATTTAATTCTTTTGATGAGAGTATTACGCGCCTAAGTTGTCTCAAACTCAAAATCCCTAAGAATTTGTTCCATATTCATGCCATTGAATTAATACTCACTTGACCAAATTCAATTGTATTTGATTGTTCATTCAGTATTTGAATTTTTAGTAAATGGTATCATAAATTAAATCAAATTCAAGTACATTTAGTACATGTTTGAAATAATTCATGAATCTAATGGAATTCTTAAAATTTTAAATAATTTAATAAAAAAAGTTTCAAACTAAGTAAAATTACAATTTATAGCACAAGAAATAATAAATGTGTAAAAACAACAATATAAATTGCTTTCGTGGAAGAACCTAATAAGCTGGCCAAGACTCGTGAATTAACATTCTCATAACGGACACCAAGCCAACGTAACAGAAACAGATCTCTTCCAAAGCTTCGAAGTTTGAAACAAAAGAAAGAAAACCTGGGATTCAGTTTTCTTTATTTAATAATAATTTATCCATTTGTTTTGAGGAATTAATGCAAAAGGAAGGAAAAATGATTTATGGGTATAAGATTGTGAAATACAAATTATGCTTTGGTATTAGCTGCCTTGCACGTTAGGGGATACATTTTGGTGATAACAAGGTGTTTATTTATTTTTTATAGGTGACTTCACCTTGTGGTAAACTTGGCAATCTTAGACACGACACGATTATACGACATGAACACGATACGAATAAATGATATGAGATGACACGGGATTAAAATTAAGTAAATTAATATATGAATATAGTAAAAATTAAAAATAACATTTTGAGTTTTTCGTGTCGACACAAATTTTGACATAAAATTTTCTTATTTTACACGACACAAATACAATTTTACATGATACAAAAACGAATTAAAAACACAAATTATCATATTTACCTTGTGGAAACAATTATCACCTTGGAGATCATATGTACTCGGGTACTTTTGCATTTACTGCAGCTGAGGCTGGTGATCACACTACTTGTTTTGAAGCAATTGGCCAAAAGCCTCCGCTGATGGTTGCCATTGATTTTGATTGGAAAACTGGTGTTGCTGCTAAGGATTGGTCCAAAATTGCAAAGAAAGGGCAGGTTGAAGTAAGTGTACTTACCACAACCGTTTTCATGTTGTTTGCGGTTGGTACTTTGATGGATTTTGCAAAACAAGACAAAACAAGAGATCTAAGTTTTGCAAAAATCAGTGACAGTTGGAAGTCCTGAAATTGGATCTCTTCCATTGTCAACTTTCTTGTATACTTTTGTCCATTTTATTCAATTGATCACTACCTCGGAAAGCTCTAATCCTACTGAAATCTTTGTTTTAGGATAGTGCTAACCGGCTTTCACAGTCACGGATAATTCAACTAAGCTTCCAAAAACATCAAAAGTGCTTATCTCCAACCTATCTCTTATTTTAGGAATCTTGATTAAGTTACACCTCTCAACATCCAAAGCGTCCACAGCAATTGTAAGGGAAAAAAATTCGAAGGCAAACATTAGCATCGCATCGCATGGCATTACATTATCATCATGAAATTGATAATAAGCACACCAGCAGTAACCCAAATGTTCGGGATTTTATTGACAATCACACACTGAGACACACGAAGCACTTTGAAACGGTAGTAGATACCATTAGGAGGAGGCATGCCTCAACCTTTTATTTAGTAACTATTATGGCATGAACTCCATTTACAGTCACCAGGAGTATGATCACTCATCATAATCATCATGACGCCTATGATGATGGTGCTTGTAGTGGTGATGCTTCTTCTCTTCATCCTCATCAGATTTGTCATCTCCCTGCAATATTAATTATGATTAATTTGATGAGTTTTAAGACAAACAAACAGAAACAAGTACATAAATAACAACATAGTTCACCTCACCATTCTGAATTTCCAACATATGATAGTATAAATCCTCTAAAACTTAAGTTACTTTGAAATCATTTAGCCTTATTATTTGACGCCTAGTCTAGTATAAATAATGCTAAGCATAACCAAATGAAAATTTGCAAAACCTAATTTCAACATTTAGCCATACAAACATAAAAAAGAAAGATTCAATTAGAGAAAACGTCAAAGTACAAGTGCATGACACACGAAAAGAAAAAGTTTCAAATCTTTACTAAATGGCATGCATGTTTTGAAAGGCCCAATGCCCCAGCAGATCCTTTATTTTCCAATGGAGATGATAAAACAGAAACCAAAATAATACAACCAGCCATAACAATGTGTTCTAAAGGCAATATTTACCAGATGCCACAGAAAGACCAGAACACCAAACAGGAAGCTTCTTTATAGTCAAGATCTAAATCAAGCTTACTCATAATTAATTAGTTCTTTAATAAAGAACTCGTTACAAAACATTGACCTGAGACAATAAATCAAAAGAACAGAATGCTTCTATAATCTATTTCTATAAAGATAAATACACAGAAAAAACATGCTAGATATTATCAAGTTTAGGTACTAAGATCCTACACCTACATTGGAAACAATCAATTAAAAAATTCAGTGTAATGTAATTTATAGTTCCATACACGCTAAAATTTAACTCTCCCTGTTTGCCACGATGAACAGGCATATCAACAATTCTAACTCTTTCCAACTCTAACAGGATAACTGTTAATAGTTCTGCAAACTTTATGCCTTCAATCACATCCTATCTCATACTAAATATGATTGGATCCATTTGATCTAGATCCACACAGCCTGCAGTTTAGAGGCATTAATCTCAAAATCTAAAAAGACTAATCACGAGCAAAAAACTTCTAACATTTAGCCAAAGTGATGAAAAAAAATCCAATCAAAGACAAAGCTTAAAACGTTATTGAACGCAAAACTAAAATTACACATCAAATTAAAGCCTTCAACTTTTTGTATTTCAAATTAAATTAAAACAAGTAAAAGCTACTCACATATTTCTTGCGACCATAGCCTTCTTCACCACCATAGCCATAACTCTTCCTCTTTTCATCATCCGAATCATCATCTTTCCTCCCATAACTCGGCTTCCTATACCCTTCTTCTTCTTCCTCTGATCTCCCGTAACTCGGTTTCCTCTCATACTCACTCCTCTGTCCTCCATACTCCTCCTCACCATAGCTCTGCTTTCTCCCATACCCGGACCCATATCCAGTCTCTGTCCTATCTCCGTAACCCGACCCATATTCACCCTCATTCTCCCGTCGCTGCCCGGTCCCATATTCAACTCCACCAACCTCATACTCTGCCTTTCGGCCAAACCCAGATCCATATTCGGATTCCGACTTGCCATAACCAGGCTTCCTTCCATATTCGGATCCGTGTTCCCCATACTCGGGTCTCCGGCCATACCCAGATCCAAATTCAGAAGGTGGAGGCTGCTCATAGTCGGGTCTCCGGCCATGCCCAGATCCAAATTCAGATGGTGGAGGCTGCTCATAGTCGGGTCTGCGGCCATACCCAGATCCAAACTCCGGTGGAGGTGGCTGCTCATAATCGGGTCTCCGTCCGTAACCAGATCCAAACTCCGGTGGAGGTGGCTGCTCATATTCGGGTCTCCGGCCGTACCCAGATCCAAACTCCGGTGGAGGTGGCTGCTCATATTCAGATTTTCGGCCATAACTAGATTCGAATTCTGATCCGGGTCGTTCAAACTCCGGTGTCCGTCCATAACCCGATTCGGATTGCTCATATTCAGGCCTCCTTCCATAACCAGGCTCATTTTGAGATTCATGCCAACCAGTTCCACCACCATAAGCGGCCCCAGGTCGGGGCTTGGGTCGGGCATAGCTGCTGTATTCAGTTTGGAGAGCTTCGTCGGCATAAGCAGAGTGCCCGCCACCGGAAGAGAAATGGGGACGAGAGTAATCAAAGTCACCATCAGACGGTGTTGATGAAGGGTAGCAAGTCTCGTCGCAAGGTTCCAATGGACGTCCGTAGGTTAAGGCAAGATCGAATCCGCCACCGTACGGCGTCGGATCGAACTCGTCGAATTCATCGACGTCATCTTCGCCTGGCCTCGAGTAGTACGGCATCGTCTCACTCGCTCTTGGAAAGGGGAAGTTCGTATTGAAGATGGGAAATGTGAGTGAGAGCGGGGAGGAAGCCTATTAATTGGACGGTAGGGACACTTCCTGAGTTTTCTTTTAGAAGATTAAACGTTGACGTTTTAGGTTAGAGGAGATAATGAAAACCACGCTCGTTTCGAGGGTGAACGGGCAGAGAAAAAAAAGATTGATTATATAGATGTAATCAAATAATTAGAAAATATCATATATGTTAATTAAATTTTGAATATTTAGTTTAATAAATTTATTAATAATTTTAATGATAAATGATTTATTTTTCAAAATATTATGATTATATACCATAATTTGATTAATGTATAAATATATATATATATATGTTAAAACAATCCATTCATACAATCATTTTCAACACATTAATCATTTTACGTGGGATATTTGTGTCACTGTCTTGCAATCCGGATATTGTTGAAACGTGGACCGCTAGAGTTGATTGATTCTTGAATATTATTAGTGATACGCGCTAATACCTTTGCCGACAACCGGAAGATTTAATTACGCGCTCACATTTCTATTAAAAGAAGATTTTGTGTTCACATCAAAACAAAAAAATTGTGTTGGGTTGGGCTGAAGCCCAAAAGTACTAAAAATTTGTACCCATTTAATTTTAAATGAATAATTATTCAATACATCATTAGTAAAATTTTTTGATTCTATAAACAGGATTAAGATAATGATATGTTTTCTAAAAATATTAATATAATAAAAAATAAATAAAATAGTACATGTGTCATACCTCACTTGTGAAGTAAAAAAACTTCACTAAAAGTGTATTGGATATAAATCCATTTTAAATATGCCTAATTAAATTAGATTTATATATGATGCACTGACAGTGTATAGTTTTTATACATTGTCAATGCACCAGAGGTTGACATCTCATCAATAGACCCTTATATGTAAATATAAATAAATTTTTTTAATTTGCCCATAAGGGCTTATTGATGAGATGTCAACTTCTGGTGTATTGACAGTGTATAGAAACTATACACTGTCAGTGCATTATATACAAACTCAATTAAATTATGGTCTGTAACTCCATTTGTTCAACTTTAGCATGGCAATCCAAAAATTTAATTTTAGATATAATTTAGAATTATTCATTCTGCCAGTTCGATTAATTTCAAATCAACTTAATCAAAACTAAGTTTAATTAAATTAGTTTATTTTTATTCCATTAACAAAACTGAAATTATTAATTTTGAAATTAATCAAACTGAATTAAATTCAATTAATTAATCGATTTAACTAAAATAATAAACTACAGTTAAGTTAAACAATTAATTTTTCATATTTTAAACAAATTTAATAATATCTTTTAACAAAAAATTCAAATATTAAGTATTAAGTCAAAAAATCCTAAAAACATTAAATTTAAAACATTATCTAAATTTCAAATATTAAAAATATCTTTAATTTCATAAAATTTTAATATTTCAGTTAAAACTTCAGTTAATTAACCCAAAATTGAATTTTTTTTAAACTATTTTTTATTAAACGATTGAAATACTTTGACAATTGAATGATTAATTAAAATAAATTCTGTTTCGGTCGATTTATTCGATTAAAATCAAAATTTTAACACCTCTAATATAAGTATTATATTTTGAGCAAGTTTAAAATTTATATGTTACTTTCGATTTCTTTTCTTCAAATTATACTACGATATCTTTAGATAACAAACAATACCATGTAATGAAAGTTGCTTCTTCATCCTCGTCATTCTATAGTCTTCATCCTCGTTAACCCTTTTTTTCTTTTTTCTTTTTTATCAGAACCCTTTTTGCATCCTCTTTAACCTTTTTTTTTTTTTTTTTTTTTTCATTTCATTCAATTTTCAAGGGTTTAATTTAAAGAGTTAGATATGATGAATTAACAATATATAGTCTCTATACATTGTTAACATACAAGAAGTTGACACCTATACCCCTTTGAGGAAATTGAAAAAATTTTTTAAGGGCTTGACATTTTTTTTAGTTTATATGTTGATGAGGTGTCAATCTCTTATGTATTAATAGTGTATAGAGATTATATACTATCAATGCATCATATATAAACCCTTAATTTAAAAAATAATAAGAATAACTAAGAGCTCAATGAAATAAAAATCGTAACCAATGTTTGTTCGGCCAAGTGAAAGAGCTCAGTGCCCTTTAAGTAAAATTTCGAGTTCAAAATTTGTGAATGGATAAAACAACATTGAGATAGCTTCTCTATATCGAATCCAACAGTAGCTCGACTCTGGATTAATCAAGGCCCAAAATGACCTCCGGACACTAGAGGTTTCGACAAAAAAAACCATAAATTTTATGTAACTTAATAAATAGTCCAAAATCAAAAACTCTTGAAGTAAATGAAATTGATTATGCATTAAAATAAAATATTCCCTAAGCGGGATTAGGATGACTCCACATGTCCTTTAAAAATATTAAGAAAATAAAAAATAAATAAAATAAGACATGTATAATTTCTTAACCCTGCTTGTAGAGTTAAAAAACTCTACTGATGGTATATTAGATATTAATCCATTAATTATTTGATTTTGAATATTTATTTAAAAAATCATGCATTCATTTTTAATTCTATATGTTTCAAATTAAAAACTCAACACTTACATTTTTTCCAAATAAAAAACTTTTAATTTATCAAAGTCAAATTATGCTATTGATCCCTGTACTATTGTGAAATTTGAAATTTAATACCTTCACTATAATTCATGAAAACCAAGTCCATGTAGTATTATGATTTGAAAATTTTCAATCCAATTGATAATGGTCGTTACATTTTTCGTTAAAAATGTTGACTTGGTGTTGACTTGCTGAAGTGGCATTGACTTTGCTAACGTGACATTTTTTCGTATGTAATTGATCCTTATACTTTGACGAAGTTTGAAATTTAGTTCCTATATTATAATTCATAAAAATCAAGTCCTTTTACTATTTTGATTCGCAAATTTTAGATCAATCAATAACGTTATTAAAAATCTCCACTAAAAAATGCTAACATGGTGATGAGTTTTGTTTATATGGCATTGCTTGCTTACGTGGCTTCTTTTTTGTTCACATGGTGAAGATGTTGCTTTTTTAACTTTTTTTTTCTTTTATTTTTCTATCTTTTTCTTTCTTTTTTCTCTTTCTTTGTCGTTCTTTTCTCTTTTTTCTCTTTACATCACAATTACCAACTTTCAAAAAATCTATTTTTTAGTGGTCAATTGTTAGCCATTGGTGATAGTTTGCTTACAAAATTTACCATTCTATATCTATCGAAAAAATAATATTTTGCAAAGGATTATCTCGATTAATAGATAAAATAAAACCAAAATCTAACAAATTAATTAGATATTCTTTAAAACTATTTGCAGCACCAAAAATATAACAACCAAGCATTATTCCCACAAGCATGCATTTTTTCAAAAACCTTTTGTGCTCTCACTCCAACAATTCCTATAACATAAAAACAAAACAATCCACTCTAACATCAAATTCATATATACACAGTTTGAGTAATTTCTAACGTTAATTTACGACGATTTTTTACAGTTATTCTTCAAAAAAAAAGTATTAGTATTTTTATCTTAACAATAAGCTCATAAAACCCAACAAAAAAATGCCAGTTGATGAAAGTAATGTTATTTCTTGAAATAAACAATATTAAAACATACTACCTCCATAGCAAAAGCATCAATATTAGCTCTAAGTGCGATAAAAGGAATTTTTCAATACCAATATATCCCCTTCATAATTCAGTAAGAATAAAAAAAACAATAAAATGAAATGAGATAGAAGAAGAAAGAGGTTATGGCTTGGAAGCTTGGAGCAGCGAGTAGTTTTTTAGATTTAGAAATTTTGACAAATTTTTTCAAAAAACCCAATTGAATAATGAGAAATAGGATATTAATAGGAAGAAGATGGCGAATTTTGGAAGCGAAATGTAGTTGGCAAGTAATGACAGTTTCCTGAAAATTGGATACTTTTGTTGATCTCCTGATTATGATGTAAAGATAAAAAGGAAAAAGAAAAAAAATGAAAAAAAAACCACATCATCTCCGTATAGACGAAAATAAGCCACGTTATGCTACGTAAGCAAAGAGGTGTACAAGAAAAGTCAACAATAGATCATTATTTTTATAGAGACCTTTATTAACGTTATTGATTGGATTATAATTTGTAAATCAAAATAGTAAATGGACTTGATTTTTATAAATTATAATAGATAGATTAAATTTCAAATTTCTTAAAAAAAACAAAGATTATTTATATGGGACAAAAGTGCCCACGTTACCCAAGAGCACGTAGATCAGTTGGCAGGGGGCTGTTCTAGCTTAACCAGAGGTCTCGAGTTCGAGTCCCTGGGTATGCAGCTGTGTTAAAACTCTTGAGGGAGAACTTTGCCGCCCTTTGGGTCCTGCCCGGCTCGAATCCGGATTAGTCTTATACCAAAAGTATGAGGCTACCGAATGGTCTAGACAAAAAAAAAATTGCCCACGTCAACAAGTCAACACTATGTCAACAAAAGTTAGTAAAATTACATGTCATGTCAACAAAAGTCAATCACTATGTCAACATTTTTAACGAAAATGTAATGGTCATTATTGATTAGACTGAAATTTTTAAATTATAATATTATATAGATTTAATTTTTATAAATTATAATGAAAGACTAAATTTCAAATTTCATAATAATATAAAAATCAATCGCATAATTTCACCAAAGTTTTATAGCTTAATGCCCCTGATCAAACGCTGCTTCAAAATTTTTTTTTGATCTGATGCTTCAGCACAGCTGTTTATATTCGTTATAAATGGTTGAGAATGAAAGACAACCCAAGATTCCATTTTACCTTTATTCAAGAAAATAGGAAAAAACGGTAACAAAGACATAAACATAGTACTAACAATATACTAAACGTAAACAACTGCTCAAAAAAAAAAAGAGAAGAAACTATATACTAAACAAAGTACAATCTCGTCACCCATTTTTAACTCGATCACGTTAAAGAAGACAACATTTGAAACATACACAGAGAGGAAGGGGAAGGGTTGTTTTTTATTCGATCTATGGCTGCAAGGGTAATAACGGTGTCCCAAGACGGCAACGGAGACTACCGTACAGTACAGGAAGCCATAGACGCGGTTCCACTCGGCAACACGTGTCGAACAATCATTCGACTGTCGCCTGGTATTTACAAGCAGCCCGTTTATGTTCCCAAGAAGAAGAACCTCATCACCTTGGCTGGCCTCCGACCTGAGCTCACTGTTCTTACCTGGAACAACACCGCTGCTAATATTAAACATCAGCAGGTAAAGTATGGTTCTTTTTGTGCTACCTTATCTGGGTTTTTACCGAATTTAATGATGGTGCTGTGGTTTTTTGAAGGCTTCGGGGGTGATTGGGACAGGGACGTTTGGTTGTGGGACTGTAATTGTGGAAGGAGAGGATTTTATTGCTGAGAATGTCACTTTTGAAAACTCTTCTCCACAGGTGAAGTTTTAAAATTCTCTTTTTCTTTCTTATTTTTGGATATTATCATGTGTTTCAAATTGTGTTTGAGTATCGTCTTCACATCATCAAGAAGTTCGCTTTCTTACTTGTTTTCTCAGTACATTTGGGTTTCTGATTTGTGGGTATTGAATAAAGTAGAGCTCTAATGAACACAATTAACTCAAAGATACGATTTTTAATTTTGGGTGTTTTGCAGTGCTCAAATTGAGATTCTGGTTATTTTCAAGAATGCAGATTTTGAGTTGCTTTCAAATGCTTCGAAATTGTTGTCCCAATTATTCCTATGTCATTAATCTTTCCTTCTCACAGGGTTCTGGGCAAGCTGTGGCAATCAGAGTAACGGCAGATCGATGTGCATTCTATAATTGCAGATTTCTGGGTTGGCAGGTGATTCACTCTCTCTTTTTGGTTGGTCTAATGTATTAGTGTTAATAAGCAGTATGTAGTGTAGCATTCTACCCTTTGAATTGTAGGCCTTTTGTTATTTTAAAAATCATAAACATCTATTTGTGACATATACTGTGTAGACATGTGGATGCTCTAGTTAGAAGAGTAAAGGCTATGAGTGATGAAAAAAAAGTTAAGGTTTGGGGAAGGCTGAAAAAGTCTTTGAAGTAAGTTATTTGGTAAAATATGATGGACTGAGAGTCGGAAGAACATATTGCCTTAGATAGTAATGAGTGGAAGAGAAGAATTCATGCTGACGACTTAGCGTGATTTCATATATTGATTCATGTAATCTACTCCAATATTGGAATAAAGGCTTTGATGATGATGATGATGATGATGATGAAAAAAATCTAATCTTTGCACCTGAGACAGTTAAATTTTGAGGTTCCCGATTGACTAAGAGAATAGTTGGCAGCTATATTTTTGTGTGCAGATAGTGTTGGCTACCTGCTGAGATCTTTGGGTAGTTCACAAACTTAGAGGTTTAATTGTGTTCATAAACTTGTACGTTTAGGTAAAATCTTACTGCTTGTAAAACCTTCTGCAGGATACTCTCTACCTTCATTATGGAAGACACTACTTGAAAGATTGCTATATTGAAGGAAGTGTGGACTTTATTTTTGGAAATAGTACAGCTCTCTTAGAGCATTGTCATATCCATTGCAAGTCAGCGGGCTTTATAACTGCACATAGCAGGAAATCATCTCAGGAATCAACTGGTTACGTGTTTTTGAGGTATGTGGTTGAATAGTTTTCTTGTGTCCATTTCTTTTCTATTGTATCACTTTTGTCAATTCCTCATTAAGTTCTTCTATAAATTTCCTAATTGTCTGCTTTTTTGAGGATTTTGATGTGGAAAGTTCCTTCCAGGAAACTTAACAAAAGTTGGGCTACCTTGATAAATTTTTGTCATTGAAAGCTCCTTTCGTCAAGTTTAAACAATAAACTTTAAATAGTTTAAAAGATGGAGACAACTTTCCAACATAGTTCATATGTTTGAATCAAAATAAAATTGTTCAATGTCCACCACTTTGGCGTTACATGAACAGAGTCATTACCTGCTGGTTTGGAATTACATACTTTCACCAATCCACCTTTCTACTGTCCAGCTTGTGAGCAGAATTCTTTTCATGGTGATCTATCTTTTATGTTGTTGCTGGGCAAATGTGGCACTTGCATTAGTCCTTAACATTTTATAGTTCATCAAATAATTGTTTCAGGTTAAAATATGTTTCTCACCCAAAATTTTGATTCTGCCACCAATTAACTGCAGTTCACTCTTTTTTCTTTTATGTCGCAATTATTGTAACCACTTTTAGACTATGGATTACACTTCTTTTAAAGCTATACAAATTACAACAGGCTATGTAGGAGTACCATATGTTGTTTTAGGAGAGTGAATTAGGATTCATTGAAGTTCTTGAAGCAAAAAAGTATGCTGCATTTTCCCAAGTTATTATTCCATATATCTTGATTAGGAAATTAAATTTAAAAAAATATGAATTACTTCTGAGTTTCTGTCAAGTGAAATCTAATGTTATTAATCTTGTTCATTTTCACCGTTATTGTTTGCACAAGGCACTTCTATTAACTCATTGCCTGTCATCAATGATTTTGCTGATCAACTGTGACCGATAAGGTTTGCCTGGGTTCTATAGTCATTCAAGTTCCTTTTACTATATCCATCATATTCAATTCTCTATGTGAACAACTTGTGGCATTAATGCAGATGTGTCATAACTGGCAACGGAGAGTCTTCATATTTGTATCTTGGGCGTCCATGGGGACCCTTTGGGAGGGTGGTCTTTGCATACACTTATATGGATCAATGTGTCAAGCATGTAGGTTGGCATAACTGGGGAAAAGCAGAAAATGAGAGAAGTGCTTGCTTTTATGAGTACAGGTACTTCTGTTCTTGCTGTCCATTCTCAGTTCTGTTACTTTGGATTATTGGAAAATCACCTAGTTCATGCCTATAAACATATTTATATTGAAAATATGGGGATAGCCTGGAAGTGGCTTCACTGAATTTTGATGATACCTTGTGCATGATAGAATGGATAGTTTAGTTGGAATGATTCCTTTTGGGTTTGGTTACACGACTCGCACACTTGAGCCTCTATTTTATGTGAAAAAAAAAAATACATTCTTTGAATGGCTTTGCTGGATATATCTACACTCACCTTTAGACTTACCTCTTTTTCTACTGTATGCCACGCTACCTATTAGTTCTTTTTTCTTGATTGGAACTGCAGATGTTATGGCCCAGGCTGTTGTCAGTCAAAACGGGTTTCTTGGGCTAGGGAACTTGTGGATGAAGAAGCAGAGCAATTCCTTATGCATGGATTCATTGACCCTGATCCAAGCAGACCTTGGCTTGCTCAGAGAATGGCCCTGAGAGTACCATATTCTGCTTAGAAATCACTATTGAAGCTGGCATGAGTTGATAATCTGCGATGTAATGGAGTTTTACCACTTTATGCATAGAATAAAATCTTCATTGTGGCCATTTGAAGCTTCGTGTTAAGCCATAAGAAACATCACGCGATACTTCTTTTAGCATTGAGGATTTTAAGAAAAACAGTGTCTGGTATGATTTGTAGTTTTACTAAGATCTTAATCATTTGTTCATATTAAAGTTTGTTTTGATCTTTATCAAATCCAGATTTGGAGATTCACCCTTGATGTCTAACACCTCCTTCCTGCCACCATTTCCGGCAGATTCAGTGACTCACCCTTACTGTCTCCATCTCTAGCTCCCCCTCTTTCCAATTTTCCTGCTGTTTGTGGAATGTGTCATGGTGGTGGTCTCAACTGAGAGATATTTCGTCATAGAATATTATCCATGCCTATGAAAGATCAGACTAATATTTTTCCTTTGATTCTTCTCAGCTTAAGATCAGAGATGCAAAATCATTAATTTAGTTGAAGATTTAATTGTTGATTTCTATACGGTAGATATGAGCTTAAGAGTCTGTCCAGAATAGATAAAAGCTGTTGATTCTCATTTTCTACATGGAAGTCATGTTTCATATGTACTAGAAAATAGCCTGCTCGTTGATGCAGGAAACAAACAGGGGCTGGTTGGAAGAAGTAGAAGTAAATTTTTTTTCAAGTATTTGGATATGATTCGAACTTTGAAATCGTTATTGTTAAAAAGGTTTTACCAACAGTAAACTAGATGAGAATGCCTATAATAAAAAAAAATCTATCTCCAATCAGGCGTAGCTATTGCAATTAATGAGTTACAATATTTGAAACATGGCTAGTGAATTGATATTTGGTGGTTTGCTTGTATATGCAAATGGCATGTGCATGTCTTTAAATGTAAGGCTTGTGATTATTAATCTATCTAATCATTTAATCATATAAAGGATGTGATCTGCCTGTATATGCAGATAGCACGCGCATGTGTTTAAATGCAAGGCTTGCGATTATTAATTCCATCTAATCATGTAATCTTATAAGGCTTGTGATTTGCTTGTACATGCATTTAGCATGTGCATGTGCTTTGTCTCATCTGGTTGTTTGCTTAATCATTTGCAAGATTGAGAAAGGTTTTAATTATCTATTTAATCATATAAGGCTTGTAATTATTAATTCTACAAAGTAATTCTATAACATCAAAACCAAATTGAAAATCAAAATTGGTTTTAACAATGAAACAACTATAAAGTTTTAATGTAAATAGAGATTATTTCGAGTATAAAATTTCGAAGAATCACGAATAATTGATATTTGAAAATTTTTAGATAAAATATTTTTCTTAAATTTCGCTTGTATGTTGGAAGATTTAAAGAAAATTTTCAATGTTAATAATTGATATTTACTTTCAAAATATAATATAATAAATTGCTAATAGTCAATTGAGAATAAATGAAAATTATTCTAAGGAGGTTTAAAAGAGTCATGCATGATTAACATTTGAAAATCTTTAAGTAAGAATTTTTTTCAAGTCTCACTAGAATAATGGAAGATGTAAAAGAAATTTTCAATATTAATAATCTAAATTTGTTTATAAAAAATTAAAATAAATAAAATTAGGAAAAATAAGAGAAACATAAAATGAATGGAAATAAGATAAAATAAGAAATAAAATATGGAATTAATCAAGAAGTAAATTAGAAATATTCTTATAAGAAGCTTAATGAATCCGACAACGAAGCTCTTCCAATAAAGTCGAATAGTACTATTTGGATATTTTTGAAATTAGGTTAAATTTTTAAAAAATTTCATTAGAATGATAGAGTTTCTTAGAAAAATTTTCAATATTTAATTATTTGAAATAAAATAAAGGACACTTAATTAAAGACCATTAAATCAAAATTATTTTAAAGATAACACTATTAATTATGTGTCATTCTAGGATGGGCATTATGAGGTGCTAACACATTCCTCACATGTAATCATCTAAAACTCTAAATTTAATATGTAAATTAATCATTATCCTTAGTTTGAATAGATATCCAATCGCACGTAGGTTTTAAATTATTAGTGACAATTCCATAATTTTTATCTAGCTATTGGATTTTCAACATTTAATATGTTATAACAAAGTCTTTTTTTTTAATGTAAAATTTTTTATCAAGTAAATATTAATGCAAATTTAATCAGGTAAACAAAATAACTAATAAATTAAGAAAATTAATACTAAGGTGAAAATTACACTATATACAAAAAGTAATATATATTTATACAGAAAAAATTCTTCGTAAACAGAGAAAAAATGGTATACTAATAAATGAAATAATATATCAGATAATTAATCAATAAAATTACTCAAAACCTATTTCGAAGCTTGAAAGAGAAAAAAATCTCGAGGAAAGAAAGTCATATTGACACCACCAATACAACATGCTCACCTAACTGTTTTAGAAGCATATCGAAATAATATAAAGGAAATCAAATCTTACCTAAAGTAATTTGCATAAATTATAATTAAGCAAATGTCCATCACATCTATCTTTTCAGTTCCTTGAAATAAGTTTTCTTTTATTATTATATAAAATTAAGGTTATAAATTTTTTATTTTATTTTAGATAGAATTTTGATGGTATAAAATATTTATTTTTTTATTATATTTTTTTTTTAGTTTGATGATTTAGTTTGTAGAAAATATTTACTTAGATTTATTTGGGATAAACTAAATGATAATTATTTAACTGAATGTTATTTTAGTTTTTAAAATTTGATGAGAGTAAATACAATAAAATAGAAGTTCATAATTTTAACTTCATGCAATAAAAGATCCAGAGAGCTTGTTAGAATTTTTTAGTAAAATCTGGAGAAAAAGTGAGGAAAGTTTAAAAACTCACAATTTCTTTCCCTTTGTACAGATAAAAACCGAACCTTAATTAAAATAAGATTGTGTTTAGTCCATAAAAGTTTGCTTGTGGGCACGAGACCAAAACCCAAGTGGAGCCAACTAACCTTTATGACTTGGCCAACCAGGTGGCCATGATTTGGGTGCACTTTACCTTGGCCTCTCAAATCAGCACTCTTTTCCCATTTTTCTTTCTCTCAAAAGGGAAAATTATTTGTGTATATTAGCTTGGTTGGACCACTATTTCACATGTAATCTCTAACAATATGCCACATCACATTTATGGAAATCCAAAATTGGGTTGTGTTTATCTTTCTCTCTCCCAGCTGTTGCCCATTGGCAGTTTAGCAGTTCCTTTCCCTCCTCCATCACCACCAAAAAATATAAGGAGAATCTTGCTGTCCTTATTTTGCATTAGAATTTATCCAAGTAAATCAAAATATGAGTGAAGTTGTAGCAGGTTTTCTTGCTCCATGCCAACAGAACTATTTTGTGTGTAGAGTTGAGAATTTTAGCAGTGGGAAATGGCAAATGAAGATGAAGAAGTCAGAACTGGAATGCCATGCAACTATCAAGTCTAAGTCACAGAAATATTTGGTCAGGAATGAGTCAGCAGCAAAGCCTGCCACTTACTCTGCAAGAATTTCCACTGATATTCCCCTTTACGAGACTCCTGGGGTACCCACTAAGTCATTTCTTTCTTAACTGTTCTTCTTTTTATGAGATGGGTGTTAATTGGTATTGTTGAATATGGAGTTGAACAGGCTTTGTTTGATGAGTACTTGGAGGATAAGCCCAGAATTTTCAATGCCATGTTTCCAGACAAACACAGAAGCCGACAGCTTAATAAGGTTTTTGCTTTTTTTTTTCTTCAGTTGAGTTGAGTTGAGTTGAGTCCACCATTTTGTTAAGTAATACTAAGAGCTTGCAATTGTTGAGTTGAGGGGTACAAAAGATTTCAATTGTTTCAACATTGACATTTCTGGGTAAATGGTGTCTTGTAGGCAACATGTTCTAATAACCAAAGAAAGAAAATTGAAAAGGTAAAAGAAAAAAGGAAAAAGATAAAAAAAATGGTCCAAGAAAGAGGTTTCCTTTTGAGTATATGGCCTTTTTAATACAATTTTAGGACTCTAGGATAAGGGGAAATCAATGCCCCTATTCCTATGCTAATGTTTTCCCATGAAAACCAACTTCTTGTTTCCAGGATTTATTCAATATATTTTGGTGAAAAGGTAGCTTATTTTATGAGCTCTGAAATAGCAAAGATGGCAGTTTCCTTTTAAACATGTGCATTTTATTTGTGCTCAAAGTTTACTGGGTTGTCGCACGGGGGTATGAATATTTCTTCAGTTTTCCTGTTCTGTAGTGTCTTTGATCATAGTGGCCTAGGGACAGAAACTTACGAGCTATGTTTGGTCAAAGGATGAAGAACTAAAACTATTTTCTAATTAGGGGAGAGCATAGGGAGAAGACTGTGGAACTCATAAGGAAACAGAAATGAAGAAAATACCTAGATAAATTGATTAACTCGGTCGTCATTAACTTGTTTTTTAACAGTAAATAAAATCATGCTCATCATGATTTACTAAATGTGTTTGATAACATTTTGCTTCTCCATTGATCAAAAACCGCTAAAATTCATATTTTCTTCTTGGAGCTAAAATAGCTGTTTGTACTAGGCAAAGGCTTGGAGTTAATCGGCCGATTGGAGGATCTGATCTGTCTCTTTCTCACGTGTATTTGTGAATTGTGATTGTTGAACTTATGCAGGATGAATGGAGAATCCAGATGTTGCCTCTGACATTATTGGTTCTAAATGCGTGGCCGGTCGTTGACCTGAGGTTGAGATGCAAATCAAGAGGTAGAGATTACCCACCAGAAGTTCCTCATGATATCACAAAAGTTCTTGAGCTTGACATTGTAAGCAGCAAAAGAAAAACATGTGAATTAACAAAGCTTTATACATTGCACAGTAAACTTTTTTTTAATCGATTCCTCTCATACAATCCAAAGCTTTCATCTTGCAGACAAGATGGGAACTCCGAGGGCTTGATGATGTTGTTGATCCATCTCATTTCACACTTACTGTAAAAGGAACATTATACCCTGATCGAAGAGGAAACAGAAGCCGGCTTAGGGGTCATTTACAGATGAACATAAGCTTTGTTCTTCCTCCTGCACTTGCTTTGGTTCCTGAAAATGTTCGCGACTGTCTTGGAAAAGGGGTAAGAAAATCAAAAACCCCTCATATATGATATTGCTTGCTTGATATCACAATTGCTCAATATATTGATGTGTATGATCCAACTAACTATTTCCTGAATTGTATGTTGAAAGGTTATGACAAAGTTAGTTGAGAGCATGAAACAGAAAGTTGATGGTAGCTTACTTGCTGATTATAGCAAATTCAAGAGGGAGAGATCTGATAAGCGCGTATAGGCTCACTGCATCTTCACCAAACTTTGAAGTAAAATAGTGAAATGCTGTTGTATTGATGTGCATTAGCATGTTTAGATAGCAAACATGTGTGCAGTTCTGGACAAAATGAAAGGATCTAGCTCTGGACAAAGTGCTGCAAGAAAATAAGCACCATTCTTTGGATTTGTTGATTTTGTATTCGTTTGAACCTCTGAAAAGCTAGCCAAAATTCCTGAGATTGTATGGATTTTTTTTTTTGGTAACAAAGATTGTATGGATATTGATATTGGAAAGTTGGCTTGAATGCAGTTATTGCAGTAAACTTTTCTCTGTTTGCATTGTTTATTGATATAGAAAAAAATATTTAGTGGAGATGCGGGGGATCGAACCCCGTGCCTCTCGCATGCAAAGCGAGCGCTCTACCATTTGAGCTACATCCCCCTTGGCCAGAGTCTGCTCAGGTACTATACAAATCGTTAAAATAAACTCTCTTTGCTCATCTACGATTTTGGAAGGAAAATCTGAAAATCCAAATTAAATTTTGAATAACCACACCAATAAGGAATGTTGCCTTGCTTTGCTATTGACAAGTTCATCCAAAGCTAGTCAAAACTTGATCATGCTCTATGTATCATGTCAAGCCTAGGAAACCAAACTTGATGGAGCGGCTGTAAAATCATTGTCCACTTCCATCACAAAGGAAGCTCCAATAGAAAATGTGGACATCTATATTAAATTGAATTAGAATGAACCCCGTGCGCTGTCACAAGATCGAGTTAAATAAAATCAAATAATTATATCTTTCAATACAATTATGTTAAAAATATCATATCTCATCATTTAATTTTTTTAAAAATAAATATTTATTTTAAGGTAATAAATTTTTTTGTCATGAATGAAAAAATTTAACAAACAAAATTATATTGGTTATGCAGATAGTGAAGTAAAAAAATAACAAAATAAATTATAAATGTGATTCATTCAATGAAAAATGTGTTTGAAAACAACATAATTTGAATAAGTATAAGAAAATCACCAAAACATGCGAACTTAAAGAGATAGGAATATACATAACATAGTAATATAGATAATTTGTTCAAAGGTAACAAAAAGTTACAAAATATAAAATCACATGCATTTAGTGCAGGTAAAAATTAATGTTTTTGAGAGTTGACTTACAAATAAACTATATCAAAAAGTTACAAAATATAAAATCACATACATGATACATCCAATGCAAGTAACATCTAAAGTTTATGAGAGTTACTATTAAACTACATCTCTATGTCTATATTTTTACAAAAAAAAAAGCATAAAATGGATGAGACTTTAAATATACTGTGTTTACAAAATTCACAATCACATAAATGCTAATGCAAATCAAATCACTTTACTTTGTAAAACTAAAAATAACATGCTAAGAAACAAATAAACATTTTGTCGCCTGTAAAATTTTCACTTGCCACTTTATTCAAAGAAGAACACATTAAAAAATTGAATTATCTTTTGCTATACCAATATTTTATTAATAGTTAAGAATAAGTTAAATCAGGTACCTAACAAACATGCTAAGGACGAGTTGTGACTATTTGTAAGTCTTGAATTGAATCCGAACACCTTCATCTCCAGTTATTTAATATTTTCTTTTTAACAAAAAAAATGATAACATCATCTGAACCGATAAAAAAAACCATTGACTTTTGAAAAGCAAAAATATATGTTTACATAAATCAAAAGGACGTCCAATGAGGGACGACTTTCTAGAGAAAAAAAAAACTTGTCTGTTTGACTTTTTAAATCTAAATAAAAATGGAATAAATCAAGAGTTGCACAAAAATACCCACTATGTAACAAAGATCGTAAGTTTCTTTTTTTTGGTTTTTTTTGGGCACCAAGCTGACCAGAAAAATAGAATAAACAAATAGTGCGGGAGGTCACTATGTAAACTTAGTTTCAAGCTTTCAGCTTCTTCAAAATTTAGCTCACGTCTCCTCCTCCTACTTTAAAAACAAAAAAGAAATGAGTAAAAATAAAACTTTTTTACACAATAAACTTCTGATGATAAAGTTCTTTTCTTTCGCACTCATTTAGAAGCGACAATTACAGAAAATAATAAATAAACAATAGATTTTCATATGGCTCTCTAACAAGACACGCCAGCCATTTAATAGGAAGATTGAAATGAAAAACATTTGATGACTCAGGAGCATGCAAGCGAAATGAGAATCGGGTTGATGTGATGAAGCATTCGAAGAAGAGAAATGAAATCTCAAAAATGGACCACGCGTCAAAACGAATTGAATAGAGCAATAGCACACGCCAAATCAAAGCCAACAAAAAAAATTCATTCAAAATTACCATTTCACCAAAATAAAGAGAACAAACCTAAGCAATAATGTAAAAGGTGAGCACCGTCAAAAAAATTGGCAAAATACGTAAATGGAAATAAAAGAGCGTAAATCTACCATTTTTATATAATAGATGATTTATATAGAAGTTATTCCAGGATAAAGATTATCAAAATAATAAACTTGATCTATCAAACCACAATGACTGCAAGCGCCTGCAACAGCAATTAAGATTAAGTCACCTTGCCTGAATTCCTTGGTCATCCTTGGGTACGTATCCACCACTTTCCTCCGTAGCATTTACTCGAAAACCTGAAGAGCAGTATTTAACCTTCCGCATTTCGCATCCACATCCACCATGGCAGTTCTAACATGATATCCATCTCCATCCCCATCATCTTCAAACCATAAACATGAATCCGTCTGCCCATCACCATATTTCCAGACGGTTCACAAGCTCCTAATCAAGAACAAAGTGTTACATAATTCAGTTTAAACCCCCAATGAATCACCATTTCACTCTAAAGCATGAAACCCTCCTTGCTAAATCCACTCCCCACTTTACCAACAATCATTATAGTCAATGCAACTTCATCCGCTCTGGCAATGAAGAGAAAAGGAGCATTTATTTCTAAATACTTTGACAGAGCTGCAGAACAGGAAAGGAAATTGAAAGTTTCAAAGGTAGTAAAACTATTTCTTAAAACTCACCAAATAGAATTGAAATGATGAATAACAAAATTATGTCTGTCGATTAACGAAGCATACATTTATACTGGCACTCAAAATGGGCAAGTTTGCAAGGACAAAATAAAATTATGTCTCTCAGAAACACCCAGAAACCAAGACAGAACCAAAACAGAAACAAGACAGCAAAGAACATGCAAATGTTGACTATTTAGCAAGTTTGAAGTACAAAACAAGGGCAATAGCAATGATAAGCACTGCAACTATGATGCCAATGATCCACTTGTTCCTGTTCATCCTCCTTGATATAGCTGTCAAAATTCTCTTGCTCTTGCCAATGTTGTCATCCACTCCATGAAGCTGCAATACAAAGCAAAACCCAACTTTAAGCAGATAGCACAGCTTAATGTGGGAAACTTTAGGGCTTAACTACCATATAAGCCTTACAACCTAGCATGCTCATGCAACGGAAAGGTTTACAATCAACCATTACAGCTTAATGTGAGAATATTTGAGGTCCAATTACCATATATGCATAACAGAAAGGTTTGCAATCAACCATTACAGCGTAACGTCAGAAAATTTAAGGTCTAACTATCATATAAACTTTCAACAAAACATGCTCATGTGATAGTCAGCATAAAACAGGGAGCAAGAAGGAAGAGAATAGTGCGTGATGACCACAAGGTGCAAAGCTGGCATGTCGATGCTTTTTTTGGGATGAATACTAACATCTTAATTACAAAAAGTTACTACTAAGGAGTTGTTAAATAGACTAGAATGAAACTACAACTCAAATATGATAAAATGCAGCTAAAAGGGCACAATGCTTTTGGTAGAGGATTGGAGGTCACAAGCCATAAACAGAGTAGAAAATCTCAGTGAAAAAAAAGAGATACCGTGTTATGGGCATGTAAGAGAGACTGTCTCTGTGAATGCAAATCCTCAAGAATTGAAACACCAAGATCTTCTGTTTCCAGCATGGTTCTTCTGCTGTCTTTAATTCTGTCACCGGTCTGATTTAACCGCTCTGTGGTCATCATTAATCTTGATCTTTGATCAGCTGATGCCTGTTACGAATTTATCAATTATAAGCAATCAAAAGTTAAATGTAAGGAAAGCAGACCGTTATAGAACCACAGCATGTTAAAAGGAAGTTATAACAACCAAAACATACCGTAAGGGCATCAGCCATTCCAGACTCTAACAACTGATCTCGAGCAGCAGGATTTAAATTACCAGATGCAATTCTTTTAACTTCACTTTTCAGATTGTTAAGATCTGATTTATATTCCCTTAACTTAGCAAGAAGCACAGCCTTAACATTTGGCGGCAAACTTCTTGCCTCAAGGTCCATTTTCCGAATCTGATAACATAAAGAGGAACATCAAGTTCAAAACCCAAAGAAAGGAAAGAGCAAATAGGAGTGTCGAAACATGAAATAAACCAGTACCAGAGTGTCTGCATCTTCCAATCCAGCTCTTATATCAGAAAGTTTTTGTTTCTTCTGCTCTGCAAATCAGAAAAATGTTTAAAGAACTTGAACAAGAACAACTGGCTAATTATAGAGGCTGATGCTTGAAAAAAAATTGAAAATATTTCTCATCAAAGACCTCCAATGAAATAAAAAATGAACCTACCACAATATTCAACAAAAGAGACGACATACTATTCAGATCCATGTCTTAATTGTCTGTCCACCAAACTCTTGCCTGTCACTTTCCTTTACCAATTCGATGATTCAGACGATAGATGCAAGCGTAACCACACAAATTTTTTCTTCAAATGGAGCAAATTAAACTTTTTTTTTTCACTTAAATGTGGTGCTCTAAGACATATCAGCACGAGACATTGTTTACAAGGCGAAAAGTTACTGAGTGACAGCTGAATTTAGTTCTAACATTTTCCTTTTTAATTCTTTCTTTTTATCTTTTTAGATTCCTATATCTCAATCACCCATCTATCGAACTCTTTCCGATCACTTTCCTCTGCTGCTTCAAAGATGATACATGCAAGAAATAAATACCCTTTTAAAGATTCTAAGAATAGAACAAAAACTACATCATCGCACATCAAAAAATGATACAACCATGCAAGTTAACTCCAAAACTAGGATTGCTATCCAAACATATATTCTCCTTTATACTTCAGAATTACTTTCGAAATTCCAAGTTTATTAGTTAAAATTATGATATTTTCAAATTCTTCCCTTAGATATATTTATCTCAAATGTTTCAAAATCAAGTAGCAAAAAGTTTAGTTTTTTCTCCTAATTTACAGCAATGCCTTAGTGAATGCCATAAACTATTAAAAAAAATTAAATACTTTAAGGTTTAAGCCGAAAATAAGCACCGCGGAATCATGATTAATAATTATATTAGATTATATTTAAATACCCAAGGAGAGATAAAGAAGATCGGATCCTCTTTTCTTAATCTTCATATCTCCCAATTAAGCGATCTATTTTTTTCTAAAATAAAATTATAATTTGAAATCAGCGTAAATCAAAACCTAAGAATCCTTAATCACGCTAAATAGAAAGAAGAGAACCGATTATGCCATCACGAATCCACAATTAGGAGCAAGAAAACAAAGAAATTAGCAAAAAATATAAATATATTTGTTTATATATAAGAATTTGAATGATAACCTCCATCGAGAGCACCAGCTGCCGTACACTTGTTGGAAAGATTCGCCGATAGCTCGCAATACTGCCGCTCATATCCTTCGAAAACTTCACTCATCGTTTAATTTCTTTTTTCTAAAAATGATTCTCTTTAAATTCAACTGAAAATCAAGATATTATATTTAAAATCGGCTAAAATTTGATCCCAAAAAAATTTCAAAAATATAAAATTGAAGAAAAGAGAGAGAAAACCTGAGATGGCGATGTCTGTGGCTGGCAGGGTTTCCAAAATTTTTCCTTTCCTTTTACGAAAAAAAGAGACAAACGACAGCGCTTTTGGTTTTTTACTTTTATAGAGGGGGTGATGATAAAGACACGTGGGTAATGTGATTGCCTTTGGGAGTTCGAGGTTTGCGATTGCCACGTGTTTAAGCTTGTGGTCTTATGAGTTTCGCTTCTACTTTTCTGTGCAGCTTTTGTTCTGTTTAGTGTTTGCACTAAAAGGGAGAAGGGTTTATTCCGTGTGGCCGTCCTTATATAGCTCAAGTCTACTTGGCCAGTTAATATTTGCCACATATGATATTTATTTTTGCTGCACACAAGACATTTACTAATTTATTAAAAGGATTATTATCCGATAAAGTATTATTGTATAATTTAATAACAAGGTAAGATTTGTATATTAAAAGTGCATCAAATATAAATTCAATTTTTATATATGTTTGCATATAAATTTTATATATAAAAATTTTGGATTTATATTTGATGAACTAGTTAACATAAATTCTATACACTGTTATTAAATCATATCATAACAATCTTTAATTAATAATTTAAAAATATTTATTTTTAGGATAAATTCCGTCTAACTCCTTAACGTTTGACTATAATTCAACTTTAGTCTATTAGTTTTAAAAATCGATACTCCACCCCAAAAATATTAACACCGTTAATAATAGCTAAAAGAAAATGTGAAATGATAAAATTAACCCCTGAAATTTTCAATCCAAACACTATTTTCTATTCATCCTCCTATTTTCCTTTTCCTTTTTTTTTTGTGTTTGTAGGGATTTTTCACTTTTTTCACAAATCTTCCCTAAAATCTTTAGATTTTTCATAATAAATAATTTATTAATAATTTATAAACAATAAATAATAAGCAAAAAATAAATTAAAAGTAAAAAAAAAAACCTTTTAAAGCCTAGTAGTGCCTCTTTTAGTCTTCTTAGTGTTTCTTTCTTCATTTTTTTTATTATGGTAAGTATTTAAAGCATTCCAAGTAGTGTAAGTTGTAAAATGGTCTCAAAATTAAGTTTTTAACAGTTTACTTAACGATTGACTAACGTAAGACTTAATTGACCTGCAAAATAAAAATTTTTGGGGTAGAGTATCCATTTTTAAAATTAATAAATTAAAGTTGAATTATGATCAAATGTTAAGGAGTTCGACGGAATTTAGCCTTATTTTTAAACATTTTTATTGTAAAATAAAATACCTTAATATATTGTCTATTATTTACATTTTTTAAGAAAAAGTTGATGGTGGGAGTGTCCTTGTGGCACCTTAACCCCCTTTTTCTAAAATTTTATTTTAAAAATTTTTTCTTTTTATTGTTTAGTGAGTTTTTTTTTATAGAATTTATGTATGATGTATTGATAATGTATAATTTTTATATATTATCAGTCAATCATATGATGATACATCATATGCAAGTCCTTAAAAATAAATATTAATAAAGTTTTTAAATTTATTTTTAATGACCAATGCAGTTTTAAGATTTGTTCATAAATGAGGTATCATCTTATGGTTGACTAATAGTGTATAGAGACTATACACTGTCAGTATATCATCATATAAACTCTTTTTTATATACATAATCTTTTATAAATATATAAAATTCAAAGCTTTTGACTACAAGAAAAACATGGACAATCAAAATATTTCACATGTGTAATATCTTAAAATAAAAAATAATCATTTTCTCAATTTTTTAAAAGACAAAAAATCTTTCTAAAAGATAAGAATATATATTGAATTAAAATTAAAAAATAAATCCATTATCTTTTTAAATAAATTATCGATATTCAATTTCTAAAAGATAAGCATCTAAATTTATATATTATTAAAATTAAAAAAATCACATATCATTTATCATTTTTTGATGTAAGCACATGTATCTTCATTCGTTTTATTCGTTTTACAGTCTGAGATTAATCCTGCTCGGGCCAGGAGTGGTAAACGGTAAAACCCTTCAAACAGTAGGAATTCTAAGATTCGAATCCTGTCCAGGTATCTGAGGAAGAAATCTACTCCCACTTTTCTTTCAATCACTTGTTAGTATCATTTATCATTTTCTTTACACATCTTTTATCAACATATATGTACTATTAGCCTCTATATCATAAAAACATATTTATAAAAATAATTAATTTTAGCATATTTTTTTTTTACTTTGATACACTTTTTAAGGAAAAAAACTTACGTATTTCATATAAACAAAAGGCATATGTAACAAGATAAATTTTCTTTTTCATCGTTAAAATATAAAATACCTAAGTCATTTGATCATTGATCCAAAGTCACACTTATAATTTCAATAAAATTCAGTTTTTTGTAACCAAAAAAGGAAATATATTCATTGTCTTATACAAATATATCATCATCATCATCATCATCATCATCATCAGAGTCTTTATCCCAATACTGGGATAGGCTATATGAACCAATAAATGACCTTAGGCTAAGCTGTCAACATGAATTCTCCTTTTTTACATATTTCTATCTAAAATAATGTGTTCTTCCAACTCACGTTCTACCATATCTTTCCGGATTACTTCTTTTCAAGTCTTCTTTAGTTTTGCCCTAACCTTGACCCTTTTTGTATCATTCATTGCCTCCACTCTTCTAATTGAAGCTTGCATAGGTCATATTGTATGTATCCAAACTAACGTAAAACGATTTTAACTTTTATTGTTTTCGATAGGTGCCACTCTAACATTTTTGCGAATGTTTTCATTTTTCATTCTATCTTTTCTCGTATATTCATACATTAATCGTAACATTCGCATTTTTGCTACACTCATATTTTATATATATATAGTTTTTTAGTTGCCCGACATTTACTATTGTAGATCAATATTGGTTTAACAACTATCATGTAAAACTTATTTCTTAACCATACATGAATTCTTTTGTCCCACAAACACAATTATAGCGCTTCTTCAATTGTTCCAACTAGCCTGCACCTTATATAAATATATAAATAAATTTGTTATTGTCAAAAATAAATTTTTTTTATAAATTTTCGAAATAAGATATTTTAAAAAGAAAGTTTTTTATTCTTTTATCTTTTATCTTTATTTTTTCAAGAATTACATATTTGTTATTGTTATTTTTTTGTAAAAAATTTATATAAAATATATTTTCAATCAAAATCGGTATAAAGAAAGTTAGCCGCTAATTTTTAGTTTTTCTCTTTTTTTTTTCACATTATTTTAGAGTTTTAACAAACTTATAAAACAAGAAAAGGATCAACTCTAACTGTTTATCAAAATTTTATTGCAACGTGGATTGTATTTTTTTTTGTGATTTCTTTTTTTATTTAGTATTTTGTCTAAAATTGTGATTAACATTAATATTTATTAAAATTGATTATGCAAAAAAATTATATTTACTTTATTAGGTAAGAATATTGTCGAAATATTGTATGTTTCTTTTGATTTTTTATGGATAATTATTGCATACACCATCGGTAAAATTTTTTTACTCCACCAATGGGATTAGGATTATAACACATGTTCTATTTTATTTATTTATTTATTTTTAAATATTTTTATAAGACATGTGTCATGATCCTAACACTAATTGTGGAGTAAAAAAGCTCTACAAACGATATATGTAATAATTATATTATTTTTATTATCGGTATCTTTTACATTATAAGTGTTTTATTCCATTAAATATATGTAATTATAAAATTTAAAAAATTTTAAATAACTACTCAAAAAAAATTTTAATTAAAATTATTATTTTTAAAAATAAATAATAAAAATTTAAATTTCTTTTCCATAGCAACACTTGGGTATACTTTTAGTATAATATAAAATTTATCCATTCACAATACATATAATTTCATTTCAAAATTCTATAGAATATTCTTCTTCTTTATATGCCAAAGATTGTTGTTATTGATTCCATGGAAAAATTCAATACTCTACAAAAAAAATATCAATCATTGGTATAAAGTAGTATACAGAGGAACTGGTTTCTGGTGAAGAAATTGTTGTGTGCCAATACAAAAATTACGCGGACTCGGAAGTACAAATGGACTCTACACACACTTCCAGCAACACTCCTCGAAAACTTTCAGGGAGTGGAAAAATGAAGCTGCCCTCCTGCCCAGACAAAGATTCCTGAACCAAACTATGGAACTTCAATTCCGATGTTTACTTCCCTTTCTATGGCTTCAATTCTGGATTCTGAGGTTTTGCAATGGTGAACATGTATAGTTGTCGTTTGTATCATCTTAAAACACATTATGCTCTTGGATTTTCCGACTTAGAACTACATCTTCATACCGTCTTATTCGATGGAACAAGCACCGCCCCTTCAGTCGCAGGAATTCCTGCTGTCTTTTTGTGTTCTGCTTGCATCTGCTGCAATTCTTGTTCCGAGAACACTTCAGATTGCAGAGATGGGACTATATTCTTCACATGCAGCCATGTCAGTTGCCAAAAACTCTCTCCGCCAATGTCATCACTAGGTATCAGAATACCTGTTGTTTTCATCACCAGCAGGACATTCTTGAGAAGCTCTGGAACTATTTCATGAATTTTCTCGCTACGCTTTCCTCGAAACTTAACCTTCATGTATCTCTCCATGCAATTGAGAACCCCCAGCCACAGTTTGCAGAAAGATGGTTGTTGTGAGAGATCCTGAAGTGACTGTAAGAAAGTTTTTGACATTAGTTTTGTTGCTAAAACAAGTGTGCCCTCTATGTTCCGGTATTCTTTAGAGGAGCTCCGTTGTGCAATTTCAAGCAAATCATCCATTAATGTAAAAACCACAAGATCAAAACACTGGAACCACATAGCATTTGGAATGTGGGTTCCATCAACCCCTGCCAAAGACCTCTGTAACATTAAAATAGCATGGTTCCTCACTTCTTCCCTCTGGTCCAAACATAGTGCTCTCAGTCCCTGTACCAACCTCAGCCACATCTCTCCAGTGTCCTGGCTCACTTTCATAGCAGCCTTCTCATTCACAGCATTCTTGGTCTCATGAGACCATCTTACTAGACAAACAACTGAGCCTGCCATCATGTCTAGGGCAGAAATGGACCTATCAACCTCTCCAACCTGAGACTCAGCAAATTCCCTGGCTGCATCGATGCAAAGAACATAATTAGATGGCAAAAGGTGTGCCCCCTCAGACATGATGAATGCAAGTGCTTCGAATCCAAACTCAGATGCTTCTGGATGTCGAGCAGTGATAAATAGCAAGGAGATGATTGTGCGCCAACCCAAATACGATCTGATGTGACTTGCATTTGCTTTTACGAGACGCATGACCTCTTGTGTGATAGGTTCACAATATGCATCAGCAACCCGAGCATCAAGTTTCAATATTAGTTGCATTGACTTCAGAAGTTCATCAGTTAGATTTTCCTTGTAAGGAAGCAAGCGCTGGCATATCTTAAGGAGCCCAAACACAGCTTTTTCCACCACAGTGCAAGGCATTGCCTTCTGCTGAACAATATCTGATATGTGCTTGTAAACATTTTGCCAGATAATCAAAATCCTGTCCCGGTTATTTAGTGTAATAGCAATCAGCAACCCCAGGCAGAACACTGCAGTGTCTTCATCTTGCATATCGTCATTTCCCTTCCTGAATTGGCCAGCAGCCGAGATAATGGCCCCAACAAGCTGCAATAAAGACTCTGTTTGGAGAAACTTACTCTCCATGAATATACTATCAATGCAGCATTTCTGCACTATCTCACGAAGATGCTGTTGAGCAGCGAGCTGTTCCTCTATTGGCTGCAACCTAGGCTCCTCCATATCAAAGGATAGGAGTTGACTGAACCGACCAATCAGGCTGGAAGATTTCTGGGTGGTAGCCACAGGTGCTGTCTGTGATGTTGACAAAGATATTGTAGCATGCTTACTCGGATCATGGTCAGACGTGGACTCCATTTCATCAGCTGCATCACCAGCCAGACCGGCAGGCAGAAGGCCAAGCTTGTGCAAGCTTAAGACACAATCCAATATGTTTCTCCAGCCACTGCGGATATAATCACCACAGGTAGTTGCTATCTTGAAAACTGTTGTGGTGGCCATCCTGGCTCTGGCATCATCTTCGAAGGAAAAAATGGCTTCTTCAACAGATAATCGTGTCAGGAGGGTTGTAAATTTACAAAGAGACACAACCAAATCATCTAATACATTCCCAAAGTGATACTGTGCTGAAATTTTGGCAAGGGCCAAGAATCCATCAATGCATGTTTGTAAAACATTTTCATGCTCTGCATGATCAAAAACCACTGATATAGCAGCAATCACGGGGCCAGACAGGATGGCAAACATATCATGGTCAAGGAGTGCTCTAGAATCACAGGTAATGAAAGGAATGCTTTCTTTGGATTTGTGCACCACATTAATCCAGCTGCTTGACGTCATCACTGGGAAACCAGAACCTTGATCTGGGATCATCTGAATTTCATTCTCACAGATACAGTGGTAAAGGTCAGACAAATACTCTCGAGGAAGATCTTTCCCCCCATTAATGTGTCGATTGTTACGGATAAAATCGTCTTCAGTCATCTTTTTCTTAACCTGTACATTATGTTGATCTGTGTTAAGCAGTATAAGTGAATATGACAACACGAGGGCAGCATCTTTATCACACAATATATGTGGTGATTGCTCATAATATCTTTCTGCAAATGCCTCCAGCACTCTCTGTATCTTCTGTGATTCTCCAGGCAACCTGAAAGTTCCCAAGAAAACTCGTAAAGCTGAATCTAAATTCATGTCACGAAAATCAAAGGTCCTAGCAAATTCATGAAGCACCTGAACACAAAATTCATCATGATTTCCTAGAAAGTCTCCAATAACATTCTTATCTAACCCGGTTGTGTACCTAAAGAACGATGCTACACTTTCTGGGTCAAGTTTATCCGGCAATAGATGCATTCCTTGGAGAAATTCTAGACCTTTCTTCGGATCCCGATTAAAATGGTCAGCTCCAATGGTCAACTTTCTCTTAAAGTACTTCATCTTACGGACAAAGGGAATCCAAGAATTAGGATCAGAGTAATTCTGACATTTCAATTTCCAGAAAGCTTCATATCCCTCACCATCTGTCGAAGCCTCATCTGAAACAGGCAATTCATTGCCAATTCTCTCAGTCATACCCTTTATCATAGATACCAGACCATCCAGAGCAAGGATATGCATTGCAGACAAAGGTTCATTCACAGGAAATGCACTCTTTGACAACAGATTGATTACGTCTTCAAAAACATTACCGCAGGTTATGTCACAATCAAAGTTGGCATACATCTCGGCCATAAACATCTGCAGTCTGCAGAGGTCAACCAAAGATTCCAAAGCAACCTCCTGGTGTTGGTATGAGGACCCATGCTTGCTTTGTGCAAGCTTCAAAAGCACACATGAAAAGAAAGCTTCAAGCTGCACTTTTAGATGAGTGTGCAAATGATAATATAGATTGAGAACAATGCTACATACAGTAGAAAGGATAAGTGGGCTCATAGATAAGCCAAATCGCATCAGATTGCGAAACAATTCATCCTGAATTAGTGCCAATAACTTGGGATGTTTGCTGAATGATGGCCCACCCAATTCTATAGCTGAATTAATTAAACTCAGTGCAAAGAGGGGAACATCTTCATCATATGCTATGGGATTTGATTTAGGGCCAATCCCAATGTTTTCAATGACATTTAATAAAGAACACAAAAATTGAAATATCTCCACCATGCATGGGATTCCAAAAGGTGCCATCATCAATATTTCACCATGTTGAGCATCTTCCTTCCCAGCACTTTCCCCAATCTTGCTTGTGTCCATTTCAGTGGCTGACTCCACTGTGGGAGGACTAGAAGCATCACTAATGGGGGATGGATCATCACAACCGATACCCACATTTCCATTTTCTAGCTGTGTACTTCCAAGCACGTGATTCCTGTTCTGTGCCTGCAGAAGAAAGAAGAATTTCATAAATTAAGAGGTTAAAAATGAGTTTCTATATTCAACCTATTAAGAACCAGAACTAAGACTAATACATTCAATGCTAAAAGTTTCAAATTACCACTCCCGAAGCAGATAATGAGCTTCTGTCAGCCATTTCATGTCCTGTGCTCCTGATCTCAGGAAGATGTGAGAAAATACACCTGACTAATTCATGCATTGTATGCCTAGCTATCCGCTGCAACAGTTCACTTTTGGAGCTTGCTTGATGAACAATATGAAAGCATGTATTTGCTATTATGCATACATGTTTATTAGACAACCTGGTTGCCGCCTTACTTTTCATGCAAGCTAGAAGAACCTGAAGTATCTTCGTCAGCACCACTTCTTCAGATGCCGGATCAGTTACCTCAAACCGGCAACTTGAGATGGCATCGACAATCAGATGCATAGCATCTCCCACATTTATAGTATCCAAATTAAGTACATCAAGGGTTAAGATTTTGTAAATAGAAGACAAGGCAACACCAGTTATTGGTGTACCAGTTTCGTCAGATTGAATTACATCCAAAAATGGCTGGAGATACACAACTGGGTCAACATTTTGCCACTGATGTTGCCATGAAAAAATTTCTTTACGCAATTCTTTCAAGGAATGGATGAGAGGGTGCTCTAGCTGGTCATCATCTGCAACATAGCGGACTCCCCATCGAACATTTCTCCTCATGACAGCCAAAACAGCCCCAATTTCAGAATTAATCATACATGCTAATGCACCTTTAGAGGGCTTGACAAGTTCTCCATTAAATCAATTGCTTCCAGATTGTGTAGTCAGATCCCCCATATTCAACCAAGATTCTTAGCACAATGAAAATTATATTTCAATGAAGAAGCTTGCAACTAGGCAAATAATATGCCGAACTCTGGCAAAATCAGATCATCTGCAGCAATTAACAAAAGGATGTCAACATAAATGAATTCAAACATAAATTTAGAAAAAAAAAAAAAGAAATTCTCAGAGGCTGCCTTAAAAGTGAAGTTGACATGGAACTTTCACGTTTCAAAAGTTCATCTTCTCATGCAACAAAGAAGTTTGAAGCAAGCTCCCAGACTCTTATTCACGCCACTCACTTCCCACATTACAATAGTACCAGTAACCCACTAAGAATAACTGAATAAACATACTGCACCATTGAAATATTCAAGATTAGTAGAAACTTCAGTAATATTATAACAATCATAGCGTCTGTGATACAAACAATTAAACTAACCAGGCAAAAAATAAACAATTAACTACAGTCCTCCTATATTAAGCTTTCGAATTAAGCTGCAGAAAGCAATAAAGTTCAACCAAAGTAATTACAAAACTGAAAATAAAAAAGAAGCAAATTGAGATTACAACTTGATAAAAGAAGAAACTTTGTTAAACCTGGAATAACAAGCTAATTTTCCTGCCTTAAAGTTTCCATTAATCAACAAAGTAACGAAAATCCAATAAAGGAAACAATGTATATACCCAAAATAATTTTTTTAAAAAAATCAAAAAGGAAAGAAGAACCCAAATTGGAATACCAGAAACCACATCTAACCCAATTCCTCAAAACCCAAACAGCATCAAACCAAAAACTTAAAGAAAAACATGATTAAAGATCAGTTTTTTGAAGGATAAATCATGAAGCATCAAATCCTCATCGAATTAGATGGCAAAAGAATCTCTAGTTTAAGCAAAAAAAAGAGGGGGTTTAGATCGAGTGAGGAAATTTGGTACCTCTTCGAAGATTCCAAGGTTGGAACTTTGGTAATTGAAGATTAAGGTGAGAAAAGAGTGAGCTCTAAACAAATTTGGAAGCTTCATTGGTTACATGGGAGAGCGTAGGAGTTGGAAATGTAAAACAGAGTCATTTCATTTTATTTCTTTTGAGGGAGGAACTGGCAATTTGATTTTTTTTTTTTGAAATGGAAAAATTGATCTCGATATGTTCGTGGGTTTAAAGAAGAGAAAACTTTTTAGTTTGACTCAATATAATATATTTTGTTTTTACAAATTTTATTAATAGAAAAGGTTTTCTTTTTAAAATCATTTTATATTTTTTTATTAAATATTGGATTAGATATTCATATTGATAAAAAAAAATTGGAGTAAATGCATTTGTAGTATCGATCCTTTTATATAAATTTTAATTTGATCCCCAATCTTTTTGATAGTTTCAAACTTTTTTAAAAAATGTTAATATCAAATTTTGCATAAAACCAAAAGAAAAATACAAATCAAATTAATAAATCCAAAATTATTATTCATTGTTATCATACTAAAATGTATTAAATCAAAAAAATATTTTTAAATTATTTTTTAAGGAAACAAAAGTATCACTTTTATTTCTAATTTAAAAATTCAACTTAAAATAAAGAAAAAAATGGTACTCTATTCTTCTTTTTAATAATTTTAAAAATTTTATTTTCTTTCTACTAAATATAATTTCATATGATATGACAGTATAAACGAATAATTCTATATTCATTCTTTGATTTTTTTTTCTTTCTTTACTTTTTTTTTCTAGGATTTTCGGTATAGAGGAGAAGCTAGCAACTCATTCGTTAGGTGATAGGGATCCTTGGGTGGAGAAGTTGATATTTATTTGGTTTTGAAAGTTGTTTTTGTGTTGAAGGAACTAACTCAATGAGATTGCTGAGTTGCTGGGCAAATAGATCAAACTGTTTTAATGCTATTCTTAGAGAAAAGTCTTCTTACCTGGCATGCCAAAATGTGGTGCCTGAGAATAATCTTAAGATGACGTTTGATTCGCGGAATGGAATAGAGAAGAATGTAAAATATATTATGAGAGAATAGAAAATATGAGGAATATGTATTATGTTATTTGGTTGGTGGAATGGAAAAATTTTTTTGAGTTTTTTTTTATTGGTTTAAGAGTAGGAATAAGCTAGGAATAAGATTAAAATCACCAAAATACCTTTTTAATATAAATTTATTAAAATTGAATATAATTTTTTCTCATTTAAGTATTTACTGAAATACCTTACATTTAAATTAATATTACGAAAATACTCTCTCTTACAGTAATCACAAAAACATCTGTTATTAGCACAATTACTAAAATACCTTCTTCCTTATTTTTTAAATATATTTTGCTATCACAATTAAAACACCCTTCAATATTAATTTATTAAAATTTGAATTTTAATATTTGTAATTATAAAATTCACCATAATATTGTTGCTATACATATAACAAAAATACCCATTAATATTAAAATATTTAAATTTAATTATAAAATATATAAATTTATTTATAAAATTATTATAAAATTAATATTAAAATATATAAATTTATAAAATTAAATATTTTATATAAATTTATAAAATATATATTTATTTATAAAATATATAAATTAAAAATTATCATAAAATTAATATTAAAATATTTATATTTATTTATAAAATTATTATTTGCTAAATAATTAATATTTATTTATAAAATATATAACTTTACAAGTAATTATAAAATATTTAGAATTATTATTTTCTAAATAATTAAAATTAATTTATAAAAATATAAATTTAAAAATATTTTATAAAATATTTAAATTTTATTATTTTTTAATTGAGAAACATCTTTTAGCACAGAGCATTCGAATGCCCCATTATGGGCATTCGAATTCCTAAGCAACAGCTATAAAAATAGCCCTCGACCCTCACTCTTTCCGGCTCAAATTTCACTAGCCACCCTCGACGCTCTCTCTTTCCAACTCAAACTTTCACTAACCCATCCATATTTTCGTTCAACAAATCATCAATTTTTTTTACAAATTTTACCCTAATCATGGCTGCAAGACAAGCTAGAATGAAAAATCCTAATAAATCCCCTCCATCAACAATTCATTCGCAAGCCAAAAAGAAGCAAAAGGTGGGAGAATCATCATCTAGCAATAAACTTTTTAGAAATTCCCTCCATCAAAAAGGGTATGAATTTGAGCTAGAGAAATTTCTGAAAAAAAAAAGCAAAAATAATAAAAGTTAAATATATATATATATATGAAAAAAATGAAAAAAAAATAGATTCAGGATACCCTAACCTACAAAAGTTTGCAATCTAAGCTGAGTAATGATCTTCAACTTCGTATTTTATAAATTGAAATTAAAAAAAAATGGAGAGATTAAGACAGAAAAATTTGACGGAAGAGGAGTCGAGCATACTAGAAGCAAGTGAGTTTTGGTGGCAAATGACAAAGGCATTATGGTATTCAAGGAAGACAAGTCTATAACCATTTCATACTGTTGCATGGCCTCCTCTAGCTTATCCTCCTTTGATCTGCTGCACCAATCCTTTCCTCTGCAGTCATGTTACCACCATCTTTTCCCTAAAGAAGTGTCAGATCCAAAAGATGCATTCCATTAATTAGCTTTAGAAGGAAAAGCTAGTCTACAAAACGTTCTGAAAACCACAACAGAACAACTTACTTCTTTAGTTTCATCAAATCCTATAGGCTCAACCTCGTATAACTAATAAATCTGCCATGGGTGGAACGTTTGGAAAAGAAAAGCGTCCTTCTTTCCCATAACCTAATGCCCGGCCCACATGTAACCATGCATGTTCGCCTGATTTCATGCTTGAGACACCGATTGCCAAACCAGTCATTTCTTTTTTCTCTGCCACCACAGTAAACCATTAATATTTCATAATATGCCCAATACACCAGACACTTCGCATCATGATTAGTTATATAAATCGTTGCAGTAAAACACCACTGAATCTACATTGTAGTTTTATCATTTGAAAAAAAATGAACGATTTGATATACCTTTGCCCAAAACCAATTCAAGTGGTTGTTGTTCATGCCATGTATCTTCAAATTTAGGCTGGATGCTTTCAGCCCATGCCCTGTAGTGCAAGTTACTCATGTATGAAATACATTACAAAATTAAGCCAGTTAGCACAACTCCTTGACCTCCCATGAGACTGCTAAGTAATAACTTTTGTGAAGCAAATACCAGTAAAAGTTCAAAATTAATCATTGGACTCAACGTCTATAGTTACCGAAAAAAAGCATTTTGCTCAGTTAATGTACTGAATTTAAAAAAGAATCTGCAGACCTTCTCAACTTGTACATGACTAAAGTGCCAAGCCATCAGAATCACACCTCAATTTAGTAGGTTAAAAACTATGAAAGAAATAAATGAGTTATCCCAAAATAATTTACCTTCGGGATGAATAAAAAAAATTATTCCCATACCATGAGAAAGAAAGAGAGGAAGAGAAAAAAGAAAGAAAGAATCGTATTTTTGATATATACATTACAAGAAGTGTTAAGATCTTTATATAGAAAATAGTCTATGATAATAAAGGAAACACATTTACAATTAATACAATTATAATAAAAAATAGAATTGTAATTAATCCTATAATTAAAACTTAAAATCAGTCGTAATTAAATTTTTTAATCAACTATAATATTACAATTAATTACAACGCTAATTGCAATATTACATTACCAGAGACACCAATATCAATGCATAATGAGTTGAAATTATGAAACAAATTATACTTTCTTTTATTTAATTTTTCCGTGACAATATCCACTGACATTGACAACTGCGTCAGCATGTTGGCATCAGTGATCTGTTTCTAAAGCTTTATTTAAACACAAAAATGATTATACTTGATACAACTAATCTTCCTTATTCCTTTCAAAACTTACCAGGAAGTTCCTGCCGCTTTGTGTCATTTAAGTTGATGTTTGGTGCGGCAATAGGCATATCCAACAAGGGATTAATCCCACTGAGTGGGTTACTGTGCGTGCTCTTGAGCCTAAAGATGTTTACTCGCCTCTCTTTTCTGCATCATTTATACAAATATGGATCTTCAAGATAGCTCTGGTTGTTGCATATATTGCTCTTACAATTCTATTTCTTATTCCAGTTGTACATCAGCTGGAGCCTGTAAGAGCATATTCTTTCTCTGTTGCCTAGGAAATGTAAAGTTGGTTTCATGCATTTGAAATAAAATGCAGGACACTGATTCTTCAAGTTCTTTCGGCGCATAGAAGAAGCTTATTTGCATGTCATTATGTGTACTGGATACGGTTCTTTAGTGGATTGATTTTTTTGACTAAAGAGGCTTGAACAAGTGGGTTGTTCTAACAGTATGGGTGCTAATGGAATATGAGTTGTGACGTCTAAGATGTTAACCCTGTAGGATTGCTGAATTTCTCTCTGAATGATAGAGCAACTGTCCTAGGTTATGGTGACAATTAGACATTTAATCCTTGAAGCAAACTATGTTCTTAATTTTGAACTTTCCAATGTTTAATTCCTACCAACATTCTATCACTGAATTTGTGACACTATATTATCATTTTATTTATTTATTTTTCCAGTTCTTGAATGTGTATGCACCCAAGTTCGAAACTGGTGGAAAGTTTTGGCCAATAGTGCACAATTCAACAAGTTTTTCCTTGGTGCTTATCCATATTACTGCAATTGATATTTTCAGGCTTAAGAAGCTTCCTCTAGCATACAGTTTAACCATCCCTCTTCCGGTTCTATCACAATTATATTCATTGAATACTGCCGTAAGAGTTTCTTCCCAGACTCAAAGCTTATCCAACTGAGATACAATTATGAACTAGATTATCCATTCAGTTATTTATATTCCCCGAATTTGAAGTTCTAGGTCATGTTAAACTTAGTCTTCTTTTTGGTTTGATTTCTTTAGTTATTTAATGAGTTGTTTCTTTTTTCTAACTAGATCCCAGGGAATTAGGCTTGTTAGTAGTTGACACATTCGTCGAGTCATTCAGATACAGATTCTTTGTTTAGCGGTGTTTGGTAAAGAAAGATAGAGGAGACCAGAATGATCCAACCATGACTGAGTTTCTTCAAAAACTAGCCACTGCTTATCAGGATCCAGCTTTGATTCCAGTCCAATACTCCAGAAGTAATGACGGGCTTCAGAGATATTTTAAGCTTAGAACTATCTTGAAGCTTTAGATATGTCTTGAAGCTTCAAAGATAGTTCCAAGGTTGAACTTGAACCACAAACCTTGATATTTGCTTAATAAATTTAATTATACTCTCTTCTTCTCTGCATTCTGGAGTTTTTACTTTCACTACCAATGGATGTCATGTCAAAGGGGTTTTTTACATTTGGTCTTTTTCGGATAAACTAAAAGTTTATTAACACTTATCGTACAGAAACATACAAATAAACCAATGCCTGTTAGATCAAGTAGAAAGAGTTTGATACCCTTTAAATAAAGTCTCGAGTTCGAGTCCTGTGAAAGGAGAAAACATGGTTGGGAGAGCTTCTCCATTTAGAATCCAACAGTAACTCGATTTTGATTTTGTTGAGGCTCAAAGTAACATTCGGATACCGAAAGATTTAGATAAAAAAAAAAAACATACAAATAAGAGAATCTGCTACAGAGTCCAGGGACAACAGAAGGCAAGTCTAAACAAACCAGATTTGAATGATGCAGTTTGTCAAACTGGTCTTTTTGGAATCACAACTTGGAAGCAAGCAAAAACACAGTATCTTGTCCTTTGAAAGGATCAAGTTTTCATTTTCTCACTGACTTTTAAACTAATTGATCAGAACTTCAAATTCCTTCTTATGTCTTATATAACAAATAGATTGCAAGACAAATAGACCAATTTTTTTATTATTTATTTTCACTATTTATGGAATAATTTGTATCACAGATCTTGACATTTAAGTTTAAATACTTAAAACAATTACTACTAAGACATTTTACTGGGTTACTTTGATATTATTTTCATTTTAAGTTCGTATCTTTTTGCTTAAGAAATGGCAACTTTTACCAGCAAAACAAGAAATAGATTAGAAATTGTGGGTTAATGTTGTTATGTTCTAATATCTTTCTCCATTTGCCAAATTCTCCTTAAATTGTCGTGATTTTTTTTATTTCAAGTAATATGGTTAGAAGTATTTTAATGTCATTTCTTCATAGTTTAAGGATATATATTTTTTTTATATTGATTTGGTGCATTAAAAGTAATACTTTTGAAATGCTTTCATAGAATGAAAGTTCTCATTGACAAAAAAAAATTGTGGCATTTTCATGACTTGAGCTGTATTATGTAATAATTTAAAACCAAGTTTTTAGAGTGAACCATAAGAAAGAGGATTAAAAGGTTTCTTTAAAAGATGGTCAAGTCCTTGGACTTTGACCAAGGAAGAATTTTTCCTCAAAATTGAGGAGACAATCGATTTTCTGTTGGCTCTCCACGGGGAGGCAAAACAATGGCCATTGACATTTTCATGCTTTCCATTCACGGCTTAATAAGGCTTAATCAACCAATAATTTTCTTCTTAATTATAATTATAAAGCCTTAAAGGGATACACATGGAAGCAGGAGGTATAGCTAGCTTGCATAAAGGTTAATCCCAATTTTTTTTATTTACCAAAAAATAAATTAAAATACATAAATTATAAAATTATGTATTTTTTATTTATTTTTGGTAGATTATTTTAGGGTATAAATAAATTATAAAATTGTAAAAAAAATGCGTTGCTAGTGGTTGACTTCTTTGATATAAGAAACCAACTGAAAAAAACATACACACAAAAAAGAGAAAATTTGTCTCATTAGGGAGCTTTAAATAATTATCTCAAATTTCTTTGTTATAGTAGCACAATCCCATGTATTCTTTTATATGATTTTGATCAACCACAAATTAATTTTGGGTTGATTTTAAATTTACATTTTTACTTCAAATATTTTTAATTGAAATTTCACGATTATTCTTAGTTGTGATAATTAATCTTATGATAACTTTTTTAATGAATTTCCTCCAAAAAAATTTTTTTTTTAGTGAATTGTTCTAATATTAAACAGAATATGCTAATTTCTTAAGAATATTATTTAAACCAAGCATCCTAGGCTGTAAATTGTAAAGTCAATTTCTATTCGAGTTCAAGGTTATATATACATACATACATACATACATACATACATACATACATACATACATACATACATACTGCTTAGTTTGGTTTTGGAAAATGTAAAAGAAAAAAAAATTGTAAAAAAATGAAAAATTTAAAAATTACAAGTAGAAAAAGTAAGTGTGTATGTGTGTGTGTGTGTATATATATATTGCATTTTCTTTCCTTTCATTTTTTTTCTTTTTCACAAATTTTCAGTAGTAATGAGTTCTAAGCATTATTATAATTAAGATTGTGATTTTACATGACCTATCATCTTAAGCAGACTGGTTCAATTCAAAGATTCTTTTGTTTCCCATTTTGTCATAGTCATATTGAGCTATTCCTAATTTGTAAGAACAAATAAACCATTTTTTTTTCAGCTTTGATTCATTGTAAAATAGCCTTTTACAATGCTCGACAGTGAGCAATCATTTGTAAGTTGTAACAATCCCAAAATGTCATTTTCTCTATTTAAAGAATAGAAAAAGGAAAACCCCATAAAAATTATTGAAATCAGTAAACAATATTGATCAATCATTTGATCACAAAGAAGATAACAATAACTTACTAATAATCCTATAATTAAGTAAATATTAATGTCAATTGTCAGCTTTAATGGCTATAAGCCTAGAACAAGCTTATTAGATATGAAAACTTTGTTTGACTTGCATTAGCAACGACAAAAGCAAAGTTAGCGTTGGCTCAGTTGCTTTGTGCTAGGGGCTATTTCTCCAAGGTAATTTTCTTGACCTCTTATGGCCCCTGAAAGTAACATTGCAGTCTTGTTTTCACACTATGAATGAAATATAATTTGCTGATATTCAAGTGTACTGTGGATGGATATTAATTATTCCATGGAAGCCTGGGTGTTTTTGTTGTTGCTCAGCATTTCAAGAGTTTTCATCAAAGAAGAACGTAGAAGTGATTAGATATCTTGAAGTTCCAGAATCAAATTTTCATATCAGCAATCTCTTGTATCTGTCGCTATGTTTCACAGTCTCTTCACTTTTTTTTCTTATAACGAAAGCTTCTGGTATGGAAAAAGAGAAATGCAAGTGTTGAAACTAAAATTTCAGATCCGCAGAATTCTCGTTACGCACAATTTTCAATATTCCTTCAACACTTTAATTTCACACGGATATAATTCTTGAATCCTCAAAACTAAGATATAAATTTGCCAAAACATGTCAGACAGACATCCAATCATCTTGAGACCATTTAACATGTCTTTGTCATTGATAAAACAATGGCATAGCACATTCAGACTTGTGGATCTGCCAAATGCACCCCAAGTAACAGTTAAGGATTAGAGAAATGTAGATTTTAATATGATTTTATTAAAATCTGGAAACTGCTAGTCGTTACTTGCTGTATACGATAGCCAGTTAAATCTCCACTTGCCAGTAAATATAATGATTATTCTGCATTGTTTGGATATCATTTTCACTGGTTTTGAAATGAAACTAGTTTTCCAACACATACAATAAAAAGGGTACAAACTTGTCTCTTTCAAGACGGTGATGATTACTATTTCCACTGTTCAAAGCTATCAGATTATTTGAAAAAATGTAGTCTGTCTAATAGAGAAAAAAGTACCTAGAATTAAAGAAAGGTATATAACCAGTGATGACTCATTCATGCATAAGTTTATCACTTAAATATTGAGTATATTATTGAAAAATTTAAGTGCTTAGAACTTACCAAATGGAAGCAAAGATCCTCCTTGACTTGGTCAGGGCAAAAATCCCTGGAATGCACCAATCATGTATGTTTTCTTTCATGATCATCAATGATCAAGGAAAGAGTGAGAAACATCCATCTGTTTTGATATGCTGCTGGCATTAGAAAAGAACAAAAAGGTATGAACAAACATTAAGACATCTTCAAACCACTCCTCTCATTTGACAGGATCTTCACTCTTTTCGTATAAATGGAGACCAGCAGAACAGAACCAAAGCAGCAAAGTCATCTGCCAACTGCCACAACTGAAATAGAAGAAAACTCATTTGATATTGCAAAGAAAAAGGATTATGGCCAGGAAAAGAAAGGCTGGTGAAGTGGTGGAAGAGAAAAATGTGGCTAGTGAACAAACAATGGCTTGGGATGAAATGGTGAAGGAAGCTGCAGCTGCAGCTGCACTGGGAGGACCCCGGAGAGCCAGGAAGCGATTTGTTGGTGTCCGGCAAAGGCCATCAGGCAGATGGGTTGCTGAGATTAAAGACACCATACAGAAGATAAGGGTGTGGTTAGGCACTTTCGATACTGCAGAGGAAGCAGCCAGGGCCTATGATGAGGCTGCTTGCTTGCTTCGCGGTGCCAATACAAGGACAAACTTCTGGCCTTGTTCTCCATCATCTAATTCAGCCCCAGCTCTTTCTTCTAAGATTACTAATCTCCTTCTGCAGAGGCTTAAAGCAAGGAACAATTCATGTTCTCCTTCGCCTACTTCTCCACCTATCAACCAGCAAGCCATGCAGCAAGCGGAGTATAGAGAAGAAACAACAGATTTCTTGGATAGTCAATTTCCTGATTTTCTTAATGATCCTGAAGATTATTCCATGTCTAACGATAAGATCAACAATACAACGGAAAATGCTGCTGACTACTTGACAAGTAGTCTTGAATCGTGTTTAACTGATATCGATGATTCTGCCAGGAGAAAATTGGATTCCAGTTTCACTTTCAGTGATGCTGCTCAATCTTCGGGGGTTAATGATGATGATATTAGAGGGGGAAGAGAAGAAGATGGAGAAGAAGGCCATGATATGGGGGCATTGGATTTCCAGTTTGTGGACGATATTGCATCATCTTGTTACTACTCTCCTTTTCAGATTGCTGAAGAGATTGAGATACCAATGGAGCCAGAGAGTTTTGGAGATGAGCCATCCACTATTAGTGCTGCCATGAAGAGAATGACATATGAACGCAAATTCTCAGCTTCTCTCTATGCTTTCAATGGGATATCTGAGTTGTTAAGGCTAAAGTTTGGTTCAGAAAATGTCATGGGGAGAGGAAGATCTGAACAGCTGACAGAACTTCAAAATGCTTGTAACAAGAACAAAGGGGAGAAAAATGTGGGAGGAAATGATTCAGAAATGATGGGGAAAAAACAGAGGGAAAGCCCACAAAGTTCTATTGATTCTTCAAGTTCAAATGATATGGGGTTTTTTGCTCCAAGCTCAGTGGATACGGAGCCTTCTTCAACAGGAAATGATGGTGAATCTCTTTGGAGCTCCCTTGATCTTCCAGCCATCTGCTTTGTTAACTAACTGATATAGGATCTGCATCTGCAGCTCATAACTTATATTCTTTCTATTCGATGCAACGCTGATCTTCATCTATTAATAAGAACAATGAAATGTATGTTTCAGATTTCTTGCTAATAGCCAAAATTTTGCATGTAATCATTTTTTTCCATTCTTTACGTGCATGGATTGCATAAAGAAAACTGCATATATATGACCCTTATAAACCCCATCTTGTGCAATGAGTTGTCCTTTTTTTCTTGTACACAAGTAATCATGAAAACTGATGAATTTTGGAGTTAAAAAAGGCAGAAGAGGCTAGAGTCTGTGCACTGACAATTAACCTGAAAGATCTCTCCTAATATTTTCAATGACACCGGTGTACTTTGGCCCTAAAAGAAGGGTAAATAGTAACCTACATTCCAAGCTTTATTCTCCAAAGTATTCACGCCAGTGTAAAACTTGTTCCATTCTGGTTTTCTGATTCATGTTTAGTTTAGGTTTTGTTGGATTTGATCAAAGCTTAGCCTAGTCATTTTATCTCCACATCGGAGTTAAAACCCAAAGTTCGAATCCTCCTCGATCTTATTCAATCTACAATTCCTAAGTAGTCTAACTACCTTGTTCCAAGTATGATGTTTTATCACCAAAAGAGAGCATTCTTGTCAAGTATATCATGATGTCACCCACTAATCGCCCAACCAACCAGCATACTCTGGCTGTGCTAGAAATACTTTCGGATGCCAGATTGATCCCAGAAACTGGAAACCGAGGCATCTTTGCCAAAATTTTACCGTCACCAAGGACAAAAGAGATGATGGAAGCCTAATTAGATTAGATTAGATTAGATTAGATTCTCTTGCTAACGGATTTTCTCATTCTCAGCATGAGATCAAATAAAAGAGCAATTACTTTTGCAATGCTGTGGCTCGAGCTATAAGAGAGCACCCCATCCGGTAGTCCAACCATATAGAAAACAGATTGATATGATATAAGCTAGCTAAAACCTGCATTCCAATCAAGGTGTCATCCCAAAAATAAGGCAAAAATCAAAAGATTTGCTATCAAATGCTGAATGTTCCAACCCCATCAAAACTTTTGATATTTGAACATTAATAGCATAATTTGCTGAAAGAAAACAACATCTAAGAGACCAAAGGTTAATTCTATCATGATGATTCATAAATTCCCCTTAGGTTCCATAAAATCGTAGAAACCCTAGTTATGGTTAAGACACACTGCATCAGAACCTGGACTCACACGACAACATTGCCTAGACCAACACAAATGTTGAGGACTGGCTCAACAATTACCCATCTAAATTGGATGGTTAGAAAACAAAAAGGTGGTGGTTTAGTCAAACTGAAAAAAGAAAAAAGAAATAATTATTTACATCGAATATTCTTATTCACATGCATCTTGGGAGATTAATGAACACTTTTGGAAAAATAGCCTTCGCATGTTAAAGGACCCGGAGCTGTGCAAGGAATGCAGCACAAAGATCCAAGAAGAGAAACTGCGGCCCCTGAACCCTCTGAAGATCCAACAGATACTTCTCCTCGCGAGTTTTGTAAAGCTGTAGACATCCATGGCAACAAAAAAAAAATCTTAGCACATTTACTGAGGACATTAAGTAATCTACATCTAAGCAGCACCATCTAATTTCAACCTCAAACACCTGATTTCCTCAAAAAATTCCATTTGCTATTAGGATAATTGATTAGATATTACCTGGACTTCAAACTTGACAACATTAGACGAGTTGGTAACACCATCATTTTCGATAATGGTTGATTCATCACCAAAGTAGTGATTATTGTGCACAGGGTTGTTAACCATGCCTTCATTAGGACCAGGAATGCTAGGAAGCCACCTACACTTCATGTTGTAATGTCCTATCTTCTTCCAACAGACATTGAGTTCTTGCAGAGCTTTGAGAACTTCAGTCATGATTTCAAGAGGATGGGCTCGAGACTGTAAAAAAATAAAAACAGTGTAATGTCAAACTTTGGTGCATAAAAGAAGTTAGTCTCACTACTAGTACTCCAAAATACTTGTGCTACAACTAAACCTAGTCTTAATTGTCCAACCTTCTCAATTAGTAAAAGTATCAACCACATTTATTCTACTGCTTATAGTTCATTTTTCATAAGGCCAGTCATTATTTGAAATAAAAGCATAGACCTCAGAATGCCTGTGAATTGATGTTTAATCACCCATGTAAGAATTGATGTCTAATCACCTATGTAACTACTATCAATGCAATAGAAAGTTCTCTGTGTAGGAAAACTGCTTGGAAATCACAGACCCAACCTGAAGTCCAAGAGCCCATTTCCTCTGATAATCAGCATATCCTGGAAGGCGGTGTCCAACAGTTGGAGCTGTAGGTTCACTTGGATGGATGCGGTTGAAACTAGATTCCTAAAAAATGGATTGAAAAAAAGAATTAGAATCCAATTGTATGTGAAAGTCAACAAAGTAAGAAGAAAGATAATGTCAATCAACTAAACTAGCAGAAATATGTCGCTCAATAGTGGACTCTATTAAACCATAAGTCTCTATTTTTTTTTTCACAAGTATAATCAATTCAATAACGTGAGGCAGCTGTAGGTATGTTAGCAATAAAATGAAAAAGTACAAATAGAAGTGCACCATAGTTTCTTGAAACTCAGCACCAAGATAGCCACTAGAGACTCGGAAACGATTGTCCAATAGTAAGTAGTAAGCAACAGTTTCCTGGAAGATACGCAATGCAATAAGAAACCGCTTAAAAATCATGAAAATAAGGCATTGGAGAAGTTCAAACCTCATTTTGAATTCTGTTACGAAGAGATTCAACCAGATGGTTCCTTTCAAATCCCATCCTGATAACTTCCTGAAGGATCTCCTCATCAATCTGTAATTATGTTTCAATCAGGAACTAGGACATGTCATAATAAAATATTAAACATTAAAATATCTATTATAGCAGAATTCTAAAAGTTCTCCAGTGCTACCAACCTTGCTAGCTAAACCTTAAGATACGAGCCAGAAAGCATTTAGGCAAGGCTTGTGTTACCATTCAAAAAGAGGATCTTAAGGGATTGGGGATAGTAGGGAAATAACTTATTGGAGCAAACCTATTTCCAAGAGTCCAATAAAGAGCAAGGAGAACTAATCATTTATGAAGTACCAATGTTACCATTAATGGCATGTGTTCAAAAAGTTTCCCCCATGGCAAAACTAAATTAAAAAGCTGGCAACATTTCAAAATTTTACAAGAAGATCACTCTAGGTATATATATTTATTAGAACATAATGGACAATTTTCAAGTCACGTCAATCCTTTTAGGGGTTAATATAGCAATACATAAGCATATTTACAACTGAAGTTGACCTGAGGAAACAAAATTAACCTTTTTCGCTTGTTGCATTGTATCTGGTGGGGGAACAGCTAAATATCTTGGAAGACGTTGTTGAAACCATGAGTGCTGGCGGATCTCAGGAATGGTCATTCTCTTCATTGGATCAACCACAAGCATACGTGGGATCAAATCTCTAGCACCAGAAGACAAATGGCTTGGAAGAGTGTATATCCCCCCCTGAAGGACAAATAATCCAGATCCAAATCACCACTTTCTGGATTGATGTGGGTAAGAAACAGGATTGAAAGCAAAACTCTAATTTGGAAATTATTGTCAGGATAGAGAAACAACAAGGAGAAGATCAAATGAGCATAAATATGCAATCAAGACTTATTCATCAGAGAGATCTAAGAGACACCTTGAACTACGAAAATGAAAATTGAAGCCACTTGCCTTTATTTTCTTAAAGAGGTTGGGAATATTTTCATCATCAAAAGGAAGTGTACCACAAAGAAGGGCATACAATATAACGCCGCAGCTCCATACATCCACTTCAGGTCCAGCATATAGTTTCCCAGAAATAACCTATAACAATGGAGATCCACAGACATTAGAAAACGTGTCGGAACATGATAAAAGTTTTCTACTAAATAAAAGAAGACTAAAACAGTCCACCTTTTCATAAGAAATGGATCATTAATTTTAATTCACAAGCACCTACCTCGGGGGCAGCATAGTTTGGGCTACCACAGCTTGTCTTCAGAAAATGACCATCTCTCATTATGTTGCTCAAGCCAAAATCAGCAATCTTTACATTACATTTGGAATCCAGAAGCAAATTTTCAGGCTTAAGGTCTCGATGAACCACCATATTTCTGTGGCAGTACTCCACCCCAGAAATTATCTGCTTCCAAACAAAGATTTTCATGCTTATAATTCCCAAGAAGGAAAAAGAAAAAAGTAAACAAGTACTACCGATAAACAAGAATATCCAACCAAACCTGCTGAAAAAAGTTGCGAGCCTCATCCTCCTGCAACCTTCCTTTCTCTACAATATAATCAAAGAGTTCGCCAGATTTAACGTATTCCATAACTACAAAAATGTCCGTTGCTGTCTCGATGACCTCATAGAGTCGTATGATGTGAGGATGCATAAACAATCTCAAAATTTTAATCTCTCTTCTGACTGCACCAAAAATTAAGTCTCTCTCAATCAATAAAAACCAAAAACATTAAAAAAAAACGCATTCATTCAAAAATTAAAAAAAAAAAACCTTTTTCTTCCATCTCCAGATTCTTAATCTTCCTGCGATTAAGAATCTTTATAGCAACTTTATGACCAGTCAGAGCATGTTCAGCAATTTTAACCTTACCGAACGAACCAATTCCAAGCGTTTTTCCAAGCTTGTAATTAGATAATGCATTATCCACTCCACTTCCCCCTCTTCCTCCTGATGCATCCATTTTTTTCTCCCTTACACCAAAAAATCAGGAAAAAAATCAAAAAAATCAAAATCAATTCAATTACAGCCATTCAAAAAATGAAAAGTAAGTGTAAAATAACCTGATTTGATCGGAATTGCCTCCGCTAGGGTTTCCTTTTCGTGGAGAATCAGATCAGAGAAGAGCGAAAGAGGGCGAATGAACGATTTTTTTTTCCTTACTGGTTAAAATATGGGTTATCTTTTTTCTTTGGAAGGTTGTATTGATTCGCAGGGAGAAGGTTTTGCCCTTAGGATTTGACAGAATGAATGTGATGTCTTTTTTGTCCTTTTTTTATCTATCAAATATGCCACACAGCTAGGAGTAATATTAAGGCGAGCTCAGATGATCGAGGATTAGATTCGAACTTAGCTTAATACGAAAATAAAGCTCTAAATGAATCACATACGAATAAATTAATATTTTTATTTGATATTTCTTTTAGTGTAGTTTGTGTTCGTTTGTATTCAATAAAAAATTTGATTTTTACATTTGCATTCGTTTATTCTTTTGATATGGATTGTTCGTTAAATATTCATAAACAAATTCGTTCGTCCTAAACGAACACATTTGCGAATATTTATACCAACGCATTTGTGAACAAGTGTTCATAAACTATTAAACATATATTCATGAACAAGTATTTATGAAAACAAACTAAATATTAAATATTAAAAATCTTATATAAAAATTAAATTTCACATGCAAATTAAAATCATCGAACAAAAAATATTAAATACAACCCAACTTAAGTCAGCAATGTTTTATTAAAATTAATAATTATAATTTTAAGTACAATTTATATTATATACATATACATATATCGGTATACATATATTCAAAAACAAATGAGTTAAATTTGAATAATCATAGAGTCAAGCTTAAGTAGCTCATGAATATTTTAATTCGTTTACACTTTTACGCACAACCTATTTATCAAAAAACCTAAATCCTAAACTTAAAAACTAAACAGTTTTAGTCGAGCCTAGTCCCATTATGTCAAACTGCAATAAGCTTCCTAAACCATCAGGAAGAATATCTAATATCTTTAAATCAAAGCTACTCTCATATGCCTTGTTTGCTATAAAGTCAGCACATAAATTGACTCCTTCGTAAGTGTGTCTCATTGAGCAAGACCAATCCAATCGAAGTAAAAGACTCGTAAGCACTTAATATAGGAAATAGAGAATCCATTCGACTAATGGATTGAGGTAGCTTCTTAATTGTGATTAGCGAGTCTAAACTCCAAGAGAATTTTCATATGCGCCATATTCCATGCTAGTAACGTCCCAGAGTATATAGCATATTCCATGGTACTAATATTGTAACCGTCGTGATATAATCTAACCTTTCTAAAGATTCTGTTGCTACTTGTATGAATCATCGTTAGAGGGTAGACACTTGAACAGTTTACTTTGTGATTCAAGACAATAAAATCAAGCATCATCAACGAGGGATAATCTTCAGATTACGATATCCAAAGCTTAAGTATGTTTCTTGAAACATCCCACATTAACTCTTATCTCTTCAAGATATTTTCAAACTTCAATTGTAATGTCATCAGGTTAACAACTTTCCTTGTCTTGATCCTCTTTAGTGCCTCACTTACCTCTATCTCTATGATTCTTTGCATAAAGTACCGATTAAGATCCTCGAGAGACATCAAAATATTGTTCAAATTTTGACTTTTTCTGTCATTGAATAGTTTATCGAAATAATCATGCCACCTTTCTTTAATGTTATTGTTCTTAACAAGAGTTATTCGGTACTCATTCTTAATACATTTTACGACTTCTAAGTCACAACTACTTCTTTTTCTTGCTCGCAGCAATCTATATATCTTTTTTACTTTCCATCTCATGTATGAAACTTATCATAAATTTTTTTCACAACCTTCACTTTAGCTTTTGACACCGCTTTCTTTACCATTTTCCTAACTAACCTATATTTTGTAAAGTTCTCTTTGGTGTTCTTCTTCTTCTTCAAAGTCTTATAACAATCTTACTTAGTTTTTATAACTTTCTTAACTGATGCAGTCCCATTGGTTTCCAAGTGGATCTAATCCAATTTAGAGGTATGATCCTTTTATTTATTTACTATTTTTTATTTGTTTAAATATTATTAAATCTAATCTGTTATTATTAGTCTATGTGTAATTTTGCAGTTTATTTAGTTTATTCATTTTAATGTTAATTGCTTGAGGTGATTAGATTCTATTAGATTATTTAGTATAGAAAGTTAAATTAGGAATGTGTATAAAGCAAATCAATTTTTAAATTCTTTGTGGATTTTATGTAAGTTAAGTTAGGTATAAAAATAAATAAAAATATAAAATATAAAAATAAGTGGTGATTACTTGATGATAAAATCTTTGGGGTATCTGCAAACGAGTAGCACCTAAATATTTTCTAGGTATCAATTTGTTTTCTAATTTTTTTTTCCAAAGTGATGATGATTTAAAAGAGAAAATTTTGAGAAATAATCAACATTCATTTATATTATTAAAATAATTAAAATAATAACAAATAAATTTGAAAGAATAAAAATAATATTTAAGGTAAAAATAAATAAATAAATAAATAATAATGAAGATGAGTAAAGATTGTTTCAATGATGAAAGTCTTAGGGTGACCGCAAGTGAATAGCACTTAAGAAATTCCTAAGTGAAAAATTCTTTTAGATTTGTTCTATAGTGATGGAAGATCTGCAAAGTAATTTAAAAAAAAATCAATATTCATGATAAAATAAACTCAAAAATATAAATGTAATAAAAAAATAATAGCAATAAGACAAAATTGGAATATATATAATATAACAAAGAAAAAGGGGTAGAAATAAAAATTTTAGGCAAGCATATGATAATTTAAGGATAAATTGGTATAATCAAAGGTGGGCGTTGTGGGCTGCCTAACACCTTCTTCACATATAATCGTACCTCTGAACTTAAGATATTTGGATATGGATTAATGCCTTATCCATAATTACGAATAGGTGACCAATTACACCTAGTTAAAAAAGTTTGTAGTGACACTTAGAGTTTAGGTCTAGCAGTTAAGCTCACGAACATAGACATTATGACACACACCATTTAGAGCTTCTTACCAAAAATTATTTGTAACTCTTCACTAATAGGTCTACTCACAGATTTCTTGCACATAGTGCAACTTTAGAAATTCTCTTGTATTAATATATACTAAACTAGAAAGTGAGCCATAAATGGTTGGAAAGCTCTTTGAGTTAGCTTTGTAGGAAATTTTAGGACATGTCAATTGAATTCCTCTATTTAAAGTTATGATTGAACTAATACAAATTGGTCAAATTTTCTTACTTATCCCATATCAATTTTTAAATTTAATCCATTTAAACTTCGAAATTACAATTAAATCGTTAAAACCGAACTTAGGGAATTTTCATGTTTCATAGATGGAGTAGCTTTATGTATATGATTTTTTAATGACTTTGAGGATTGTGATGTGGATTTTTTTTTCTTTTTCAGATTGAATGTTTGTTGTTCCTGATGATTGAGTGTCGGGTTCATCAACAAGATGATCAATTTAAGGTGGAGTGTTTTCTTGCTAATGAAGTGTTTGACTTTTTGCCAAAGAAAAGAGGAAGCTATATTTAGTGAACTAGTGTATGAAACTGGGTGTTCAATATGATAGTTATGTATTTGAATCGTTTGGTGGATCTATTATCATACAATGTAACCCTTGCGTTTTTAATGAAAATTTTATGCTTTCTAAAAAAAATCTAAGTTACTGAATTTATAATTTATTTTGTTGATTTTTTTTAATCTGCAGCAACGCGCTGTCGAATTTTAGTACAAAATAAAAAGCAAGAATAAAATAATATTTAGTTGCGTGTAAGGGAAAAGATTTGATGCATGGCATTGACACATCAATCATGCTTTAGACAATTAATTTAGCTTGTTTGGTATGAAATATGGACAAATCTAAAATAAAACAAAATTATTTTACTTTTTTTTTGGTTAAAAACTTTTGCACTTTATTTTGTTAAATTATTTATAAGAAAAATATTTGATAATTTAAAATAGTGATTGAATTACTTGGATTTGAATTTCAAATTTCAAATTTTATAATATATCATAATTTTTTCTTAATTACTTAATCAAATAGTTGATTTCTTACAATTTTCTAAAATTTCACGTACTACAATTTTTTGCTATCGATTTAAACAAATATATTTACAATAATCCTAACTAATTAACGAAGAACTTTTTTTTTCACGATAGATTCGATTTCAAGAGAGGTTAGTGATCTTTTATTCAACATTGCTTCAAAATTTTCAGCCTTTCATGATCATCTTCAACCTCAGTTCCAAGTGTTATACGTTACCGGCTTGGACGGTTAGCTTGAGCCTTGAGCACTTTCAAAACGCATTGTAGCAGCTCATTTGCTGGCCTACAACTTTGTTTCTTTAAGAGAAAAAGATCGCTACAAGGTTTGAGGAAATCAAACAGACAATTTATTTCAACAGCAAATGTCTCAGAGTGAGCTATTTTCATAACCTCTTTTCACACAAATAAAACCACAGATGCCTCTGGTGTAAGACTAAACCTATCTCAACTAATAACTAATGGATGTCTTCTGCCTCATGTGCTTAAAATAACAAACAGATTACATTCAAAATTAAACAACTGGCAGACTTGCCTGGTTTCTTTAGACGAGCTGTTAAGTGGAGTAGTAAAAGAGGCGGGTCACGCATCAACTCGAGGAACATCACATGTCTTAATAAGTAGGAATGGACGCAAAGCGGTATCCTTCGGCACCCCTCCAAGAGTAATAAGCTATCCGAGTCTCATAAAAACCTGCAGTGGAGAAGTTTCAATCTATAAAAAATGTGTTGGTCAAGCTAAGATAACTTCAAAGCATATTGCTAGAGGTTTTCAAGAGATATCACAAAGATGATTGATAAGCTATTCTAGAATGTGTTCGAAAAGTTATTTGTCCTGCAATGCAGAAAAACCAATATGTTGCGTCATATCGTATGCGATAGCTGCAATCATCATGCGCTATTTAGAATGTAATGCCTATTGGAGGAATGTTTGTTCAATGCAGGTCATAATGAAGTAAGTGGCGAGTGATCAAATGCCATTGGAATTTTCCAATTACAGCTTCCCAGATGACTGGTTATGTCCGTCTCTAACTTAAAAAAGAAAAGGGAACAGAAAAGCTTCACAACTCACAGGATCTTATGGAGGTCAGAAGAAAAATAATGTATGAAAATGGGAGAAAGTGAAAAAGAGTAAGGCAGAAGATAGATAGCATCTCTTTGACAACAACTCCTTATTATTCGAGTTAAAACAATTAAATTATCGGGGATAAAACTGAAAGTCCAAAAGCAAATTCATCTTTAAAAATAAAAATTCAAAAGTTCCATCAAAGGAAGAATTTTCTAGCACTAACTTGGAGGAATTAGGGAAAAAAAAGATGGGGTTTTTAAGGGAGATCTTCTGGCCTTCCTAAGAGGAGAGTACTCGAACCCCTTCTCCGCTCCTCTCATATCCTCTTGCTCCGTCCAAACAAAGGGCTTATGTCATCTTCAACCTAAACTTCCCAAAGTGCAGCAATACTAATAAAAAAGGAGAAAATGAAACATTTTACGGCTCTATGAATAACCACAACAGCAAAGATCAATACTAAACCATCAAATGCTTTTACAATTTCATAATGCTTCCCAAGCATTTTGCCCAATTGATCTACCAAGGTCCAGACCAGCAAAAGGCTTTCATGGAACAATTGAAACAATAATTCGGCAGCAACTCTATACTACAGCATTCAATTATTATCCAAGGACTATAAACAACTTTTCTCTTTGAGAACCCTGACAGATTTCATCATTAAGCAACAAAATATTATTAATTTATGATATCAGGTATCACAGAAACAAGTAAATTAAGCATAACTAACAAATTTGCTTTAAATTGTTAAATGAAATCCCCATTCAAGGGATGGAAAAAAACAGGTATACACATACTTTCTACAGCACCGAGTTAAAAATACTTTTTGTTTAATCGGTTGTGTACCTGGAAGGAAAGTGAGAATTCCAAGGACTAAAAGGCCATAGGCCTGCGACTTCTCTCCTCCCATATGCCCAGTGAGGATGAAAATTGAAAGAAAAAGAAGCAAGCATCCAAGACAGAGCAAAAAGACAGCAAGGGCAATGGACTTCCATGGGACTTTATCAAAGGCTTTTGGTGAATAATCAAACCTTGGGTCATAACGTCTTCCACCATTCCCATCATAATCATCATCTTCATCAGCAGCTAAAGGACTGTAACGAACATTACGCCTCGACGACATAACAGTTAAACCCTTAACTATCTCACAGGATCCTTTGCAGATAAACCTGAACCGTCTAAACTAAAAAAGACAAAAAAAATTGCTCAATTCAGATATCAAATAAAGAAGTTATGAAAGAAATACACAAATATATAGTATATCTTAGTAAATGCAACAATGAAATAAACTTTATTCTTGTTACAAGTCAACCAGATCAACTCTGAACATCCAAAAGCAAAGAACCAATCTTAAAGACCATAAAATTTAGCAGTTGAGATACATTATTTAAAAAAAAACCAGAGCAATTAACATCAAATTTGCAGTTTTTCATTATGGACAATTTAGCAGCCAAAATAAAATCATTAAACAACCAAAAGATTCTCCTTTTTCAGTGTTCCAGCAGTAAAGATCCTATCTTTAAGCTACAAATTAAACTGGGTAATCATTAAATACAAGAAAAAATTTGAAATTTAAATGATCCAGAAACTAACATCCCAAAATAATTCAATTCTCAAGAACCCCACTTGCAAACAGATCTTATTATTTCAAAAGAATGACAATGAAAAAAAAACATACAAAAAAAATAATGGCATAAAAGAGAGAGATGGACTCACAGAGGACGATAGGAGAATTTTGATAGCAAATCTGTACAAGGAAGGAATAAAGTAGAATCAGAGTTCTTAAAACTTATTCGGTAACAGAGTCGTTGAAACTTCAAAGCAAATATTCAGAAGGGAGAATTCGGAATTATCATTTGTTTTACATGATATGACGTTAACACCCTTGACATTTATTTTATTATCGTAATGTCACACCGGATTGAATTGTGGATTTTTTTGTTGAATGTGGGGGGCAAATCAGGCATTCAGGGGAAATTATAGAATGCTGTGAATTTAATAAAAGACAAATGTTTTGGAATGGAGAAAATATATACTTGGGTTCGTTTTTTTTATTTTTTATTTGAGGCTTAAATAATTACATAATTTTTTTATTTTATTCTTTTTAGTTATACCATAAAATATCATAATATAATATTGGATATGAGATTAATTTTCGTTCGTGTTTCATGGTTCACACTAGTCTAAAAAAATTTAACTTGATGAAATTTTTTTTTTATTTTAGTTTCATTATTTTATAAAGTATTGTTGGATTTTTAAAAAAACCAATTCTAAAATTTTGCATAAATTCTATAAATTTAGGTTGTGCTACATGAGTTCAACTCAAGTTACAAAATCATTTTCATGCTAATTAAACTCATTTTAACCATTTTCATGCTAATTAAACTCACTTTAACCCTAGTGACGAAAGCATGCAAGAACTTTTTCAGTTTGAGTATGAGAGAAAACTTTACAATATATTTAGGGATTATGGGTTATTTATTCCTTCATTTTTACCATTTAAAATAGTTTAAGAGTTTAATTAAAGAAGAAAAAAACCCTAGAACTCAAAATTCAACTCCAAAATTATGAATTCAAATCTTAAAACGAAAGGATTGAAATATATAGGATAAAATCTTGGTAATTAATCATTAGTTCAAGTAATGAACTCGATAAACTTCAATAATTTTGTTCCTTTCTCTTCCATGGTCTTTCTTGAAATTGAGATAAAGAAGAACTAGCATTAGTGACCAACAATGAGAAAACCATATTTAATACATATCATGCCAAGTGGGGTTTAGACTCATTTTGGCAGACGACTTATTTGAATAATCTATGATCTTTTTTTTTTTTTTATTTTCTATTATACTAATATAGAGTTTTTATATAATTATGTAGCATCATGGCCATTTTCAGGCCGTACCGGTGATGGTTACTTCTTTAATTAATTACTCTTCTAGTCTAGAGCTAGTGAATGAAAACCTTCCACCAAAATATGATAAACTCCACCATAATTTTATCCTAATTTACCACTAAAAAGTTTAGGGATTGGTGGGATTACACTTTATGGAGACAACAAGGCGTGGCCTTTGCCCATTCTAGGCTAGGCTTCCCTCGATCACCATAGTAAGTAGTGTTTGGTACTCTCTAAATCTAATCCCAACCTCTACAAATGCACAGAGAGCTATCTCACAGCCTTAACCAAAAACATAATGTCAACCTTTCATCCCCATCCCAATTTTAATTTAATCATGAAGACAAAAGCATTCTAATTATGGATACAAGAAATTGTGTTCTCGTGAAATTTTTTTACTAAAACTTATTATGTTATTGTAATATTTAATTCAGAGCTCAATTGAATTTGATTGAATTCGATTTGAATATGATTTTTTTCAATTGAGTTTGGTTGAACTCGATTTGAATATGATTAGAAAAAGTAGATTGTGATTTTTTTTTTGTTTACAAAAGAAAATAAGTATTCAAGTCAAATTTTAGGCAATATTAGCCATAATTATATCAGAGAAAGTCCTATACCTTGGCAGTTGTGTGTTAGTTTCTGGTGGTTGGGAAGAGATGTAAAAAAGTAACTCAACAGGTTAAACAAGTCTAGAAAACAAGAAGGAAATATCAATGTCTCTCTCTCTCTTGTCTTTGATTAGTTATTTTTTTCCTTGAGCAATTTCACTTGGGGACTGAACCCTTGATCACCACCTCAATTAGAATGGAAGAAACCCCATCTGTTCTAATGGATTGTACAGGAAAAATCATCAGAACTTCAATCCATACCTTCCTGAAATATTTTCAATTCTTCACCACCATCCCAGTACTACTTCTGCTTCCTTTCTCAGTTTCTGTCCTCCTTTCACAAACCCTTTTCAATTTCTATTCACCACTTTCTGAAACCATCCATGCTCAATCTGATTCCATCTTTGATCTTGCAGGGTTGTCTTTCTCCTCTCAAATCATATCTCAAGCTGTTTTTCCCTTTGTTTTTAGTCTCCCTTTTGCACTTTCATCCTTCATCATAGCAAAAGCATCTATAATTCAATCTTTGAAACACCATAAACCATCCCTTCAAGCACCCTTTTTCAGTTTCATGTCAGCTTATAAACCTCTACTCCTAACACACCTTTGCAGCTTAGTCATGATCATTGCCATCAACTCAGCAACCTTTTCTCTCCTTTTCATTTCCCTGAATTCTCTGCAATCATTTTGGTTACCGTATATAAGCCTAATTCTACCTGTTTTTTACTCTTTCTTTGCCAACACAGTTGTTATTAGCAACCTAGCTTTGGTTGTGGCAGGGATGGGAACATGTAGAGGACATGTAGCAATCTATAAGGCTTGCTTGCTAAGAAAAGGTAAAAATTCTATGGCTCTCTTGCTCTTTCTCCCCACAAATTTGGGTTTTGTTTCTCTTGAAGCCTTGTTTCGATTCAGAGTGATGAGAATTTACCGGTTATTAGGAGAGATTACAGCTTCTATGACATTGGAAGGGTTGCTGATTGCTTATTTGTATTCTCTCCTTATAGTTCTTGACACTATTATTTGTTGCCTCTTTTACAAGAGTTGTGAATCAAATTCTATGGCAAGTGGCCAAATTGATAGAAGTTGCTATGATATTGAACTTGTCCGAGAAAGAGAGTCTTTTGTTTGATGAATAAGTTCTCCAACATCATCAAGCAAAGGTAATTTTCAGCATGGGGAAACAAAGAAACAACAGCAGCTGTTGTTTTCTTGAGTTGGTTACAGTTACCTTCTTCAAGTTGCGGCCTTAGAAATTATCTCAGGGAACTTGCATATATAGGAATGTTTTTGTACTTTTGGAAACAGACATCAAAGTGTATTACAACAGATCAATGCAGCATAAATAATGGAATATGAATATGATATTTGCAGTCAGGTGATATATTTTGCTTTCAGGATTGGTGCCTTGATCAATACTGTCAATAGGCTAGTTAGCAACCAAACCTCATGAAATTTCATGGGCTGAAATCACTATGATCAAACCAATAAACCCAGGCAAGTTCTCCATATTGATCATGTTTATAGAAATTTAGGCCTAGCTTCTCCTGTCCAGTGTTAATTTACAGCCTGACAGCCCATATTAGTCATCAAAGTTTCAGAATCTGGGAAATCTTAAGGCCCAATTTTGCCACCTGGTGGTGTTTGTCTTCTTTTTTTTTCATTTTTAAGTCAATTTAGAAATTTTCTATTAAAAATAGTACCTAAATTGAATGTGCAAATAAGGATGTAATCGAGCAGAGTCAAGATGATCTAATACCAACCTCAAGTTCAGTTTAATTCTAAACTCGAAGTTCAAAACTCAACTCGAAATTAATCAAGCTTAGTTTTTGATGCTTGAAATCGAATCAACAAAATACTTTAACCACTCAAATTTGATCTGATAAATTTGATTTGTCAATTTTCAATCATATATTATAAAAATAAAATAATAAAATATTAAAAATAATAATATCATAATATTCTTTATCCAATATAACAAACTAACCAAGCATATAAAAAATAGAAAAAGACAGGGAAAAAGCTAAACCCATTGTACATGTCTAATGAATTGTCCTTCTTATTTCTATAGCCAATTAAGGGAAAAAAATTGAAGAAATGTGCCAATCTATACATTTTAAATTATGGGTTTTATTCTTTCCAGAAAGAAGAATCAGCATCAAAAGATATTCCATCCACATTCCTCCATAGACATCAGGCGGACCCTATGCTTTCTCACTTACAAGTTTTGCTCCACTTTAGAATCTCAAGAAAAAGTGTGGATTGAGGCAATGAATTTCAGGCATATATTAAAAAACTTTAACTTTGGCTGATTCTCTAATATATTTTTGTTAATCGGCTGAGTTTTCTCTTCTTTTTTTTTGGTGGTGGAAGCTACCTGCTCAAGTTCTTTCCAGATAATAATAATTTTCTCATTTGCAGCAGTTTCCAAGAGGGATCAAAATTTTTCTATTTCTCGGAAGGCAAACAAAAAGTTGATATGGAATTGGAAGGTAGATAGATATCGACAAACTCAACAATAAAGGGATAATAAAGAACACAAAATCATTTGGAGAGAGAGAGAGAGAGGCCAAGCCAAAACATTTTCCAAAGCAATCAATTCATCTCACTTCTTTAATCCAAAATGAAATTTCGTAGTTCGCAGCAGCCTCTTGACCACTTTATAAACATTTTGCAGCATAGAAATTACTCAACTTTTTAAAATTGTGCATGTTTGTATACATGTGGTGTTTATTTTGTTTTAAATGATGTAAATTATAGAAATTATTATTTGTATCAACGTATCAAGTATTAAATCAATTTTTTAACTTTCTATCAAATCTTTATATTTACATGCTTCTATCTTAAATTGTGAAAAAAAATTATAAAAAGTAAAAATAAATAATCTTACACTCTTTAAAATTATCATATTGAATATTTTTTTAAAATATTAAAATTTATATTATAATTATCAACTATTGTTTAAATATAAAAACTATTAATATAAACAATAGTTTATAATTAATTCTAAGTAAAATTCATAGTTCAAATAAGACATTTTTTTTGCTATTTTCATTATTTTTGTCTTTCCTCTTAAAATTCGAAACCATTTATTGGGAACACTAATTAAACATGAAATTGGGTTTTGAGCTTTTCCAAAGATAGTTTCATTAAGAATCGAAAAAGTGAAGCAAAACAAAGGGCTGAGGCTTTAGTAAAAGACATGAAACATGTGCGAAGAATTCTAAAATCTGAAAATATCTTTGCCTTCTAGAACTATTTTCAATGCTTTAGGCAAAGTTAAACTTAAGTATGGCCTACTTGTTGTGTATCTGCTCATTTTTCTCTGGCAATTATTGCACCTCAATATTGATGTCCTGCACTAACCGTGGGTGCACGTGTGCTCTCATGCACTCCAATGCGAACAGATTGTGCTTTCTCTCATTCTTTTCAGTCTGATTGACTATCAGATGCACAAAATTAATTAAAAAAAATTAATTTTTCATTTTGTTTTACTTCATGATTTTAGTATTACACATACGTATTCGTATCTGTAACTAAATGGGATTAGAGAAATTCAAAGTCAAACCATAGAAATTGAAAAAAAAATTATAAAAAAAAACAAATGGTTTGCATGTTCTGTTCTTACTTTATGAAATATTCATGCCTAAGCCTAATAATATTATTATTATCTAAAAAATTTCATTTTGGTATGCCTTCCAAAAATAATGTTAATTTTCCCCTTTATAAGACTTAACACCAAACTCCTTCAAGAAAAAATTAAGTATACAATGCACACCAAAATGAAGTTACGATTGGCAGGTGATTTGATTGTTTCACCTTATTTTTCGCTGTATTTCTTTCACTGTTATATTAACTAGCTTTGTTCCAAATCCATTTTTATTAGTTGTTTTTTTTATAAGTTATATATTGATCATAAGAAATTTTAAAGTAATAAAAGATATTCACTATGTTGTACTTTAGGAGGACCAAAAGGAAGTTATGAGTCATTATTCTCCAAACTTAATTTTCTTTAAAGTGGCTATTGAGTGGAATATTTATTGATCTAAAGTAATGCATGGAAATATAATTGAAACCATAATTTTTTAACTTAATTTAAACTTTTATATATATATATAAGAGGTCGCAATATGAAGATATAGTAACAAAAAAAATACAAGTTTTAAGATTTGAATTTTAGATTTATTAAAAGTCATCTTAATTATTATAAAAATGGAACATATAAATCAAATGAGTTAAATCTCTAATTTAAATTTATGTTTTATATGAAAATGGGGATAGAATCGAAAATTACTACACTTTTGACGTTAGGCATAAGTTACTTTTAAAACTCTTAAATCACTACCTAATCTAATATTATATCCAATGACAAGTGTTAATTGGCTAGTTGGGTATGACAATTGACAAGGAAAAGGAAGACAATTTAAAGTAAAAGACTGCCCAATTAAAGAAGGGTATACATTATATTAGGATGATCCTAAAAACTAATTTTTTAGGCACCAATAATAAGTTGCCACATTATATTTTTTTAAATCCTTACAATACTTATTTTGCACACTCTCTCATCAAATCAACATATTAGCTAAACAACTTGATTCTAGTTAACCTGATTATTATTAAATTAAAGTTGATAATCGATAACCTAAAAGCCTCTAGTAAGCTTGAATAAACACTCTTGAACATTTAAGGGAAAAAAATTTTTGAACTTAATTTTTGCCTAGGGTTTGACTTTCAAATTCTTCACTTCCAATCAAGAATCATCAAACATCTGGTGGGCAGCACCTATCCCCTCACAGAGCAAGCTTCCACATCATAAGAGAATCCCCAATCAAGAATCATCAAACATAAAAAAACATGCCCAAACAACAACGCATCAAACAAAGTCTTAAGGGATCATCATCAAACCACTGACTCTACCACACACAAATCCGTAGCTCACACGATATTGTTAGTAATCTGACATTGATAAAAATGAGAGAAAATAGAATTTGTGATGTAGCAGGGGAACTCAACACTGAAACACAATAAAAGCATAATGAACCACCAGCGCCTTTGGAAATACAAGAAACTTCTTCAACACTGGAGGCTATTTAGGTTACCGATTACCAGTTTTAATTTAATAAAATTAATTATTAATTTTAATCAAGTTAACTACAATCAAGTTATTTAGTTAATGTGTTGATTCAATGGGGAAGTGTGCAAAATAAGTGTTGTAAGAGTTTAAAAAAATATGATGTGGCAACTTATTATTAGTGCCTAAAAAGTGAGTTTTTAAGATCATCGTAATATAATGTATTCCCATTAAAGAATGATTCAATTAACAATTCATCTTGGTTCACGTTTAAATATTATATAATTAGCTTTTTAATTAGGAGCCTTATGAACTTTTTTTTCTTATTAATCATGTTCTCCAAAAAGAGTTTTTTATTAGGTAAAAAATTATTTCACTTTTCAAAAGGACACATCCATTTAAATTGTTCCACGAGACAAAGAAAATACAAATTTAGGGTTTGTTTGGGATCAATTTTGTTTTGTGTTTTATGTTTTTATTTTCATAATCTTGCAACATACAATATAAATTGTGTTTGGTTAACAGATTTTGTTTTACAATTCCCAAATTTGACAAAAAAATTTTGAAAATTATAAGAAACAACCATTTTATGTTTCATACAATTTCCAAAACACTTTGAAAACAAGTTTTCTACAAAACACGGGTGAACAATGCTTTTTAATGAGGTCTTTCCTTTGACTCCTACTAACTTCTTTACTTTTTTTTTGCAATACCGAGACCCTTCTCCAGAACTTCATTTTCTTTCTATCATTTTCTCCCAACTGTTGCTACTTCATCTCCTCTCCCAACACTTCTTCATATTTTCATATTTGCTTTGGATTTTTTTCAAACTTGCTTCAAATTTCTTCCTTCTCTCAATCATTTCTTGATTTTTTTTAGCTTCTTCACTTCTTTAGATTTGCTAAGATTTCTTCCGATCTACTTCAAATTTGCTTTAACTCTTATCATCTTTTATCTGATTATTATTCATCTTCTCTGGTGAAAAAAAGTTAGTAAAAATAATTATTTTGATAATTTTAAGTTTTTAGCTGATATTAAGAACTTTGTTAATTGAATTTGGCTTATGAAAGTCAAGACTTGTCAAATATTAACAATTACAATAGATTATATTATTGCTTATGTTGGATTATGCTTGTTTTGTCTTTATATGTTTGCTGGATCCATTTTTTGAGATGATACGACTTTGGTTTGGTTATCTTGAATGTTGTTAATGATGGGGGTCGATCTCTAGGTGTGGAAATTGTTTTTGCTAAATTGGCTGATGTTGCTCACTAATTGTTTGTGTGATTGTTTCATCAAGTTGCAGTGTGATGATGATTGCTTAGGTCAGTTAGGGGCTACTTGATGATGATGGCTGTTTTAATCTCTATATATCTATAACAACTTGAGTTGAGTTTTTGATTGAGATTAACCTAAGCTTTAATAAGCAATGCTTATGGTAAGGTTGGTTTGAGCTCAAGATTGGTTAAAGCTTAACCTTTCCAAGCATGAACAAGTTAAAGAGACCTTGGCTAGCATTTTCTCAACCAATACTATTCCCACATTTAGAAGTACATCTAGTGTATATGTGCTATAAAAAAGTTCTTTAGGAATCGTGTCTACTAAGCTTGATGCAATATGCTTCACAAGCCTATTTTGTTTATATAAAAAATTATAATTAATGTATCATTATTATTTTTCCATAAGATGTAGTGAAATGTTAATATATTTTAACTAATATATATTTTTCCATAAGATAGAGTGGGATCGAAGTCTTAGACCTCCATTAATGGCCTTTACCAGAGCTGCAAGTGTGAAGAGAATAGAAGCAATTAGCCAAGGTGAGAATGCAGCATTGGCTGCAAGGTTGCAGAGAGAGGATCTTTCACGGTTAGTAAGCATGGATGAAAGCATAAGGAGAAGAAGAGGGATTCCGAGCCAAGACGAGGATGCTGCATTAGCTTTGAGGTTGTAGAGAGAAGAATTCATGGAGTCTTTCAAGGGAAGTTCTTAGCAGCAAACGAGAACAACCACTCTTTCTTTAGCTAGAGCAAATTTGAGAGAAATGGCGTCTAGAACCATTATCATTCGCACGAGAGGCCGAGTATAAGATTTCAAAGCTTCTTCATTGTTGTACTTCTGATGCAATCTACTAGATTGGGCAACACTAATAATCAAAAGAAAAAAAAATTGTTTTGAAATGAAAAATTAAAATATTTATTTTTCAAATCAACACTCTCGTTTCGTGTTTTCTCTGTAAACACATGCGGAGACCTTTTAGTCTCAAAACACTGTTTTCCACTTTTAATTACCTTTTTGGAATTTTCTATAAACACTTATTTTCACAATTGAACCCATAAATGTTATTTATAAAATCAAGTGAATATTTGAAGAAATATTATTAAAATATTCACTTTGGTCATTTTCATTTTATCATCTCGTTTGTATCACCTATCGGGATAAATTTAGGTTATTTTCTTTTTCACCATTTTCAAAAACATGAATATTTTAAAATTAATTATCAGTATATTCATGTTTTATGAAAACTAATCAATTTCTCGATTTTCGTGGTTGGAAATCGTTTCTCGTAATGAAAAATCATTTATTGTGATTTTCAGTAATTTTTTTTCAATAATTTTTAGCAGTATAATGGCTGCCGATTGGCTAGCCTCCTGCACGAAAAATACAGTTTAAATCTCAACCGGTAAATCACCACAATTTTTCCAACCAATCATTATTAATAGCATTTATAAAAATTAAATGCATAATTTAAAACATGTGTGTTAAATATCCTTACAGGCTGCACATGTCTCCCTTACCTGTCTCGGTTCGGCGATTGCCTCTCGAAAGTCGCGCCCGTGTTCACCTCGCCCGATTCCATCCGCTCGGTTATTGAGGGAATTTTTTGGAAATTAAAATTCTAAAATTTACAATTTTTTCATAATTATTTAAATAAATAAATTATTTAAATAATTTAACACTTTCCGGGATTTCTTACTGATTTTCGAAATTTCTGAGATTTCCCGTAATTTTTGAATTCTCGGAAATTTTTCAAATTCTCGAAATTTCTTTTCTTTTCCTCTTTCTTCTTTTTCCTCTTTCTTCTTTTCTTTTTCTTTTTCCTTTTTCTTTTCTTTTTTTTTCTTTTTCTTTTTCTTTCTTCCCAACCGGACCGGTCACCTCCCTCACCGACGGTTCTCCTCCGGTGTTCGGTTCTCCGGTGGTTCGATGGCTCAGCAGCTGGCCGGCGTTGAGACAAACTTGGCGGTGGCCTCAGCTCGACCTGGATCGGTGGCACGGCGGCGGATCTACTCGGTTTGCCTCGGTTTCTTCTCCTCCTCCGTTCGGCCTTTCCCCGCCGTTGGTGTCCTCACCGGTGGCTCTCTTCTTCTTCCCCTCACCTCCGCCGAGGTTCGGGTGGCAGTGGAGGTGCCAGGACCGGCCGGCACCGCCGTTTTCTTCCTCCTTTCTCTTCGGTTTTCTTCGCCGATTTCGCCTCTATTCCGTTTCTGTTTCTTCTGTTTTCCGTCACTGGTCGTCTCGTCTTCCTCTCCTTGGTTCACCGGCGACGTCTCTCGCCTAGTCTCCTCCTTCCTTTTGGCCGGCCGACGTGGTCGGCTTCCTCACGGGAAGAATCAGGATTCTTCTCGATTCTTTCTTCTCTTTTTTTTTAAAATTTTTTTATTTAATTTCCTATTACAATTATTTATATATATATATATATATATATTACACTTATATTATATATATTATATAATATTAGTATCTTATACATATAGTATAGTACTATATATATTTATATTATATATATAAATGTATATATATTATATATTAACAAAATACATATTTAGTGTGTGCGTGTGTGTGTATATATATATTTGTTTACTTTAAATTACATAACATTTATATAAACATTTATATAAATGTAATACTACTATATATATTGTATTTACAATATATATCTATTCAAACTTTAGTGTAAGTTAATATTTACATTTTTTTCTTATATGTATATATTTATATATACATACTTATATACATAAGTACTATTTAAATTAATCAAAGAGTATATAGATACATATATACATACCATTGTATTTTCAATGTATATATATACTATACAGTATTTAAGTACCTATGTACTTTGTATAAAATACATTTATATAATATATAATTATATAAATATACTTTATATTCTTTTCTTCATCTTTCTTATTTAATTTGGATTTCATTTTTCCAAATTAAATTTCCTTCTTTCCTTATTTAATTTCCTTCACTCGGATTTCCACAATCCGTCACTTCCTCAATCCTCGGGATTTTCACCCTATTTTCATATACTTTAAATTATATTTACTTATTCCACTAAATTTCACATATTGATGATTTCCAATAAATGAAAAATTTACGGTTATCACATCACCTTTGTTTCTTTGCTCAACCAATTCCTCAATGTCTTTAGACGTTGCTTTTGGCAAAGGCTGAAGATTAGGATCAAGAATATAGAGCACCTCTAAATTGCTGTCAACAACCATACCATCTTGTCTTTCCAAGTCGTGAAATTTGTACCATCAAAATGATCAAGCTCGATAAAGTCTTCATCCACAATGAGAAATGCATAACTTATCTTGGTTTTCACAATGATATATTTTTTAAATTGTTAGAAAAATAGTGTTGAAAAGAATATGATGCTTTGAGTCATGTGTTTCATACACTTTCTTAAAGAATCTATTGACTAATTCTCTCAATAGGAAAGCAAAAAAACCAAGTCTCCTTCAGGTTAAAACAAGCAAACTAAAACTCACTTAAGAAAGAAGTAGAAACTTTTAAAAACTTTTCAGAATGCAAAGATATATTTTTCTGACAAAGTAGAGGACTTTATATAGATCTCAAAAGATGTCATTTTAAAGGACATAATCCTTTTTTATGTCTTAACAATTTAAAAGTTATTATTAAAAAAATAACTTGCACATGCTGGTGCATTTGTCAAACTGTGCAAATTCACCATTTGTACCATTTGGTCAATAATTTTAAACTTCCTTACATTTATTGCATACTATAATTGATGAGAGCAAAATAAACCTTAAGAAAAGTGGTATTAGCACTTAAAAAATTAGACATTGATATTATATTAGCAGCATGCTTTGAAGTCATTTTTTGTATTAATTTTTACAAAGATAAAAAATATAAATAAAAATAAAATATAAAGTTTATCAATAAAATAAAAAAAAAGTTTGGAAGTCTCAATTAAAAATATAAAGTATCTTAAACAATTAGTCCGATTAACACAAATATGAAATAAATTTTATAGTTTTAGTCAATTTTGTATATAAGTTTTATCAAATCTTTAATCCATAATAATTTTATTTCATTTTTATATTATATAATCATATCGTCCCTAAAATTTTTAGATCTGAATTTTATAAAATATTGTGACCATGCAAATCGTGTCAAATCAAAAATGGAATAGTAAGAGATAAGCTAATAATGAATGCGATAGAAGGGAATTAGAATAATGAAGTAAAGAAGACAGGAAAGAAGAGGAAATTTTAAAAGGAGAACTAGCTTTTCTTTCTAAATTCTGATCTTTTCACTGTTCAATTCTTACTTTTATCTGTCTTTTAGTGTTATTTTCGAGTTATCTTTTTCTGAATTCAATTGAAAAAATTGGTGGAAAATGGAGCCAGAAAAGAACGGTGGGAGGGGCAAGAAATAAAATGATGTAGATGTATTTCGCCGGATTTAATTATGTGATTATTATGTCAAACAGAAATATTGGGGATTTTTTTTCCTTTGTTTATTAGAGAAAATGTCTTACATGTGTCCCATGTGGCTCTTAATCAAGCTATGCCTTTAACAAAATTAATAATTAGTATATAGACAATTGGAGAACATATTGTTCTTAGCTTGCAACACATTTTAGTTTCCAGAGTAGTATAATCCTACTGTATTGTATTCGCAGGCTAGACCCAAAAATCTTTGCCCCTTTATATCCTTTTTCTTATATGGGTTAATTATTGATTAATAATAATAATTAAAATAACATATATAATTTTTCATTCAAAAAATAAATCGAAATGAAGGGAAAATTTTGAAGTTAAACTTGAAAGGTTTGGAAAAGTATATGTATATCTACATGCAAATATATTAAATATTGATTGTTTTAAAAATTTATATCAAAATTTTCAAATAAATAATTATATGTTATGATTCATTTTCTCGATTTCAAATTTGATTGGATTGGAGTTTTAATATCATTTTTTTGGCGCTACAATCGGGTACATGATTTTTATAAAAAAATGAAGGATCTTGATCATGACATAAAATGTTGAATAATTTAATCGGATTCATTTAGGTTTTAGGTATAACTTTTTTGGAACATTGAATATCTTAAATTGAGGTGAAGATGGTATAGCAACAAAATTTCCTCACAAATATGATTATCACACCAAACGTCTGATAGTAATCACCGATGTACTAAAATTGATTCTTTTAAATTAAATTTTTTTTGTGTAAATTACAGTGTTTTCATCCTTTTTTAACAATCTGAGACTAATTTTGTTTAAGATTTTATCACAGTTAAAACTTCTCATCCTTTTCCAAAAGTGTATTTAGTAGGAGTCGAACCGGAGAATTTTTCTCACAAACTCAACCTGCATTGCTAACTGAGCCACAACCCATTGGTCTCTTAACTTAAAATTTCATTTTCACCTAACTTTGTACAAATAAATTCTAAAGACAATAAACGTTATAAAATCTTAAATTTTTTTGTAACCCTAAAATGTAAAAGCCTAGATTTCATGATCATTATAAAAGGAAAAAATATGTGTTCAACGTGAAAAAAAAAAGAACTAATAACCTATTAATTTTTTTTTCTTTTTTGGTCTTTTTGAATAAGAAATCAATAACATTAATTTAAGCCAACGACTTCTTAACCTAATGGTTAAAGATAAGTTGTGGCATATTGTAAGTCTTGGGTTTGAATCCAGCACCCCCATCTCCAGTTATTTAATATTCCTCTTGTAACAAAAAAAATAACATTAATTTAAAAGTTTGTATATGATGCATTGACAGTGTATAGTTTCTATACATTATTAATGCATCAGAAGTTGACACCTTATCAATAGGCCTTTATGAGCAAATTTAAAAAATTTATTTATATTTGCATATAAGGGTCTATTGATAAGGTGTCAACTTCTGGTGTATTGACAGTGTATAAAAACTATATACTATCAATACATCGTATATAAATCCTTAATTTAAACCATGGACGGCTTCATTTTGACATCTAAATTTGAAAACAAGTTTTTTTGTACTAAGTAATTATAATTTGGAAGTACTAAAGCTATGTTGTTAATGACAATTGTTTAAAGTTAACGTGTAAAATATTAATTAATAAGTGTTTATTGATTTTGATTCATTAACAATTGTTTAATTAATTTTAAATATGATAATTCATGGGCTTGTATCGTATTTATTTTGTATTAAATATGTATAAAATATTTAAATTAACATGTCATAATTTATATTTTGTATAAACATGCTAAACAAGAAATAAATTTTATATCTTTTGTCACAACTTTAATTTATATTATTTTTCATGTTTTTTATTTCGCACAGAAAGTAATTAATTTGTTGCTTAGAAATAACCAAAACTCTAGCTTCTTTAGCATTATATCTGAGATTTTCAAGGCATAGATTTTTTCGAATTAGTTTATTTAATAATGATGAGAAAAATTTAAAACTATCACTAATGAAATTGATATTATATAGTAACATTTTTTTACAACATACCACCATGTATTATTATTTAAACGTTAGTAAAAAAATTAACTGCTATATAATTGATGGGATATTAGTAAACTAATTTCATAGTATATAACAATGAGTTTGTATATGATGCACTGGCAGTGTATAGTTTCTATACACTGTCAATGCATTAGAGATTGACACCTCATCAATAGGCTCTTATGGGCAAATTAAAAAAAATTATTTATATTTGCATATAAGGACTTACTGATGAACTTTGTTATAAGATACTATAAAAGAAGCAAACAAATGCTATTTTTTTAATTTTGTTGTAACAAATATTCAAAAAGAACTTTGTTAAAAACTAAATTTGTTCTATTCCTTGAAAGTTGAAACATTATAATACCTAAATTTCTCTCTACTTTCTTTTTCGCAAATTTCCTCCCCCAATATATCAAAATTTTATTTTATATCCATAATTAGTTAGATCCCAATTTTTGTTAGACTTTGTCATTTTCCATTTTGTTAAGCTTAATACAAACAAATAGAAAGAAAAGAAAAGAAAAAAAGAAAGTGAAAGACAGAAACAATTAAAAAATACCTTCAAATTTATTTTTAAAGTTTGCAAAAAAACTCTTACTTGTAATATTCTCACAAATGTAAAATATAAGTAAATTAAGAATGAAAGAAAACAAAATATAATTAATTTTTAAACTTTTTTAAATTTGAATAAAAATCAAACCCATATAAATAAGAATTCTTAGACAAAATTAAAATGTCACGATTATTTTTGAAGCTTTAATTTTTTATATATTTACATAGAGTGTTTCAAATAATTTTTCTTAAGAAAAAGTTTAAAATAAAAAAGATAGTACTTACTAATCATTACCTGACAAAAACGCGTATCCAACAACAAAATTTTACTCAAACAGATAACGTGTCGTTCAGAGAACATTAACAAACTAAACACAGCGACAGAAAAAGAGACAAAGCTTTAAAAACTAGCTCAAAGTCTTTACTACACTCATCGGTCCAAAAAGAAAGAAAAGCTAAATTCAAGGTGACAAAATTGAAAATTCCAACACTATTTTTTCTTTATTTAATTAAATCTCTGAATTTACCATCAATTTTTTTTTTGTTACTCCTTTAAATTCTCTCTTCTCTTTATTTTCTTCCTTCGAAAAAAAAAGGCTTGCATTTCAGATTTTGATCTTCTGCCTGTTGTACCGGACCCGACCCGGATATGTTTACACATTCCTCTTCTTCATTGTCTCCTTTTCTCTGCAGAGTCTCTTAGAGAGATTCCATTTCTGGAAAAAGGCTGTGGCTTTTTTTTTTCTCTGGTTTCTTTGTTCTTAAGGTGCATATTTTATTTGATTTTGATCCTTTTTTGGTTAACTTTTCTGGGTTTTTCTTTGTTTTATAATTCTGTTATGTTTTATCGGTTTTGCTTATAATGTCTGCATTAAAATTCATTTATCATTGGTTTTTTCTATTAGATTTTCTTTGTAGAGTTATTTGCTTTTGTTTCTTTTTCCAACACGTCCGACTTTTCCTACTAATTAAATTTGTGTTTCTCCCTCTGATTTTCATTATCGGATTCTTTTTGCTCAGTAGCAGCGTTGGCTTTAATTTTTTTCTTTCTCTAGTATTCATTTTAATAATTTTTTTTTATGGATATTTGCTTTTGATTTTCCCAACATATTATTGATTTCTCACTAAAGAAGCTATATTCTTTCATAAATCATAACAAGATCGTCTGTTTTGTTTTTGCCAATTTACAGTTTTGGATTCAAAGTTTTTGTTTGTTCCTTACCATTTTCTAAGAAATAAAATATGATGTTAATTTTGTCATTGTGAAGTCGTTTTCGCATTATTTTGTTTGAAGTTCGAACTTCCTTTCAATGTGGAAAAAAAGAAATCTTTTTCAGTTTAGGTTGTGTTTATCCTATTACAAGTTCCATTTTTGGATTCATAATTTTATTGTTAAAATTATTTTTCTTTGTTACATTCTAATATTTAGCACTCAGATTTCACTTTATCCCTTTCTGATGTGGGACAAATTTCATTCATTTTAATTTTTCGGTACATCAACTTTTCTTAATGATTTTGTAAAGTTGTCCTCAATCCTCTTCATTTTGTCTCTTTAACCTCATTGGATGTGGAGCCTGAATTGTCTTTCTTTACAGCTTTTCCATTTTATATTTCTAGCTAAACTTCAAAGAGGTTCTGCTTCCAGTTTAAACAGGGGTCTTCCTCACATTGATCATCCAAAGTGTTCACAAATTATTTGTTTTGTTGATTTTGGATTTTATCAAGGGTCTTTTAAGGTTCTTTTTCTTTTTCCTTCTTAAAATAGTTTTTCTGATTTCATGAATATGGCCGGCTTAAGCTCTAGAATCCATGATGAGAACTTTTATTCGGTTCTCAGTTCAGTTGTTTGAATCTATTTTTGTTTGATAATATATTCTTTCTATCGGACATGTTTGTTTGAACTGATCATGTGATAATGCCAACCATATGTTGCAAGTTCTTTTATCTTTGTAGAGTACCTTAGGCTTCCTGCAAAAAGGTTGGCATATCTAATGTAGACAATGTTTTCTGTTAACCAGAGTTCTGCAATTAAGCAGTCTTAATGGGGAGTTGTGTATCAACACCTGCTAACAGAATCAATGCAGAGAGAAGGCCCCGTCGTCGTAGGTTCAGAAATCGCCGTGGGAAGTTCTCTGGCTCTATCACAGATGGAACCAAGAAAAGGAATAGTGATGCTCGTGTAACAGATATAACTGTTAGCGAATATTTACATATGGAATTTGAGAAGGGTGCAACCACTGCTTGTAGAAGATCTGAGGTTTCAAACTCAACATTCCATCTCAACCAAATGCAGTGGCATCTTAGTCAAGTTGATGCAAATGGTGGGTAATTTCCTTTCATCAATATTAATAGTCTTTGCAGATACATTTTGCTAAAGAATATTAAAAGTTACCAAAAACTCTGAAGTGCTATTTAATACTAGATTTATAGTATATTGTAACTAGAAAAGAAAATTGAAATTGACTATGGAAGTTTGTTTTCTGCAGTAGCTTGCCAAGAGGATGCTTGGTTTGATTCAGTCAGTATTCTTGAATCTGACTCAGATGATGAATTCATCAGCGTTCATGGAGGTAACAAAAGATTCAACTTTTCCTTGATTGTATATAAAGGAGTGCTGTAAAAGAAAATAAAGCATGATGGTGATATTAGAAACTGTTTTGAGTTGTTGAGTGTGCAGTTCTATATTGCTAATTCTGAACAGACAAGGGGAAGATTTAATCATCTATGACCATCTTATGTATATGATCATAATTTTTCTATTCCAGATGGTTTTCCATCAGTCGGCAATGCAATTGGGAATGTATCAAGTGGTCAGGTGCTGCAGTATGAAAGTTCTTCATGCTTTGTGGATGGAAAGTGCAAATATGAAGAATACCAAGAAAGTTATTTAAAAAAAGATGGAGGTAAAATGAGAAAAGATGAACTGAAAGAATCAAACCGGTTTTCTCTCATAAGCAGCCAGGGTCATGAGCTTTCATGCTTTGGAAAGGCTGATGAAATTTGTAAGAGGAGGAAGAAATTGTTAGATCATTCTTATGGAAGCTTTAAAGGTCAGAAAGAGAATAGGCGTAATTCTGAAGACAAAAACTTAAGATCTGGATTATCCAGAATGGTTCCTTCTGTGAGTTTCAATGAGAAGATTTTGACATCAAGTTTGGCTTCACAACCCCAAAGAAAAAAATCTGCAGTTTTTAAGCTTTCTTTTAAGAGGAGATCTTGTGATGCAGAAGACAAACTCGACGAATGTAAGTAATTCAAGTTAATTTTATTTCTGTATGAAATTTTGAGGATTTATAGAAGCTGATATATCTTTTCCCTGTCCTTGTGGTAGAAATTCTACCCTTCTCTTTTTGTGGTCATGTTGTAAGTGCCAATATATTGATCGTATTTTCTTCTCAAAATATTGTTTTCTACTTTTTGACTTAAATGATGTACTCCTAAAGTTGAATATTATATATAATATCAACTTCATTGATGCATATACAGGTTCATCAAAAAGATTTTTATATCGTCCAAGAGCAGGATGTATAATTCCGTGTAGCAAGGATGAGAAGGCAAATCGAGGATGTTGGTCTGAGATTCCAACTTCAACTTTTAAACTTCGAGGCGAGACCTATTTCAAGTATGCCAATGATTCTCACCCTTGATTTCTGGCATTTGTGCAGTTGTACTAGCTAGTAGTTATTCTATTGAAGTTCACGATTGTAGCTTTATACAATTTTATCCTCTTAATTCTTAACTTAGAATTGTTGATTTTTTTGACATACAGAGATAAACGGAAATGTCCTGCTCCAGATTACTCTCCATATACTCCAATAGGTGTTGACTTGTTTATCTGCCCCAGAAAGATAAATCACATTGCCCAACATATTGAGCTTCCTAATATAAGGGCAAATGGGAAAGTCCCTCTTCTTCTGGTTGTTAACATTCAGGTATTTCTACTATGGTTATAACTTCTTCTCCCTTTTAACCTTTGTGGGGTAACTTGCTGGAATATTGCACTGCAATTTCACCAGTAAAAAATGCTTTCTGGTAATTTCTTGTATTGTATCTTACTATTTGTTCTGTGTGTCCTGTTTCAGTTGCCTACTTATCCTGCTGCAATGTTCCTTGGTGATAGTGATGGTGAAGGAATAAGTCTTGTTCTCTATTTCAAAGTTTCTGAGAATTTTGAAGAAGTCATCTCACCTCAATATCAGGAGAGCATCAAGGTAACATTATATGATTTCATATTATTCAAGTCATGACCTTAGCTACTGTAATTCTATAGCTCCAGGGCTCACTATAGTCTGCAGCATAATGAGGATAATCATTAGTAATATCTGTAGTCACGGTACTAGAGGGGTTCTTAATCTGCTGCCTTAGACAAAATGATTCTAAGCCATTCCTCTTTGCAACTAGAGAATCCACTTAGTAGATTGAACTAAAAGCTCTTACTCATTTGGGTGCTATTTCTATACATGGAGATGTACATTTTTAAGCTTTGTTGTCTTCGGCATGGACATTCATGCTTCATTTCTTTTAAACTGCTCTTTTCAATTTGTGCTATTGGCTAAAGAGTTTCTGCTTTTGCTCCAGAAATTGGTTGATGATGAGATGGAAAAGGTTAAAGGATTTGCGAAAGACTCTACCGTTCCCTTCAGAGAAAGGCTAAAGATCATGGCTGGCTTGGTTAATCCTGATGAACTTAATTTGAGTTCTACTGAAAAGAAACTTGTAAATGCGTATAATGAAAAGCCAGTTCTCTCACGCCCTCAGCACAATTTTTACAAGGTATAACATAAGTTTCTACTTTGTTTATTGGCTCTATTGAAGCATACTCGACATCTAAGTCTGTTCTAGAGTCATAAGAGCATAAAACCTTTAAATATAGTTCCTTTCAGCTTGAATTTGTTTTAGCTTTTCTGTATTTAAAATGCATATACCATGCACCAATGATAGTAATTTGTAACTACCAAGTCAATTGCAGCATAGGATCAGTTTCGAGGCTGTTGATTCTATCTCTCATGCAGGGCCCTAATTACTTCGAGATTGATTTGGACATTCATCGCTTCAGTTATATATCAAGAAAGGGACTCGAGTCATTTCGAGATCGTTTGAAAAATGGAATACTTGATCTGGGTTTAGCCATCCAGGTAAGACACCAATCTGACTGCATTCATATTCTGGGATCTGTGTTAAATAGACCAGTCAATGACTGGTCATCCATAAATCAAAGAAAAAACCAAAAAGAGTAAGGAATCTGTACTCGAAATACTGTAACTTCCTTCGAACAACTTCTCAATATTTACTTTGGTCTAATGACCTTTGCCATCTATTGACAGGCACAAAAACAAGAGGAACTTCCGGAGAAAGTGTTGTGTTGTTTGAGACTGAACAAGATCGACTTTTCGGATCTCAGCCAAATACCTACTCTTAGGACTGCTCCTGATAATTGACATGGTTGTGAAGGTGCAGAATATGACTTGCAAGATTTAGAAACTCTTGTATAGAGGATCAAGATGTTCATTTTGTACAAGCTCACTTGTTACAATTCCAGACTTCACTGATGAAAGAAAAGAAAAGCTTTACTTCTAATATATTGATGAAATGATTAAATCTGACCAGATAACAATGTTTACACACACGCTTTGTAATACAAGTTTACAATGAATCTAGAACCCTAAACTTGCCTAGGAGTCCAACTTCGACAATCCATCGGCAGTAAAACTTGTCGGAGTTCTGAAATATAATAGTTGGCTAACATTAAGGCATTACTTGATGGAATGGAAAAAAATATAGAAAGATTTTTGAAGAAGAAAGTAGGGATTTTTATTGACTTAAAACAGATTCAGTAGAGATAATATGTTCTACAAACTTAGGAATTTCCTCTACCCATATTTGTTGCTCAGTACAATTAATTTGTTGCTCAGTACAATTAATCACATGTTTTGCTAGCAGATGAGCTGCCATGTTCCCTTCTTGCATAGTGTGAATAATTGTGTGGGATCTAAATTGCCTCAGGTGTATTTTAGCGTCATCTAATATTGTTCTCACAATAGAGAGGTCCTCTTCTTTTCCAGCAAGCTTCCGTGCAACTATAGATGAATCACCTTCTAGTTTGATATTCGCCATTCCCAAGTTAACTGCAAAAGTTATTGCTTCCAGAGCTGCCTGTGCTTTAGCCATTAAGGGGTCAGAGCAATTTTGTATACTTGCAGACAGTGCACCCATAACGTTTCCCATTCCATTCCTAATGATAACCCCAATACCTGCTGTATTGTTTTCTTTATTGATGGCCCCATCAAAGTTGACCTTATAATTGTCTCTAGTAGGTCCTTTCCATCTGCATTGACTCCTCTGCTCCCTGTTATGCTCCTTGAAGTTCACTATGTTAAATTCATCAATGTATTGGTGGACAAAGTTTGCTGTAGCTGTTGGTCCCCTTGCATGATTATTATGAAGTTCTCCATTCCTGTTGTTCCCAAAGAGTCAAAGCAAGCTGCTGAAACTGGATCGGGTCCAAATCTTTATTCAACCATGATTCCCATCTTTCATCCTCCCAATTTTGCTGATTATCCAATGAAAAACGCAAGCTATTCTGTTAGCTTTAAATTGACATGTGTATTTTGAAATGACAAAAACTTAAGTAATATTAAGTGTTTAATTCTATATTGTAAATTTGCTTTAACAATTACATGATTTTCTCAAACCATCTTAGGTGTATGAATCAAAACTAAGACCATGATTTAGTTGTTTATTCATATTGGTCTTGACACTTTATAAAATGCCTTTGAATATTGTCATTAAATAATTTTCTCAAAGAAAATATGGATTACATTTTTAGAAAATTACTTAATAAGTCTTTGGACAAAGTCTTCATTTGAGAAAGTCAAGAAAAACTTTCATAAAATTGAAAAATGTCTTTGGATGACTTAAAACCAAACATCACATCATTTCTAGCCCAAAATAGCCTAGAAAAGTGCAGGAAAATAAAGAAGGATCAATCCTACAATGGCAGAATGCATCAGGAAGGGAAAAATAAGGGAGAGGATCGATCCCCTATGGCAAGGGCTCGATCCCCATTTGGTAGAATGCTTTCTGAAGCTATGGGATCAATCCCCTATGGCTAAGGATCGATCCCTTATCAAGAGAACAATGCCCAACGGCTAGTTTTTGAGGGTTTCAACGGGAAGAATTGTATTAAATGCTCCAACAACCGTCCTCAGCTCTTGGGGGACTATAAATATATGCACTTATGAAGATTAAAGAGAGAACAAGCAGTCATCATCTTCTCTAAGCTTCAAGAAAGACTTCAAAGCTCACAATCTATTCTTTGCACTTCATTTGTGTATTTTCTACCTTCAAGAAATTCTATCTTGTACACAACACACTCAAACTAATCTCTGTACTTCAAAGGGGAGTGTAAGCTTGTGAGGCTATCTTGTAAGAGTGTAGGTAGCTTTGCAAGGGAATAGATTAAGAAGGTTCTTCCTAAGCCTACAAAAGGAAGTGTAAAAGGTCTCTCTACACCTTGAAGTGGATTGTATTGATTTACAAAGAAGAGTGGAATCAACCCCTTGACAAGAGGATCAAGGAGAGAGGACGTAGGCAAGAGATTGACCGAACCTCTATAAATATTATGTTTGCTTCTTCTCCCTTACTCTTATTTACTGCATTTGTTATATTATTGCATAAATTGTTTTATTTGTTAGCTAAGTCTTTAAAAACTCAATTTTAGTCAATAAACCGATTCACCCCCCTTTCGGTAGAGCCAACAATTGATATCAAAGCTTGGGCTCGAGATTGATTTTGAAGTAATTTTCATCGAGTATAAACGATCTAGATGGCTCAAAATAGTGTAGCTACACCCTTAGTAGGAGAGGGGCACTCTATTGTTAGGCCACCACTCTTCAATGGTGAAAATTATGCATATTGGAAGACTAGGATGATGTTATTCATTCAAGCTAACAATTATGAAGTGTGGAGAATTATTGTCAAAGGTCCCTTAGTTCCAATTAAGAAAGTTGATGAAGAAGAAGTGCCAAAGAAAGAGGATAAATGGGATACAAATGATTTTAGAATTGCACAATTAAATGCTAAGGCAATGCATATATATTTTTTTTTGCACTAGGACCCAATGAATATAATAGAGTCTCACAATGTGAAAATGCAAAACAAATTTGGGATAAGTTAGCAATTACTCATGAGGGAACTACACAATTCAAGGAGAACAAAGTAGGCATGCTCACTTAAGATTATGAGCTATTCAAAATGAAGAGTGATGAAACCATTAGCGACATGTTTACTAGATTTACTGATATTATAAATGGTCTCAAGTCCTTAGGAAAGACATACTCTAATGTTGAAATGGTTAAGAAGATTCTCAATAGCTTACCTAAATCATGGGAAGCTAAAGTTATAGCTATTGAGGAATCAAAGGATCCCTACACCCTTTCTTTAGATGAACTCATAGGATCTCTACTCACCTGTGAGATAAAACTTAAGAGAAATCAAGAACCTCCTAAGAAAGTTGGAGTTGATTTGAAATCTACCAAAAATAAGGAATCCAAAGATGATCATGACGATAGTGGTGATGATGATGATGTTGAGATGGCTATGTTTGCAAAGAGATTCAACAAATTTATGAGAATGAGAGCTAATGGAAACTCTAGGAAACCCCTTAGGAGAGATTCTAGTAAGGGAGAAACAAGTAAAAAAGAAAAGGATCCAATTATTTTGTTCTGAATGTAAAAAACTTGGTCACATTAAATTTAATTGTCCTCTTTATAGAAAACAAAGTGAGAAGAAGCCAAAGAAGAAGGCAATGATGGCTATATGGAGTGATAGTGATTGCTCTGATAAAGAAAATGTTGAAGATGAAGTAGCCAATCTTTGCTTCATGGCTATTGAAGATGAAAAGGTAAAATCCAATTCATTTGATACTAATGAATAAACATTTGATGAGTTAGCAAATGAATTTGAATGCATGAATATAAAATATAAGAAAATGATTTCAAAATTGAAAAAGGAAAATGATATGCTCATGAATGCCAAGTTAGAATGTGAAAAGAAATTAGAAAATGTAAATATAGAAATTGAACAGTTAAATAAAAGGAACATCAGTTTGCAAAACTTATTTTCTAGATTCTATATGTGTGACGTCCTCGTCACTAACCAAATAACAACTAACTTTTACTTCAATTAACAAATAAATCGACTAGTTTATCCGATGTCAACCTACCTTACTGGATGCTTTAGGCATTTTTATCAGAGTATAATATCTAATTTCACATGCATAAAAATTTTCATTTATAAACATGTGTCATGTACATCAGGATCTCAAATATTCAGACAACCTAATTCCCCACATATACAAAACTGTAGTATCGTACTGTACATTAGCCGAAGTAACGGCCGACTAAATATACCTTCACGGGATAAGTAGGAAGCGTGCCCCGAAGGTATCTCAAAATCCCAAAAGATGCTCCTCTATCCGGAGCGGAATTACTTCAAGTAATCTGTATGAAAAATAGTTGTAAATGAGTGAGTTTACGCTCAGTAAGAAACTTATGTAAAAGAGCGTACTATATCACTATATGCAGCTTTCCTGCTTGGCTCTATAATGTCATGTAAAATCATTATAAAGCATATTTCGTATATTTCTTTCGCAAATATCAAATACAAGTAAATCATGCTTTCGAACATTTCCACGGATCTCAAATCACGTGAAATCAAATAGGTAATTATAAATATTTTCAAATAGATGGGAGACAATTTATATCCAACAGAATCATGCACCAAGTAATTCTCATCATGGATACCGCAAATATATCCCATAGGGATAATCCAGAGAGATAATGGATACAGCAAATATATCCCATAAGGGATAATCCAATATAAGGATCTCATGAGGATACCGCAAATATATCCCGTAAGGGATAATCCTGAGAGATATCAAATAAATGGCGTACCCACGTATGGGCCAGGGATCCTCCCCAAAGCCGAATCAAATAAGAGACTCATGGCCATTGTCTATAGCCCACAGTTTCACTAGTCAGGTGCCGTACTGCGGGTCTGAAGGCTGGACTAGAGCTCCTCAGTCAAATACAAGTAACAAATAGTGTGCATGCTCTCTTGAGAGATTCATAGTCTCCAAAACCTTATTCATATAGGTTTTAAACAAGTATGAATATCCTTCCTTAAAACAGGTTCTCAAAACCTTTCTTTCAAATAGGCAGTCGACTGGTCATTATGGCAGTCGGCTGCTATCACATAATTTGCTTTATTGAATTTCCTTCCCTTTTTGAAATTCAAATATTTCATTTTTCAAAATACAAATAGGGCAGTCGATTGGTCTCAAATAGCAGTCGACTGGTTTTGAAACAGAATGTTTCCCGAAAATTAGCAGTCGACTGGCCCCCTTGGCAGTCGGCTGGTTTTGAAATAGAATGCTTCTGGACAAATAGCAGTCGACTGGCTCCCCCTGGCAGTCGATTGGTTTGAAACAGAATGGTTTCTGAAAAAATAGCAGTCGACTGGCTTACATAGCAGTCGACTGGTTTTGTCTCGGTTTTCGAAAAACGACGTTTTGGATGTCTCTAGGCAGTCGGCTGCTAATTAAGGCAGTCGGCTGCTAATTAAGGCAGTCGGCTGCTCCTAGCCTAATTGGTACTAGGAGTAGGACCCAAATTGCCCCTTTTTCCTACACTTCAAGCAACTGTTGTTTCTCTCCAAGACAGTTAAAATAATTGAAAACATGCGGACATAGCCACCCTACGTCCGTTACATAAATTCCTTACCTCAATCGAGATTAATCCACAAGCTTGATAGCCAATCTACCCTTGTCCTTTTTCACTTCTTCAAGCTGTAAGCATCATAACAATTAAAACCAAATAAACATACTAATTCAACTCTATACAACTCCAAACCCTCAACAAAATCAACAAAAACCATTTACTTTCTTACCTTAACAATTAACCAAAATTTCAGGATTTTAGATCTCCTTATTCACTTGGATTCAACCTTTCATATTAAAGGCATAGGTTGAGCTATCGATAAGGATCGTTTTTCGTTAGAGAAGCTTAACGAATCGATGGCCTGAAATGGTGGTTTGTCAAGGTGAGAAGCTTGAACACTTAGAGAAAATGGAAGCAACGAGAGGGAGAGGAAGATGGGCTGTGTCGTGGTGTGCAAGAGATGATGATGATGAGTCATGTTATCTCATTTAATGCCCATTAATGCATCCTAATCCCTTCATCATCCTATCTCAGCCATTGACCATCCATTGACCCCTTTTTGACCATTGATTCTTTGACCATTAATTGCCTTAATTCCCTTTATGTCCCATGCATCATTTACAATTTCAGAATTTCACATTTATTTCCTTAATCCATGCTGGAAAACTGTACAAGTATGGAAAATTTACAGAATTTTGGGGATTTCACAATATGGGTCAACAAAAACTTGATCACATGTTAGAGACCCAAAAGCATTCTTTGATAAAGGAGTAGGTAATAATGCTTTAAATAAGGAAACTCATTTCAAAAATTTTCTTGTTAAGGATGAAAAATCTGTGTTGTGCACTTTATGTAATAAATTAGGACACTCTTTACAAGCATGAACATCTAGAAAGACCACCAATAGAAGAAAAATAGCTATGAAGATTTGGGTGCCCAAGCATGTTTTGAATTCAAATGATGAATTATTGAGAATGAAATGGATCCCTAAAGGATCAAAGATTATTAGTACTAACTTTCAAGGACTCAAGAAAATTTGGGTACCTAAGACAACAGTTTGATGTATTTGTTTGTAGGAGGAAGAGCATTGCTACAAGGCTAAGTCTAAGGAGCATTGGTACCTTGATAGTGGATGCTCAGACACATGACCAGTGACAACAGCCAATTCAAAATCCTAAAACTTAAAAGTGGTGGAAAAGTCACATTTGGGGACAATTCCAAAGGACAAATTGAAGGAATTTGCTCCATTGGTAACTCTTCCTCTACTATTGAAAATGTTTTGTATGTTAGAGGATTAAAACATAACTTACTTAATATTAGTCAATTGTGTGATAAAGGTTTTAAGGTTGTGTTTGATGCTTTGTGTTGTCATGTTCTTGATGCTAAAACTAATCAAATTCTTTTCATAAGACATAGACAAGGATATATTTATATTGTACACTTAGATGAGCTAAATAACAAGAATATATGTTTTATGGCCACAAAAGAAGATGAACCTTGGTTGTGGCATAGGATATTAGGTCATGTTAGTATGCATGTTTTATCTAAATTAGCTAAAAGAGACTTAGTTGTAGGATTGCCTAAACTTCAATTTGAAAATGATAAGGTGTGTAAGGCTTGTATAAGAGGAAAGCACAAGAGAATATCTTTTAAATCTAAAAAGTGCGTTACCACCTGTAGGTCACTCCAACTCCTCCACTTAGATCTTTTTGGACCAACTAGAACCACTAGCTTAAGAGGGAAACACTATGGTTTTGTCATAGTTGATGACTATACTACGTTCACTTGGGTGTTCTTCTTAAGTGTGAAAAATGAAGCCTTAGACAAATTCATCATTTTTTCAAAACTTGTTCAAAATGAAAAGGGTTATTCAATTACTAGCATTAGAAGTGATTATGGAAAAGAATTTGAAAATCTTGGTCTTGATGATTATTGTAATGAAAATGGAATTAGCAATAATTTTTCAACTCCTAGAACTCCTCAACAAAATGGGGTAGTTGAAAGGAGGAATAGAACCTCAGAAGAAATGGCTAAAACCATGTTTTGTGAAAACAATTTGCCAAAATATTTTTGGGCTGAAGCTATTAATACTGCATGTTATGTTTAAATAGAGCTATGGTTAGGCCCATTTTAAAGAAAACACCTTAGGAGCTTTATAAAGGAAAAAAGGCCTAACATTAGCTATTTTCATCCTTTTGATTGCAAATGTTTTGTTTTGAATGATGGAAAAAATAATTTAGGAAAGTTTGATGGAAAAAGTGATGAAGGTATTTTCTTGGCTATTCATTGAATCTTAAGGCATTTAGAGTTTTCAACAAAAGAACACTTGTTGTAGAAGAATCAATTCATGTGATTTTTGATGAGTCTAACTCCTCTAGTAGAACCAATCTTGATGATGATGTGAAAATATTTGATGAACCAATAATTGATCCATCTCAAGACAAAGATGTTAGGGAACAATTAGAAGATCTTGATATAAATAAAAAGAAGGAGTCATTAGATCAAGAAATAATTGTGAAAGAATTAAGATGTCCTACAGAATTTAGTTATGTGAAAAATAATGACATTGTTGGAGATCCAAATATTGATGTTAGAACTAGATAATCTTATAGAAATATTTGCCAACATGTTGTTTTTGTATCACAATTTTAACCAAAGAATGCACATGAGGCTTTAAAGGATGAAAATTGGATTATGGCTATGCAAGAGGAGTTAAATCAATTTGAAAGAAGTAAAGTTTGAAATCTAGTGGAAAGACCTAATGATCATCCAATCATTGGGATTAAATGGATATTCAAAAATAAGATGGATGAGAATAGTGTGATAGTTAGAAACAAGGCTAGGTTAGTGGCAGAAGGATATAAGTAAGAAGAAGGAATAGACTGTGATAAAACTTATGCTGTGATAACCGTAAATTTTGACTCATAGTAAATATAAATCAATATAGTGATTTGGAGTAAACAGATTATTAGGGAATTTTTAAAGAGAATCAAGAGAACTATAAAGAAATAAATAGAAATGTCAGGAGGAATTTAATGAATTAATTTTATGTGTACATAACAAGTATATATGAAAATACATAATATGGAAAATAAATCAAATTGATGTGTAAAACATGTTATACATTAATTAAATAAGAAATGAGTATGTTTGAATATATATATACACACATATATCAAGTATATTCAATGTGTATGTATATTTATACCTGTGTGTGCAAAAATATATATATATATATATATATAAAAAAGATATATTGAGTAATATATATATATATATATATATATATATATATATATATATATATATGAAGATTAAAGAAAGATATGAAACATGTAGAATTTATTAGTAAGTATAAATTACATGCACACATGTATTAAACTAATGTAATATATAATATTATACATTTATTATCAAATATGAATATATTTGTAAAATATATGTGTATTATAGGTAAATATATTTGAATAAAAATTAGCTATTTATCAAGTATAAATTATATATATAAATATATGGTACACGTTATAAAAATGTATAATTACAAAAATAAATATATATAGAATACAAATAAATTGATATGCGTATATAATTATATATTATTATAAAATTATTATATGTATTAATATAATATACATGGGACAAGCTTCCCTTGGAAGCTTGCCCATGTGATAGTTTGCTCACCAAACTAAGGGTCTATTGAGCAGATCGAAAAGTCTGCTTTAGCAGACCAAAAAATCTGCTGAAGTAGACCTAATAAAAAAAATATATATTATTGTCATACCCCGAAAATACGAGACATTTTCAATAACGAATTAGCGGAAGAAGGGATTTTGGAACTAACTCTTTCCTTTTCTTTAACTACAGTTTGTGTAGCGAGTAGTCTTACTCTTTCAATTTCGATTTACTATTCACCTGATCACAGTTCAAGGTTGATTTCCTTAGGTCCCAGTTCATTTCACAACTTAAAATTACTCAAGACTAAATTTTAGCAACATTTCTGCTCAACTACGGAAAACCCCCTGCACTATAATTCAAACCACAACACAAAATTCTATTCACATCAACAATCAACCAACACTCGTTTACATCTCGTTTTAACTCGATTTTTTTGAAAGTAATCAGATATTTATACTTATCACATCTCACACTAAATTACTATACAAAATTATCAAATTCCAAGTACATAGGAATAGTAAACATATATACCGAGCTATGAGTTGTTGTCTGACATCTAGCTTGAAACATCAAAATGAGGAACGACTCTTATCAAATGTTGCTATCTCAGCTTAACTTGTGGAGGAGAATGAAGGGGTGAGCTTTTGGGGAAAAGCTCAGTAAGCCACTACACAAGGGCAGAGATAGTAACAAACAGGATATAGCACCACTAATGCATGCAACACGTGTTTCGTATAAAGTCACGTATAAAATCACATATCATTAACTCATTTAAACTTTATATTTCATTTAACTCAATATCACCATGCCTTTATGGTAAAACCGATGCAATGCACGTAAAATGATGCAAAGTCGATTTTGTCAAACCATGTAGTTATCATAAAAACAATGCTTCGTAAAGTTCAATCACATATCATGTAATCTCATATATCATGTTCATAAAACATTTCTTGTTAGGCAAACCCAGTAATTCAACTAATAAAGTCTTAGCCTACTGTAGCTATCAGCAAGCAATCCTCATTACCCTGGAACTAGGGTGTTACCTATGGCTATAGATCCTCATCATCTCCAATCCCAGTGATCAGCCAGAATTGAAACCTGTCAACGACAATGTCGGACAAGCCTCGTATTGCCCATATAAGAGTATCAGCTACTCGGGCATGTTCCATATGCTCTATTAGTCTCATAGTACAATGGGATGTCGTAAAAGTCTGTAAACTAGTCATCATCTCATGTTTTGAAGTCTCACATCAATAGGATGTACAAGCAATGCATGCTCAATTCAAAAACTCATATGAATATGCTATCAAGTCATATCATCACATACTTCAAAACATGATGTAATTGAGATGTAAAAGCTTTCATACGTTTCGTATAACCTTCGTGTAAGCTTAAATCTCATAAAAACAATTATGCATAAAGATGCAATAACTTGATGTAGACATGGAGATCTACATCCAACTTTTAACAATTTTTAAAAAATAATAATAATAATTTTGCAAAATTTCTGCAATAAGACGGGGTTAGGATGTGTTATTAACCAGCCTGCAAAGGAAAATCAATTTATATCTCTAATGGTAGCACATCTCGAAATTCACATCCCAATCAATTCCTTTACTTTATAAACCTTTCATTTATTTTATAAATCATTACGTGTAGCTCATGTAGGGCACTTACCTTGTAAGCTACTACTCGTAACTTGCATAGCAACTTACCGAAAGCAAAGACTAAGCTCGTTCGTTCAAGCTTGGCAATCCGCGTATTGTACACAACCGAACTGCGTTGTTAACACCTGTGCAGCAGAAATTTCCAGAACAGATTTCCCCTATCAAACTTGGTCCGTTTGAGTTGATTTTTAGATATGTGGTATAGAAGAGGTAGATCTTCAATTGATCCTTCTTGACCATTTCAAGAAAAAGTCATCTTCCGGATCGTTTCTGCCCTACAAAATGATTCTCTCAATCTCGTCAAAACAGGGCAGCTTGATAGATCTGACTTCTCACCAGCCAAACGAACTCCGTTTGAGATGAATGTTGGATATGTTTTATAGGAGAGGATTTGGAACAACTTTCATGAAGGGAGGAAAGGCTAAAACTTATTGGAAGTAGGACGAAAAGTGGCAAAAAAATCTGCTTGCATAGTAACTTACGGGTTTTCCTCTTTTCTTCCAATCTCTCACGTTTTGTTTTTCTTTCTTTCTTTCTTTTCTTTTTGTCTTGGCTTTCAAAAGGGGCTGGAATAATGAGTTGGCCGGTCACTTAATGAGGGGAAGAAATAAATAAATAATTTGGAGAAGGTTGAAGCTTATTCCATAAGCTTTGCAACCAACCTATCTTAGCTAACAACATTTCTTTCTTACATCTCCTTCTTTCTTTGACTTTGCTTCCTTTTTCTTGTTCTACAAGGGGTTAGCCGACCACTTGAGGGGTGAAAACAACTAATTGAAATTTTTTCATGCTTATCTCTTATGGTAAAGACTAAGGCCCCTTTATTTGACTTTTCTACTTGTTTCTCAAATATCCTTTATTTCTCTATTTTCTCATTGGTTACTTTTGCATGGTAGGTGAGAATTAAATAAATTTCACACATGTTCTATTCATATATAAAAAAATAAATATTTTAGTTGGCTATGATAATGCTTTATAGGATTTATGGCCCAATTTAGCATTTTTCGGTCTTTTCGCTAAAATTACGAATTAAGCTCAAATAGTTGTAAAAGCTTTAACTTGACTTACTTGAGACCATAAATCATCAACATATGATAATTCAGATGTCTTTGGCTAGGTGTGCACTCTTGTGGGGCCCACCAGCTTACTTATACGAAAATTCAAACTATAGTCACTTGAAACCGAAATTTTTCGATTAAACATCTTTTTCATTATTTTCTTAATCCATATTATTCGTATACTTATAAAATTTTGATTCTTACAATTATAATAATAATAAAATTAAAACTTTAATATAAAAAAGAAAAGACTTTTGCTTCAGTAGAACGCATCTGCTGAAGCACCAAAAAAAAAGGTAGAAGAGGTTGAATCGATTAGAAAAGGGAGGGGTGAAGCCGTCGTCGGCCAAGGAAGGGAAGAATGGTTGGCCGACGACAATGGAAAAGGAAAGAGAACGAGTAGATTGAAAAGGAAAAGAAGGAAAGAAAGAAAAGAAAGGAGAAAGGGGAAGAATCGATCGGAGCAGTGAACCCCAATTTGACGCCGGCATGAAGGAGTAGAGGAAGGGTTCGCCGGTGACGAAAAAGAAAAAAAAGGGAGAGAAGAAAGAAGCTGCCGCGTCACTGCCTTACTATCACCGTCGCCACTGCCAACCTATCCGGAAGGGAGGTGAAAAGAATGGCACGTTGCGACCCTAGCTGCTGCTAGAGTGGTTGAATCGACGATGGCAAGGGAAATAGAAGGCTGAACCGGTAGGGTATGGTTGAACCGGTTCAGACAGGTTCGGCCAGAAAAAAAATAGAACAAAAAAAATGAGACAGAATAAAAGAAGAAGAAGAAAAAGAAGAAGAAGAAGAAGAAGAGAAAAGGAATATGGGAAAATTGTGGTGTTTGGACTAAGATTTTACTGAAACCAATGGTAAGGAAGAAATAGTATAATTAGCCTTGAATTTTATAAAGATTATATAGAGTTTTAGTTTAATTATACTAAGTGATTTTTGCAGTATTTGATTTTGTAGCAACGTTCTAATGCGATTGATCGAGAAGTTGGCTAAGATTGCACATAAACACTAAGCTTGGAGTGGGTAAGATACTTTTATAAGATTGCGTTAGTATTATATTATATAGTTTAGAGTTATAATTGTTGATGATGGATAATTGTTAAAATGTTGTGAAAATGATGTTCTGATATTGTTAGAATATTGATGAGTTAACATCGGAGTATAGATAAGAGATTACAGGAATTTTGGTGAAATGAGTGCTGGTGTAATTGATAATTGTTGAACTGTGTTGAAATACGAGATCAAATACCGATGGAGTATCTTGGGAATGGGCTTGACATGTGACTAGATATCGAAATAAGTGAAACTAAGTTTTGAGTGGTAAGGAAATTGTTAGAATGGTTTCGGAAACTTTATTAGACATGAAACGTAGTATCGTGGTATTTTTGAATCTTGATTACCTAGATTGCGAACGAAACAATTGAAAATAATGATTCGTCCTCATGGAATACTGTGAATTTTGATCATACGTACTGATAATGAAATGATTGAAAATAATGTGTCCTTATGAAAATTTGTGGATCTTGATTATATATTCCATGATTGAGATGATTTGATAATGATGTGTTCCTCATGGAAAAAAAATAAAAAAAAGAATGGTGAAATTTTGACTATATATACTGTGATTGAGATGATTCGAAAGTAATATAGTAAAAGTGGACTTTGGTGAACTTGATAATGTTGCTCTAGATAGTGTGTAGTGTGAATGAAATGAGAATTAATGGTTATGGGAATATTGTCGGATTGTAGAGAAACAGATTAATATCTATTTGAAATTGATCAGAATAATTAAATGAAACGTGAAATGTGAAAGAATGGACTGTGATTGAAAGTTTGCTAAGTGATGTGAGATTGTTAATAATATTGTAATTATGATGGCTTATAGATAGTGTTGAGTCGCATGTTTCAGTAAACATGTAGTTTTATTGTGATTTTGACGTGTTATGATCTCGAAGCTAGAGAATTGAAAGTGTGGATAATGACCTATCTTGCAATATGACAATATAATCTTAGTATACCATAAGGCTGAAGTTGAGAAAAGTAATAGAGATAAAATGAGATTGAGAGAACTTTAGTACTTGATAAATGCTATATTATGGAATATCTTTGTCAATAGAATGAATTCGAATCAACGTTTGATTGTGGTATGTTAACTTTGTATGTGCGAAGCTAATGTTGGGAATTGATTATTTAATGTGCAAAATAATGAAAGGGAGAATGAATGCTTGTGGTAGCTTGTGATCTTTGATGAAAAATATACTAGTATGATCCTAATAGTCTATGGATGTTATTGGAATATATTTGAATATACATCCATGCAAATGTACTGTGGATCTTATTAATGCCATTGGGGGCTTGATAGACGTGTGTAATTGTAGAATGAATAACGGATGACATTTGTGTCATGATCATGTTTGAATAAGAAATTGAGGCTACTGCAAACATACCTTAGTCTGATTTCATAACATGCACAACATTGGATTGAATGAGTATTGAGCCATATCTTGGTATATTTAGAAATTCATCCATGAATGGCATATGATCTCATGTTGTTTTAAAGGAGAAAGTGTTGTTTTAAAAAGAGATGCATTGAAATCTTTTAAGTGAAAGTAAATATTTGAAATGATTAGACAACCATAGACCTTGATGTTTAACACTCATTTTGACATTATTCATGACATGTACAGATTGAATATGAGATTTAATTATGCATTGATTTGAGAAAAGACTTAGTTTTAAATGTTTTATTATGTGGGTTGTCTAAATGAATTCAAAGTGTTATAACAAAAGATTTCGATTTTGAGACGATAGGTACCCTATTGAATGCCTGTGTGGCATAGAGTATCTATATTGTGTGGTTCTGCTTGTATAGCATAGAACCTCTTTTATATATACGTGATATGTACATGTTGCCTGGTGAGACCATTCCAGGCTGTCCGACAATAGTCGTGGACACATTTCTCAGTTTTCAGCTGATCAGTGGGACTGAGACGATCTATAATCATAGATAGATGCCCATCGAGGGAAACTATCCCATTGATAGCTACAATGGGTTAGAGATGATATGATATGAGTATAGGGATCCATGCCTAGTCTCTCACTAAATGTTAAATGTTGTCTAGAGTATGATTTATTATATGTGGACTCTAAACATGATATTTTTTTGCAGTATATTTGATATGACTGAGATTGAAAATGATCTACATATGGTTTTATACCACACATGATATGACTTGAGATAGTATATGTTTTGAAATGTGTTTTAAAGCATATGTTAAATGATTTTGAACTACATGGTTTTCATACATGATTATGTACTACATGAAACATGATTTGAAATGGATGTTTTATACGATAAAAATTTTATACATTACATATTGAATCTTGTGATGACGGTACACGTATTGATGCATGATTTGCAGTGATACAAGAATACTTAGTATCATTAGGGCATGATCGAATAAATATTCAAAGAATATTGACTTTTAAATGATACTGGGAGATGTACTTGCAGGATTTCATGCATTGCATTAGGGACGATATAATCCTAATTCAATTATTATATTAGTATCTTACTGAGCCGTGGATTTGCTCACTCCCATAATTTCACCTTTTTTCAAACTATTTGAGTTAAACTCCGCCATGAGAGCTTTTGAGTGGGCCTTTGGAGACGGTATTTAGGCTTGGCATTGGCCTTTGTCCTTCGAACCTACTTTGTTGCTTTTGAGGTATACACTCTTTATAAATTACTTGTTTACATGTAAGACTTTAATTAATACACAGTACTTATTTTGTTCAATAAGTCGGGATGTAACTTAGGACCATGTAAAATTATTATATAGGTTTATATAATCATCGAATGCTATCTGGGATGTGATTATGTTTGGTTGACTGTATGTTTTGTGGAATATGTAAATGTAATTGAGATGATTTTGAGATTGTGTATAGTACATGAGTTATATGAATTATGGATTGTGGATTTCTTGTAGGTAATTAACTAAGGAAAGTGATAAAATATGAAGGGGAGGTTTTCAACCCGTTTCTTTGCTAGTTTAATATTTAAGTGAAATGACTATAGTTCACCCAGATAGTTGAGTAAATATGCTCATAAATTAATGTTTAAGTTATCAAGGCTAAAGTATAAAGAAAGGATTAGTGAAATTAGTTTAGTGATTACACTGACACCGAATACAAACCTTAAATCGAAAAGGAAAAATTTAGTTCGAAAATTTTAAAAAGGAAAAAAGTATGAGTATCAAGAGAACGTCGCGGCCTTCGGGTCGTGACATATGCTCCGATTGCTAGACTAGAAGCTATTAGAATGCTGCTTGCCTTTCCATGTTACAAAGATTTTAAACTATATCAAATGGATGTTAAAAGTGCTTTCCTAAATGGTTACATAAATGAAGAGGTTTATGTTGAGTAACATTTCGGTTTTGAAAATTCAAATTTTTCCAATCATGTTTTCAAACTCTCAAAAGCTTTGTATGGATTAAAACAAGCTCTTAGAGCTTGGTATGAAAGATTTTCCAAGTTTTTTTTATTGAAAAAGGTTTTACAAGAGGCAAAGTAGACATAACCTTGTTTATTCAATCTAAGGGTAGTGATTTGTTAGTGGTTCAAATTTATGTAGATGATATTATTTTTAGATCCACAAATGAGTCATTGTGTAAAGATTTTTCCAAATTAATGCAAGGTGAATTTGAAATAAGCATGATGGGAGAGCTAACCTTCTTTCTAGGACTTCAAGTTAAACAATGTAAAGATGGGATTTTCATAAATCAAGCTAAATACAATAAGGACTTGCTTAAAAGATTTTGGATGGATGAGTCCAAACCTCAATCACCCCAATGAGCACATCTATCAAGCTTGATAAGGATGAAGGAGGTAAATGTGTATACACTAAACTATATAGGTCTATGATTGGTTCATTGTTATATCTCACTGCTAGTAAGCTCGATATAATGTTTAGTGTATGCTTGTGTGTTAGATTTCAATCATCTCCTAGAGAATCACACCTATAAGTTGTCAAAAGAATCCTTAGATATCTTAAAGACACTTCTTCCTTAGGACTATGGTATCCTAAAGATTCTACTTTTGCTCTTCATGCTTATTCCGATGCGGATTTTGGTGGTTGCAAAGTTGATAGGAAAAGCACATCCGGCACTTGCCAATTCTTAGGAAATAGACTCATTTCATGGTTCTCCAAGAAACAAAATAGTGTAGCTCAATTCACAACCGAAGCTGAATATATTACATCCGGAAGTTGTTGTGCACAAGTATTGTGGATTAAGCAATAAATGAGTGACTATGGAATAGAGATGAATCAAATTCCTATCAAATGTGATAATACTAGTGCTATTAATCTCACCAAAAATCCCATACAACACTCTAAAACTAAGCATATTGAAATAAGGCACCATTTTATAAGAGATCAAGTGCAAAAAGGTGATATTGTTCTAGGGTACATAGATACCTTGCATCAATTGGCTAATATCTTTATTAAACCCTTGGATAAAGAGAGATTTTGCACACTTAGAGGTGAACTAGGTCTAATGAATGCTCCTTGAACTTGAATGTCACCTTTGTATTCTTGAATGAATGGTTTAAGTTGGATGCAAGTCAGGAATTTAGAGAATAGCTTAATTACTTGCTCTTTACATACTCAAATTGCCATATTTCTCTTAGCAATTGTGATGAACTTTAGTTGTTAAGATGATTTGCTAAATTCTGTGTTCAACTCTTGTTTTATTATGCTCTAAATTCTCTCTTAAGTATTTATCACTCATTTCTTTTGAAAAAGAACATAGATCTAGCATAATCATCATGTCAGCTCTTAACAATCATTTCTCATGTTAAAATTTCTACAAAACACATCAAAATGCATTTTCAATGATTTTCCTAAGTGTTTTTGCCTTCTAGAAGTCATACAAAATGATTTCAACTTGCTCACGTCATGTTTTAAACATAACTGATTAAAAATGCATGGTTTCACATATTTTCAAACCAATTTTTCTGTATAAAAATTGAGGCATTGACTGAAGGATCGATTCCTCAAGCAATAAGATCGATTCCTTGGGTTTTCTTGCCTAGAACTTTGAGTCTGGCTATGAGGGATTGATCCTCATGCCTATAGGATCGATCCCCTTGCACTTCATTTTTTAATTTCTTGATTCTGCCACGAAGGGATTGATCCCTTCCTTAGAGGGATTGATCCCCTCTGTCTAGATCACGTTTTTCGAACTTAAAAAAAAGTTGAGCTTTTCTTCATTCTTCCACTATTCATCGTCTTCTTCACGTGTTCCATCTCCAAACTGAGTTTTTCACCTAAAATTTCAATCTTCTCCATTTCTCCACTAAATTTCATCATTCTTTTACTATTCTTTATCATTTTCATTCCCTTTTCACTTCTCATCTTCATCATTTTCGAAAACTCTCTATCTTTGCATGTTTTTCTTCCTTTCATTCTTTCCAACGCCATTTTACCCAAAATTCCAATCTCTCTCATTTATTCACCAAACTTCATCATTTTTCTTGCATAACTTTTCATTCCATCTCACTTTCATGTTCACAAAAACCCATTTTTGGGTACAACTTCTAGCTCTCATATCTCTCAATCCCTTCCACATTTCATCACACTTGCTTCATCAATCTTGCTCACAGTAGTATACTTTGTGGGTTTGTGTTGATTGGTTGCTCCAAATCCTCCCATAAACTCATCACCACATCACCAAGTTGTGCCCATCACATGTTTGATAAAATTCTTCAAAGACTTTTTCTTGATTTTACACATTCCAACCTAACTCCCAATAGCTCTTAGAGTGAAACATACCTCTCAAAAACATGAAGCCTCCTCTTTTTCCACTGCATCCACACCTATAGCCTTCAATCGAAGCTTTCGAAATGTAAAAGAAAAGAATCGTTTTCATGCAAAGTTCGCCAACATGAGAATCAAATATTGACGACCTATCAACTTTGTTTTCCTAGAGGAAATTGGTTCCCTTATCTTGCCAGATTTGAACCTTTAAATGGACTCGATTCCTTAAAATCAACACTCTTGTCCCATGCAACATTATTCGGGACTTGTTCTCCAATGCCGAACTCATCACAAGTCCCAATGATCATTGCAAAGTTGTGGGCATTAAATCCTTCATCATGGGAAAGTCTATCGAAATTTCCAAGGAATCACTTTCCTATGTCTTCCCCATTCCCGACGAAGGCCTGTTCCATTGGAGTTCGAGATTGTCGATGAGTGTGCTGGTGATCTTCCTGTTTTTGCTCGACTCTTACATATCATTATCTCATGGAACCTTTGACCTTTTGGCACCAAGTACTCCCAAGTTTGGAAACTTGATCGCTTTTGCCTTCATCAAATTCACTCACCCGATGGCATCGTGCCTAATCTCATTCACTTCATCTTCTATAACTGGGTGAAGATTGTTGAGGGTGATGCTAAGACGATAGTATTTCCACAGCCTTTGGCCTTTTGTCTTCTTACTCAAGGTATTGATTGCTCCTGTGAACAAGGTGTTCTCCCTGATCCTAGCACCACTATCAGTCTTGCCACGATGCACAATCTCGGATGGTAATTAAGATAGAAAGGTAATGCTAGAGAATGGGAAAAGCGTCATGGACATCCTCCATCTCCCAAACACGCTCACTAGAGGAAGCCTATGAGGCTCCTTCTTTCTTCTCTCCTTCCTCTTCCACGCCTGCCACACTGACCAGATCATGCTTATGCTTCAATAATTCAACACCACTCAGCAAGCCTTCCATAAGATGTCACAATGCAATTTAATCAACTTGACACGCGTTTCACATCACTTGAGGAGCAGCAGCAGGCCTTCAACACTCAATTCATAGCATTTCAAGATAATGTCTATACCAATCTTGATCGCATGGAAGAGATACAATGTGAAATCCCCAATTTTCATGTAATTCCTCCATGTTTGTAAAATATTTCAATTTCATATGATTAAATAAATATGAAGTTGAGGTGTAATTGATGTATAAATGATGTATGCATGATGTATGGAGTATGAAAGAAATAAGAAAGTTGATAACCAAATAAATCAAAGAGCTTATTTTATTGTTATGGAAATGAATGGAGTATAAAGAAAATTATATCAGAATTTTTGGCAATTAAATGGATAAGTGGCTGAGATGAGAAGGAGGAAAAGAGAAATTAAATGGGTCAAATGGTCAAAAAGAGATGGTCAATGGCTGAGATGAACTAATGGGATGAGCATGCATTTAATGCAAGTGCATGACTCATCATCCCCATCAGCTATCACCCACGGCAGCTTCCCTTTCCCAGCTCCTCTCGTTCCATCTCTAAGCTTCCAAGTTTCCATTTTGTCACCTTGACAAACTACCTTAATCCCCCACCGATTCATTAAGTTCGTAGAACAAAAATCGATCCTTGTCACTAGACTAAGTGATATCCAAAGTTTAGTGGATTGAATCCAAGTATTGGAGGAGATCTCAAAGTTTGAGATTTTAGTCTCTAGCAACGGTAAGAGAAGAAGATGATTTAGTCAATTTGGTTCATGGTTTGGGGTTGTATTGAGTTAGTATAACATGTGTATAGTGATAATTTAAAGGTTAAATTTGATTTGATGTTACAGCTTTGAAGAAGTGAAGAGCTAAGGTTGGATACACCAAGTGATTTCGTGTTCTCGAAGAAATCGAGGTAAGGAATTTATGTAACGGACGTAAGGCGGCTATGTCCGCATGGTTTATGATGTTTTTATGTGATTGGGAGAGAAACACCCGCTGTTTTGTGTAGGAAAAATGACATTTTTGGACTTGACTCCTAGTACCAATTAGGCTAGGGACAGCCGACTGCCTTAAAGGGGAGTCGACTGCCTAGAGACATCCAAAACGCCGTTTTTCGAAAACTGATTCAAACCAGTCGACTGCTATTTACCCAAAAGCATTCTGTTTCAAACCAGTCGACTGTTATATGGGACAGTCGACTGCTATTTGCTAAAATGCATTCTGTTTGAAAACCAACCGACTGCCTATAAGACCAGTCGACTGCTAATTTTTCAAAAGCATTCTGTTTCAAAAAAAAAACAGTCGACTGCTATATGACGAGTCGACTGCTATTTCTGAAGAAGTATTCTGTTTGAAAACCAGTCGACTGCCAAATGGACCAGTTGACTGCCCTCATGTGTTTTCAAAATGAAAAATATCGAAATTTTTAAATGAAAATGATTTCGATAAACGAAGTTATGAAGTAGCAGCCAACTGCCCTATGAGGCCAATCGACTGCCCTGTATGAAAAGAGATTTCAAAGCCAAAATTAGTTTAAACACAAAAGTGTTTTCTGAAGAAGTACATGGTAAATGTTTTGAGACTATGGATGATATTATGATCATGCATCCTTGTATTTAGCTGAGAGACTCTGATCAAGTCCTCAGTATTATGTATGTTGAGCGAGGAACCCTAATTCGGTCCTCAATCCCACAGATGACACCTAACTAGTGTTCACTGTGGATTACTAAAGGCAGGAGAGAATCCCTGACCATTAAATGGTATACCACTGTACTAATACAGGATTAGAGTCACATAAATGGGTATAAATGATTTGTGTGACTAAATCATATAAATGGGTATAAATGATTTATATGATGATGCAATCGTCTGAAAAAAAAACGTACATAGTCTCCATCTGATTTAAAGTATATGATGTATGTAAAGAAGAAGTATATGAAGTATGTTTTAAAGTAAGTTACGAAGTACGATGTTTTAAAGAAAGAAGTATGATGTATGTTTCAAGAATATGATGCATGTTTTATACGTATGGAATTTTAAAGAAGCATACAAAGTATGTTTGTCATGTCATTTGAAATAAATATACATGATTGCAGACAATGCATGAAAGATGTTTATGATGCATGCTTTATAATGCTTTACATAACATTATAGACCAAAGTAGGAAAGATGCATATAGAGGCATAGTACGCTCTTTTACATAATTTTCTTATTGAGCGTAAACTCAACCTTTTACGACTATTTTTCCTATAGATTACCTGAAGTGAGCCTCGCTCCGACTAGAGGAGCTTGTTTTGAAAAGTGCGAAGTGTACCTTCTCGATACGCTTCCCAGTTAGCATAGAAGGTATACTTATATGCTTATGTAGAGTTAACTGTAATTCAGCTATGGTACAGTACAGGTTACATTTATGTATATAAGATGTCGGGGATGTAAGTTAAGATGATGTATAAGATCCTGTGGAAGGGAATGATATTTATATATATCATTTTATGTTTATGGAAAGTAAATAAATTTGTATGGGCTATTAGATAATTAGCTTAAGGGTAAGGAATGATTGGCACTGATGCACTAAATCAAATAATGTCGAATAAGATAATAAAGGAAAAAGATAGATGGTAAGATGTAGTGACGGGGACGTCACATGCAAGCTACTTTATACGATGAAATTCAAGACATTCGCATGCAACAAGAAGAGTTTATAGAGTAATATCACAAGACCTTTGCTTCGAGACCTTAAGCTAGACATAACTAGGATATCTAAGTCCTTAGGCTTTCATGACTACTTAGGATATCTAGTTTAGGCTACTAATGACTATTTGTGACTATTTAGCTATGTTCACCATACGACTGCTTATCTTTATGTTTATGCTATTGCTTTTGTTTATGAATGATATTGTCTATGTTTATGTTTATATTCACATATCCTTTTATGACATTCTTGTTGCTTTAAATTGCCAATTCTTTTCTTGTGTGTTATATATATGTGGATTTATTGAGGGGGAGTTTCATGTTTGCTATGATAAAAAGGGGGAGAAGTGGTGATAAATTTTCGTTAAAACTCATGCTTAAATTGAGGGGGAGCATTTCTTCAAAATTGTTTCAAAGCAAATTTACCTTAAGTTTTGTTATATCAAAAAAGGGGGAGATTGTTAGTTTTAAATTGACATGTGTATTTTGAAATGACAAAAACTTAAGTAATATTAAGTGTTTAATTCTATATTGTAGATTTGCTTTAACAATTACATGATTTTCTCAAACCATCTTAAGTGAATGAATCAAAACTAAGACCATGATTTAATTGCTTATTCATATTGGTCTTAACACTTTATAAAATACCTTTGAATATTGTCATTAAGTAATTTTCTCAAAGAAAATATAGATTACATTTTTAGAAAATTACTTAATAAGTTTTTTGACAAAATCTTCATTTGAGAAAGTCAAGAAAAACTTTCATAAAATTGAAAAATATCTTTGGATGACTTAAAACCAAACATCACATCATTTCTAGCCCAAAATAGCTAGAAAAGTGTAGGAAAATGAAGAGGGATCGATCCCCTGGGGTAAAGGATCAATCCTACAATAGCATAATGCACTAAGAAGGGAAAAATAAGGGAGAGGATCGATCCCCTATGGCAAGGGATCAATCCCCCTTTGGCAGAATGCTTTATAGAGCTATGGGATTGATCCCCTATGGCTAAGGATCAATCCCCTATCACAAGAAAAGTGCTGAACGGCTAGTTTTTGAAGGTTTCAACGGGAAAAATTGCATTAAATTCTCCAACAACCGTCCTCAACTCTTGGTGGACTATAAATACATCCATTTAAGAAGATTAAAGAGAGAGCAAGCAGTCATCATCTTCTCTACGCTTCAAGAAAGACTTCAAAGCTCACAATCTATTCTTTGTACTTCATTTGTGTATTTTCTACCTTTAAGAAATTCTATCTTGTACACAACACACTCAAACTAATCTCTATACTTCAATAGGGAGTGTAAGCTTGTGAGGCTATCTTGTAAGAGTGTGAGTAGTTTTGCAAGGGAATAGATTAAGAAGGTTCTTCCTAAGCCTACAAAAGGTCTCTCCACACCTTGAAGTGGATTGTATTAATTCACAAAGAAGAGTGGAATCAACCCCTTGACAAAAGGATCAATGAGAGAGGACGTATGCAAGAGATTGGCTGAACCTTTATTGTGTTTGCTTCTTCTCCCTTACTCTTATTTACTGCATTTGTTATATTATTGCATAAATTGTTTTATTTGTTAACTAAGTCTTTAAAAACTCAATTTTAGTTGATAAACCGATTCACGCTCCTCTCGGTAGAGCCAAGATATTCCAAACTTCCATAGCTTGATTATAGGATCGTAATGCATGGCAAACAGTTTCTTTTGTATCACCGCATCTATGGCAGAGCTTATTAATTGAAGATATTCGTTTTTGCAAATTGACTTGGACAAGTAAAATGCCATTCTTCACTCTCCATAGAAACACATTAACCTTGTTTGGGACTTTTGCAGACCATATTCTTTTCCATGTTGCCTTTTCATTTTCACTAGTGTTGGTTTGGAAGCCCTCCTCCAAATCAATCAGTTGCCTGTATCCACTTCTGACTGTGTAGGGCCCATCAATTATAAAATGCCATATCAACTTGTCCGGTCCCCCAACTCTGCTAATTGGTAACGCCAAGATTCCTTCAGCATCTTTATTTGAAAAAATATTTATTATCACATCCGCCTTCCACATTTTTGTATCTTCATTAATTAGTTTAGGGACATAACTATTCTCATCCCAATTACCAGGTAAAGAAAAAATCAAAAAAGAAGGATTGGAAGGAATCCACCTATCTTTCCATTTTTGGATGCTTTGCCTATTGCCCACCAATCCATCGACAGTAAAACTTGTTGGAGTTCTGAAATATAATAGTTCGCTAACATTAAGGCATTACTTGATGGAATGGAAAAAATATAGAAAGATAAAAACTTAAAAAGAGAGAAAAATTAAAAGTTGAAAAAATAATTTTCTTTTCATTGATGTGTATGGTAGAAATTTTCTTTCCTTCCAAATCAGAGTTCAAAAATTGAAGAAAAAAGAAATTATTTTAATTTATCATTATATAGGAATGTAAACGGGGCGAGTACTTGTCAATTTTAAGGTACCCGACTCCAATCTCGTTTAAGAATGAAGGAATTTGAATTTTATAATTATCCGATTAATTTTTAAAAATACTACTGGAACTCTATCCTGATAAATTTCATACTATTCGTTTATTACTCAAACCCGTTTATACAACCAAATATTTTGACAAACTCGATTATTAACCTAAACCCGAACCCAAACCCAAACCCGAAAATTCATTTCTAGTAATCTATTTTTTTTGTTAATTAAAATTATAAAATTAAAAAACACACAAGTACCATTGTAATTCAACAAACTTTAATAGTTCAACAAATAATTTAAAACCCATAGAAATATATTCATGAAACTACAAACAAACATATGTTACTATTGATAATTACAATATAAGTACAATTTATATCATGTACATATACTATAGTATCATATATGTTGTGTAAGAATTACATCTTAACTAATTATGAAACTTTTATTATTTTAATTTTAGTGGCTTATGCTTAAAATTTAAAAACTTATTATCTTAAGTATATTTAATTAATTTAATTTCATAACTACTTCATAATTAATTAATCAGATTAAGGTATCGGGTACCTTAACCTGATTAAGTTAATCGGGTTTTGGTATAAGGTACCCTAAGGGTACTTCCCGAACTCTACCTGAACCCGTAATGGGTAGTGAAATCACTACCTTAACCTGATAATCGAGTACGCGAACTTGACTTGATTGGGTAGGTAGTCCCAGGCACTTGTTTACTTGTTTACATACCTACCATTATATCATTATTTAGTTAAGATAAAATAAAAATAAAAGAATAAATGATTAGACATATTTAACTCACATATCTTTCATTTTTTTTAATCTTTTTAATTTGGAATGATTTAGTTTTACTAATAAAGAAAGAAAATAATAATCTCTTCTATTTTCTTTTCGAGAGTTGCTAAAAAACCTTGTTTTTTTCTTTTCACACCCATTTTCCTCTTAAATGAACAGTAGCTTATTGTGTAGAATAGGGTGTGAGAAGAAAAAAACTGGGTGTATTTAGCAGCTCTCTTTTTTTTCTCATACTTTTCTTTTCTACCAAGCATTAATAAAAAACATTTTCTTTCCACTTTTCCCTTCACTTTTATTCATCTTTCTATTTTGTCACCCTATCAGACACACTCTAAAAGAACCGGATTAAAATAATTGTCCAAATCACCTCCTACAGTCCTTACCCTTCACAGAACCAGGGAAAGGACCAACTAATAAATAACTAATGTCTCAGCTTCTAAGCTTCATCCAGTTTGAAAAGCCGTGAAACATTTTGATACGAAAAAAGCTAGGTTCCTTCCAATTCAATAAGAACCGAAATGCATGAACGGATAGATTATAGCAACAATTGATGGGATAAACACAACTAATAACAATATTCAATCGACTATTTCACGTTACAAAAAATCAAATTATCTCTATCTTTATTTTTATTTTTGTGAAACTAGTTGGAATTGGACAAATAGAGCAATCCTACTAATTATCAAGTGAGCAAATAAATTACCACATCACAAGTACAATTACACAAACAATTTACATGGAATGCCACATCACAAGCAGAATGACACAAACAATTTACATGGAAAACCTGTCCAATTTGAGGAGTAAGAACCACGATTACCAATAAAATCTCATCTATCACAAATAATGAGAATATAAAGTTCTCCCTAGCTAAAATTAAATGTCTACAGCCACAATATCTCAAGAACAATTATTCTTGGCAAAGAAACAATCATTTAAGTGAAAATTGAAGAAATCTCACCAAATTAGTGGCTCAACAATTATTTGGACAGGAAGCTTCAATCCAGTTTTCACCATTCATGAAAATTACGAGTCATTAACACTCTAACATAGTTTCAGCTCAATCAGATCACGCATTGACCTTGATTGACCTCTTGATCAAACTGTGCATCTTTCCTAAAATTTTTTTCCTTTTTTTTTTGTCTTTTTTTCTCCATTTCTTCTCGCTTGTGCGACTGCCAATTTTTTTATATTCTACACTGCTTTCTTATTCTTTATATTAGATTAAAACTCTTTTTCGTAACCAGAGTATGAGTTAAACACCTTTTAATAATCAACCAAGCTTGAAAGGACAAATATATTTTTGCATGAGTTATGGGTTTTGAAGAGAAACTCTTTTTCCTAACCAGAGTATGAGTTTAAACACCCTTTAATAATCAGCCAGGCTTGAAAGGACAAAAATATTTTTGCATGAGTTATGGGTTTTGAAGAGAAACTCGACCCAACAACAATAAAAGAATTTCCATCTATGTTGGTGAAGATGAGGATTTAGTATAAACCAAAGCAGGTTTCGATTTACCTTGCAAAGCCTATATCTATAGTTCTTTGCAAAATAGTAGCAGATCTTGACTTTTGATTTTAAGGTCGACTAAATTTAAAATTATATATATATTTCATTTGGTGTTTGTCACCATGTTTTACTAACATAAAACATATATGCAAAAAATATACTAAACCCTAAACTTTAATTTCTTACTAATCGAACTAATTTTCGATCTATATTTATAAGTTTGTAACCTATTACAGTCTACAAAAAGAACATATTGACTTCTATTCCCAACGTCTTTGACTTCACAAAAATCGGCTTACATGACTTTTCTTCTTACCCATTATGTAATATATAGAAATTATGAAAGAATTATCGTAAAATTTTTGACTAAATATATAAAATTTATATTACTCATGAGTCATCCATATAATGACAAAAATATAAAAAATATATTAAAAAAATAAAGTAACATACAAACCTTAATGTGACAATCCTTGAGTTACATTCAAGGGAAATAAGATAAGAAAAACAGTGTACAACCTCAAAAATTATAAAGATGAAGCCAAGCATGCAGGCTTTATTTCAAAATTTGAAATACTATAAAGCAAAATATTTATCATCTATTCATGTAACGTCCCCGTCACTACATCTTACCATCTAACTTTTTCCTTATTATCTTATACGACTTGATTTGATTTAGTTCATCAATGTCATTCATTCTTCTTAAGCTTAACATTTAATAGCTCAATATAAATAATTCATTTCCAATAAAACATACTAATGATATATATATATATATATACGTCATTCCATTCCACAGGATCTTACACATCATTCCTAACTTAAATCCCCGACATCTTATATACATAAATGTTACTTGTACTGTACCATAGCTGAATTACAATTTACTTTGCTTAATTACATAAGTATACCTTCTATGCTAACTGGGAAGTGTCTCTCGAAGGTAAACTTTAAAGATCCACTAGTAGGCTCTTCTATTTAGAGCAAGGGATCACTTCAGATAGTCTGTATGAAAAATGTTCGTAAAAGGGTGAGCTTACGCTCAGTAAGAAATATATGAAAAAGAGCGTATTATGCCTCTATATGCAGTTTTCTTGCTTGGCTCTATAATGTCATGTAAATTATTATAAAGCATGCATCATGTACTTCTTTCATATATCGTTTGCAACCATGCATATTTCTTTCAAATGGTATAGGCAAACATACTTTATATGCTTCTTTAAAATAGCATACTTCATATACTTCTTCAAAACATGCATCATATTCTTACTTCAAAACATACATCATACTTCTCTTAAAACATCTTATACCAATAAATCAAGTATGGACATATGCAATCATCGTATAAATCTCTTACATATTTTCAAGAAATGTAAATACTTGCATACGCCTTAAGTAAAGTGAAATCATATATTCTTTAAATTAGATGGAGACTATGTGCCAACATTCAAGTGATTGCATCATCATATAAATCATTTATACCCATTTATATGATTCCAATCATGCATTAGAACAGGGTGCACCATGTAATGGTCAGGGATTCTCTCCTGCCTTTGGTAATCCACAGTGAACACTAGTCAGGTGTCATCTGTGGTATTGAGGACCGGACTAGGGTTCCTCGCTCAACATAAATAATACTGAGGACTTGATCAGAGTCTCTCAGCTAAATACAGGGATGCATGATCATAATTATAGTCCATAGTCTCAAAACATTGATCATATAGCTATTTGCTATGACCTTCATACTTTCTTGAAACAGGCTTTGAAATCTCTTTTTCATACAAGGCAGTCAACTGGCCTCATAGGGTAGTCAGCTACTGCTTCATAACTTCATTTATCGAAATTATTTTTATTTAAAATTATGATATTTTATTTTCTGAAACACATGAGGGGTAGTCGACTGGTCCATATAGCAGTCGACTGGTTTTCAAACAGAATGCTTCTTAAGAAATAGCAGTCGACTGGTCTTATTGGCAGTCAGCTGGTTTTGAAATAGAATGCATTTTAGCAAATAGCAGTCGATTGTCTAATATAGCAGTCGACTGGTTTGAAATAGAATGCTTTCTGCAAAATAGCAGTCGACTGGCTTACATAGCAGTCGACTGGTTTGTCTCGGTTTTCAGAAAACTACGCTGTGGTTGTCTCTAGGCAGTCGGTTGCTACTTAAGGCAATCGGCTGCTCCTAGCCTAATTGGCACTAGGAGTAAAACCCGAGATGCAACTTTTCCTGCATAAAACTAACTAGTACTTCTCTCCAAAACAATCAAAATCACATTAGAAACATATGGACATAGCCACCTTATGTCCGTTACATAAATTCCTTACCTCGATTTCTTCGAGAACACAAAATCACTTGGTGGTACTGAGTCCTTTCCTTCACTTCTTCAAAGCTGTACATCATATCAAATTAAACCTTTAAACAATCATCATACACATGCTATACCAATTCAGTATAACTCCAAACTATGAACGAAATTGACTAAATCCATTTCTTCTCTTACCTTTGCTAGTGACCAAAATTCCAAACTTTGAGATTTCCTCCAATACCTGGATTCAATCTTCCAAACTTCGGATATAGTTTAGTCTAGCGACAAGGATCGATTTTCGTTTAACTAGCTAAAGGGATTAATGGAGGGATGAGGTAGCTTGTCAAGGTGATAAAATGAAAAAACTTGGAAGCTTGGAGAGGGAACGAGAATGAAGGGCTGGAAAGGAAGCTGCCGTAAGGGTGATGGAGATGATGATTATTCATTAACTTCATTAATTGCATGCTTTATCTCATCATCCATCTCAGCCTTTGACCCCCTTTAACTCAAGACCCTTTAACCATGTAATTAAATTGATCTTTTCTCTTCCATATGACTCATATATTAAATTGCCAATTAAATTTTCTGATTTTGATTCCTTTCTCATACTCTAAATATTTTCCTTATATCAACATTAATTCTTTGATTAATTAATTATCAATCTCATTATTCCTCCATATAATTCATACATCCTTTACACCTCAAACTTCATATTTATTTAATTCCTTTCAGCTGGAACTCTTTACTGTGATAACCATAAATTTTTCATTTATTGGAAATTATAAATATTTGAAAATAAATATTGGAGAAAATAAATAAGATGAAATAAATAAAAATTGTGAGAACAGGATATTGGTGAAAACCCCGAGAATTGAGGAAGTGAAAGAATCGGGAAATTCGTGTAAAGGAAATTAAATTAGAAGTGAAAATAAAAATAATGGAGAGAGGAAAATTAATTTGCATAAATTAAAATCCAAATTAAATAAGGAAAATGAGAAATGAAAATAAAATATGTTTAGATAATTGCAAATTATATAAATGTATTTTATACAAATACATATGTATTTAAAATACTATATAATATATTTTAATATACGTTGGTATATAAATGGAAATATATACTATTTCATAAATGTAAATAATACATATGTATATAAACATAATATTTTATGTGTATATATAATTATATATATACATATAGAAAAAAGGTAAATGTGATTTTATATTAAAGTTTATATGTGTATATATATATATATATTGTATTATAACATTTATATAATTGTATATATAAATGTTATTTATTTTAAAGTATATAAATATACATAAATATATACTAGATATATATTTTGTAATAATTTATATATAATATATATTGTATTATATTATATATGAAATAATATATGTATAATATATGGTATATATTATATGTATAAAATATATTTTATAGTGTATAGTATATAGTGTATTATATACTAAATATGGAAATAAGACAAAAAAAAAGAGAGGAAAGAAAACAGGAAACAGAAGGATAGGAAGGATCGGGGAGGATCCTGACCCTCCCAGCCAAGGAAGACGGTGGCGGAGCTGCCACCGCCGGCGAGGGAGGAAGGAGAAGGGCGAGACGCCACCGGCTAGAGAAAGGAAAGAAGCTGCCGGCGGCGTGAAGAAACGAAAAACAGAAGCGAAGGAAACGAAAAAAAAAAGAAGAAACCCGAGAAGAAAAGGAAGAGGAGATCGGCGGTGCCGGTCGATTCGGCACCGCCACTCCCCCCACAAGACGGGCGAGAACCAGGGGAAGGTGAGAGGAGCCACCGGCGAAGGGGAAATCGATGGAGGAAGGAGAAAAGAGGAAGGAAAGGAGTCGAGACCCACGAACCTAGATCCGGCATCGTTTTCGGTGATGGGATGAAACGGAGGCCAGATCCGGCATTTTCGCAATGTCGACTAGCTGTGGGAGGCGTGAACCGGTGGAAAGGAGGAACGTCGACGGTCGAACCGACTGAACCGGCCCGGAGGAGGCACTGAACCGGTCTGGCCAGAAATGGGAAAAAGGAAAGAAAAGAAAAAGAAAAAAAAGGGGAAAAGGAAAAGAAAAAAAAGGGAAGAAAAAGAAGGAAAAAGAAAGAAGAAAGAGAGAGAAAAAGGAGAATTTCGAGAATTCAGAAGATTCTTGGGAATTCGGCAACTCGAAAATTTACGAAAATTTGGTAAGAAATTTTCGAAAATTAATTTTCAGTAAAATTTAATAAATTATGAAAAAATTCTAAAATTTAGAATTTTAATTTCCAGAAATTATTCTCGGCGATCGAAATGAGGAATCGGGAGAGATGGAGTACGGGCGCGACCGATAAGAGGAAGTAGCCGACCCGGAAAAGGTAAGGGATGCATGTGCAACACTGTAAGGATATTCAGTCTGCATGTTTTAATTTCGAAATATTTTATGAAAATATTTTATGAAATTATTATGATGAATGATTGGTTGAAAATTTGGAATGAAGTACTGGCTGGAAATTATAAACTGTATTTTCTGTGCAGGAGGCTAGCCAATCGGCAGCCGTTATACTGCCGAAAAATTATCGAAAAATTCTCGAAAATTACTGAAAATCATAATAAATGATTTTATGTCACGAGAAATGATTTTCAACCACGAAAATTGAGAAAATTAATATTTTCATAAAAACATGAATAAAAGGAAAGTGATTTTAAAATATTCATGTTTTCGAGAATGGTGATAATGAAGTCACCGAAAATTCTTATTGAGAATGATGATAATGAAATCACCGAAATTTCTCTTGATACGTAAATTACACGTAATATGAGATGAAAAATGAAAAGAAATAAAGTGAATATTTTTATATATATTTCTTAAATATTCACTAAATGGTTTTATAACCTTTATGGTTTTTAATTATGAAATTTTATTTTTATAAATTCCATAAAGGTTTATTGATGATGAAAAATACTGTTTTGAGACTAGTAGGCATTCTATCATGCTGATGTGTGATATGTGATATGTTTAGTCCCGGTCGACACCTGATCAGTGATTCACCGAGAACAATATAGATTATGGTCATAGATTTGACATGTTTATTTCTTTGCCCTCCGGGGTTTATAGCATGATATGATTGATGATTGTCTTAGACTCTATATATGATGCTTGACATGTGAAAAGAATATGTTTTATATGATATGAGGAGAAGATCAATTGATTTATAGCATTTTTACAAAATGCTCATTACGGTACTGATTATAGTACTGTGAGATGACTTTCATAAGACATGTGATACGAACATGTAATATGTTTTCAAAAAGGAAGAATTGATAAATCTAATATTCTTAACATGATTTTAAATGGAATAGTAGATTATACGTGCTACAACGATCTTTATACCGTGTGAGCCACCTCTAGAAGACTCAAGGGACCTACGTGCTACATAGATTCTTCGTGAACTATGGGAGCCACCTCTAGAATCCTTTGAGCACTAAGTGCTACACGAGTTCTGATGAGATATTGGAAAGTATATGGCATAAAGGCCAATCCGAGTAAAGACTCGATCTTTGTACCGTGTGAGCCACCTCTAGAAGACTCAAGGGACCTACGTGCTACATAGATTCTTCGTGAATTATGGGAGCCACCTCTAGAATCCTTTGAGCACTAAGTGCTACACGAGTTCTGATGAGATATTGGAAAGTATATGGCATAAAGGCTGACTCGAGTAAAGACTCGACCCTTGTACCGTGTGAGCCACCTCTAGAGAACTCAAAGGACCTACGTGCTACATAGGTTCTTCAGAAACTATGGGAGCCACCTCTAGAATCCTTTGAGAGCTAAGTGCTACACGTGTTTTGATGAAATATGAGGAATCATAGGTTATTGTGACAATAAATAAATGATTGTGATTCGTGAATATGACAAATGTCAGTAGATAGAATAGATCTTATACATAAGATAGAGAATGTGTATGATCATTGAATTATGCTTATATATGCCATACAAACATGTGCTATTTGAATGGTTGTCCTCTTTCACACTTAACTCCATTGCTAGTTAGGATGGATGTCGTAACTGAATCAGTGAACTGGGGCTTACGCCTAAAGTGATTAAGTAATCAGTTATTTTGAAACTGTTTTCAGTGAGTTAAGCTATATACATAATTTTTATTAATTTATATTTTGTGAATGGATTGATTTATTAACTTGCATAGTAATCGATTTATCGACGTGTGTAGTGACTAACCTACCGAAGTGCTTGCTGCTTTGCTAATGTGATAAGTGGAATAGATTTTTATAGCTTACTTTGCTATTTAAAGTACTGTACTAATTATAACTGTACACTAAAACATGAAATGAGTTTTAAAGGAAAATGATGATGATTTAACTAATATTCTTTTCAAAGAAAATATGAATATTAGTTATTTTATTTAAATGCCTTATTTCATAAGAGAATTAATTTGGAAAGAATATGGAAATGATATGGAATAAAAAGGAAAAATGATTTAAATTTCAAAAGAAATTTATTACTCCCTACAGTTGCTTCTAGGTTACAGGACAAGACAGGCATTTCAAAATGCTTGCCTTACTCCATCCGGATCCCTAGTCGACTGTAGTATCCTTCCTACATGTGAGCCTAGAGCCAACTAGGAAGATTTAAAAGAAAAAGAAAAAAAATTTTTTTTTCAGCATATAGAGAGCTGAGTATCAAGTGAGGCATATAATTCCCTTATTGAGCCGTGGTTTTGCTCGCCCCTTAATTTTAAACATTTTAGGTTTTGATGATTGTGAGATCAGTTGATTGTGGATCACGGCTATACACAAAGGACAATGTGACAGACCGACTGATTTATTTGAGGTACGATCATTTATTTTTTGTATTTAGACATGTCTACAGTACTACTTATCTAATTAATTAAGATAGGGGATGTGTATAATATAAACATGTTATGTAAAATTGTTTAACAGTTAGTACAAGTGAAGTATCACAGACAGCCCAACCGGTTAAATTGTGTACATTAAGGATAAAAATATGGTAACGGGTCGTGACATTTACAGACATAATGAAATTACATAAAATTAGGGGATTTCACAATTCATGCGTGATGAATCCTAAAGTCCATAACCACCCTTTATGCTTTCATCATATGAAAAACAATAACAACATGTTTGGTTCAAAAATTTGATCTTACATGTCCCTTTGAACTTAATATTAATATCACATATTAAAAATTAATTCAAATAATGAGATGGGAGGTTATGAAAAAATCATTAAAATCATGCTTGCTTTAAAATCAAGACTAGGTAGAGACTATGACTAAAGTTTGTTTTACATGATGTCTTAATAATTTGCAATTGATCTTCTAAACCATTTAGAATCTTAACTCAAATAGGAGATTTAATGATAAAGATTTGTCACATTCTAAGCCACTTAGTCTTATCAAATAATTAAATTCCATGTCAAATTAAATGATTGAGAAATCCTAGTCTAACTAAGATTGGTAGTATTAGTCTTCTAGTCTCACTAAAATTTGTCTAATATCTTAATTAGAAGTCCTAAACATTTTAGGAGTTTTAATTGAATTTAGACATATCATAGAAACTAATTTTCTAGAATCCTAATCCCATTAGGATATCCAAATTTCAACAAAACATAAACATGTTCTTTTAAGACAAGGAATCCAAGTCAAACAGGGATTGTAATTAACTCTAACTTTGAATTGGTTAAGGATTGAAGGAAGAGGATTCGCCATCAAGTCCAGACCCTATTTATCCTCAAGGATAATTATCTTTTTTTTTTTGGTTACAAATGAAAGTAAAAATGGAGTATAAACTAAGACAATCGAAAAGCACGAGGATAAGCTACTCCTTGAGCATCAGCCATCAACAAATTTAGCAAAGATAGGGGCAGACTTGATAACAATTCAAAACCTCCCTCAAGATCACATGCCTCTTTTGCTAGCGCATTAGCATAGAAGTTTCCTTCACGAAGAACGTGCTGTATTTTCACCTACCAAGAACATTAAAGCAGCAAGCAGATATCTCCAATGAGTTTGCCTAAGGGATGAAGATTTATATCAGCTTTATAGATTAAGTCAATAACAACCAGAGCATCAAGTTCACAAATCAGCTGACGGAATCCCTACTGCCCAGCAATAAGCAAACCAAACCGCAAAGCTTGCAGTTCTGCAACTATATTGGTGCATACACCCAGATGCATTTTGTATCCCAAAACCCATTAACCGAAACTTGAACGAAACAAACCTCCCACTCCTGACAAACTTGGGTTTCCTTGAGAAGCTCCATTCGTGTTTAGCTTGAGAAAACGATCTTGAGGGGGCAACCAACTTATAAACCGAGACCCTCTAGAGTTTTGATGTTTTCTTGCACAAGTATTAAAAATCTTCTGAGCACCCATTTTCAGCCATCTTTTCAGGATTAAATTCCACCCCATCAGTTGCATCAAATATCGCTTTACATCTTGAGGTCCAAAGCCTCCAAATCATGGTTGTAAATATACATTTCCATTGTTTAATTATCTCATACATCGTTAGTGAAGTTTTTTGACTCCACAAGTAGGGTTAGGACCACAACACATGTCTTATTTTATTTATTTTTTATTTTCTTAATAATTTTATAGGACATATGTTATGATCTTAACCTAACATGTGGAGTCAAAAAACTCCACAACGATGTATAGGATATTAATTTAGCATCCTAAGGCACTTAAAGCTCCTTTTCAAAGCCTCTGGTTCATTGCAATCCTCTAAGAAACAATTTCATTGAGTTGGATAGGATATTATAAGATTATGGATATGATAAGATTATATTAGATTATCTTATAATATGTTTGGTGTGTACAAAGATTAAGAATAAGATATAATAACTTTTTATGTCTTTCACCATTGCTATATGTAAAATTAAAAGTAGTATAAAAGGAATTTTTTAGGTTCTCTTTTTTAAAGTAACATAATTTAAATTTATAATTTTTTATAAATATAAAATAAAAAATAAAAATTTAGATATTATTTATAATATTATAATTACTAGTTCAATTTATTAGTTGATTTTTTAATAAAAAATTTCTTCTAAAAAATTTATATTATGTCTTCTAAAAAATTTTTTTTCTTAAAAAATGAATTTTTAGAAAAATTGTTTTTGTACTTTTTCACATTTTTATCTTTTCTTTCCTTTTTGTTTTTATTTCTTTTATATGATTTAAATTTAAAAATAATTTTTTCGATTGTAAATTAAATATATTTATTGAGTTTTCCTAGGAAATAAGTTTATTTTTTAATTACATTAATTTTTCCAAAAGAGAATTCTTAAATATTTTTCTTTATTTTTATGGTTTCTTTATGTTCTTTTTTTTTTTTTGGGTCAATTAGAAGGAAATATAGAAAACAAAAAAGAAAAGAAAAAATATGACTTAAATTTAATAATTCAAATTTTACAAATTAAAAAATATATAATTTCTAATAATTTTATAGTTAATAGTTATTTTTCTTTTTCTTTTTTTTGACAGGCAAAAAGAATAAAAATTAAGAAAGAAAAATAAAAATTTAAACGTAAGAAAGATCTAGTTAAGAAATATATTTTATAATAATTTTTTTTGTTTAAGAATTTATTTTCTAAAAAATAATTTAAAAAATGTGTTCAAGAAAATATTATTTTATCAAAATTATAGTTTTTCTTGAATAAAAAAAAGAAAAAAAAGAAAGTAAAAGAAGTAAAAAAAATGAAAAAGAAGGAAAAATTTTGGATTAATTAATTAATTAAACAAATATCTTTATTATTTTATTAAATATTTAAGCTAATTTTTAAACATAAATATTAAGGATTTTTTTTTGGCCGTCAAATGTTAAGGATGAAATAAATAAAATATGAGTATTTATTTCTAATCCCATGGGATTAGAAATAGTCCTCACCTTTTGGAGATGGTTGAGTCATACTATATTAAGAGGATGACTAATCCCTCTTGCAATCCAATCCTCTCTTTAATGTGTGTACCAAACATAAGATAAGATGATTATCATCCTATTTTATCCATCATCCTATGAGCCAAATATAACCTAGGGCTCTTAAAACTCTTTTTCAAAACCTCTGGTTCATTGCGATCCTCCAAGAAACAATTTCATTGAGTTGTAACCAAAATAGTCCACATGATCAAGAAATTAAATCTCTCAACAAGAAATAACTTTCTCAAAGATTTAATATCAAGATCAAAAGTAAGTTTTCTTTAAAACTTATTTGGACATGTTCTTCATCTTCTTAACCACTAAGGAAACCAAAGTCATCAAGAAATTCAAAGCCAGAGTATCAAAAAAAAAAATTTATAAACCCAATACTGACACATTCAAGCAATTTTTTAGATTTTGACAAACATTCTGCCCGATTTTGTGCTTAATATCTGATCACCCAAATCAACTTCGACAATTCCAAAAAATTAAAACAACACTTCTAAATATGTCTATTGAATTGTGTAAAAATTTTAGACCTATTGGATTTGTCTACAAAAAACTAAAATTCTCATAATACTAGTAACTTGGAATTTTCATGCTTCAGGACAGGTTTGAAAGAAAAATTTTAATAAAGTATCAAACAACATCCTAAAATCCTAAAAATTTAACACAATCATCCTAAGACATCATACTTTGATATTCTAAAAGAAACCAATTAAAAAGGTTTCATTAAACATTATTTTCAGACCTTAAAAATAATTGGATAGATTATAATCAAAATAGTTTTGAAATCAAGAATAGCCAAACAATTATATTTATATGAACCATGACCAAAGGGGGTTCGGATACCAATTATAGGTTTCTTGGGTCATGCATAAGTGAAACATACATGAACAGGTTAAATGCAGCAAATATAAAATTTTACTTCAAGAAATAGATCTGAATGAATCTTTTTGATAAAAAAAATTCAAATCATGCAAATTAAACAACAATAATCATAAAGGAGTTTCAAGAAACAAACCAAACCTTAAGATATCGTAATCTAATGATTTATCTTTGTTAATAATGCTTAACCTTCTTGTCTAAAATCACAAAACCACCCCAAGTATGATGGTCTCTAAAGTAAGTCCACAGAAGTAGCAACAGATCCTTTGAGAATGTTGAATTGTATTACGACCATCACCATGCTAGTAACTTGAGTTTCATAAACTCACCACAACTTTTTATCAATCTCTTAAAGCTTACAATCATGAATAAAACACTTTTCTTGAAGCAAGCAAGAGAAAGAAGGTATAGGATAAAGCGGTAGGCAGTAAAGACTCTGTAAGGTCTTGTTGCCCTAACTTGGAAAAACCCTCTTCCTTTTTCTCTAGGTTAGTGGCCGACCATGATGTTCTATTTATAGGCGAGGATAAATGTATTTCATTACTTAGTAAATTTACCTTTAAGCCCTTTAACTTATTTTAATTGCAATTGAGTTCACATCTTCATTAAACTATTTAATTAGAGGCAAGGCTCAAATTATAATTAAAGGTAGTGGACCTCAACTTAATTAAACTCTTTTAATTAAGTCTAATAATTCCTTTTAATTATAATTTGATCCAATAATTTAATTAAAACTCTTTTAATTAAGTATACTTAATTAAACTCATTTAATGAAGCCTAATTATAATTCTATTCAATAAGTTTAAATGAAAATTTTCAAATATCCCTAGATCAATCCATTTTTATCCATTAGCTACTCTTTTGTGTGTGACCCATTAGGCTCCTAAGATCATGGCAATGAACTTGAATAGCAATTCAAATTCATAAATCAAATTGGGTATCTAGCAATACTAACCAAATGTTAGAGAGTTTTAGAATGATTATTAACTTAAGCCTTTCAGTGATAGCCTCTCAATGTAATTAATATCTTTTAATCAACTATTTCTTAAGGAATAGATAAGCACTTGGCAGTGTCTACTTATTTAATTCCTCATATTTGTTCTTGCTACTTTAGGATGGACTCCAATCAATCTTGTGAAACCGATTTCAACAAGGACTCATTATGCCATAGCCATGGACTTGCACAAGTCAATCTATTGTCACGACCCAGTGGTTTTCCACCGAATTTTCCGCACCTCGTGATGGCACTAGGCTCCTCCGTGCGCCCAGTCAGCCGACAAGATCACCTACCCGCACAGCACAGGGTCCACTCGTACAAGTGCGCGCACCACTCTTCAAAGAACGCGCACACCACCCGCACAGGGTGCACACCAGCACACTCTAATTATGTTAACAAGTACACGAGATATAAGCACAAGCGACAAAGCAAGGAGCACAATTACAGGTTAATCCCATTCTTTATTCACTTAATAAAGATTACAAGGTCTGCAGCAGGAACACTACAAAGCTCAACCTAGCTCAGGACTATTTCTCTATGGCTAAGTCTAACTAATGTGTTCTCTGTGTTTCTCGACTGCCTTTATATAGAAAACGTGTGACTGACATCCCCAGTCACAGTAGGATTCAACCTGCTTACACATGGTCTTCGAGTAGACTTCAGAGTCCGACTCCAATCAGGACTTCACTTCATCCGCGCATTCTTAGGAACACGCCAGCTAGTCCGCACGCCATCAGGATTTCCCGCACGCCCTCGCTAGTCCGCGTGCTATCAGGATTTCCAACATGCCTGCTTATCCGGGCGCCTCTTCTGGGCCTCACGCTTCCGTGCGGCTCATGGGTTCGGCCCAATAGTCTTCTCATCAAGGGGCCATGTCGTCTGGACACTCAGCCGATGTCCGCGCGCCCCTGCAAGCCCATTCGTGCTTGCCTGGTGCGCGCCCATACGCGTCCTGGGCTCGTGCGAGTGTTGCACCCAGTTGCCGCACTTTCTGCTCTGCGTACTAAGCCCGTCCGCCATACTAGTGACGACCGCATCACTTACACTCAGCAGGCAACTGATCTCATCTCATGCCCCCTCCCTAGGCATGCTTTGACATGGGGCATGCCAGCTTGCGCACACCCATCCGTCCAGCCTTAGTTGGGCGTAACAAACTCTCCCCCGCCGACTGGAGCCGACGTCCTCGTCGGGAGGTTTGCTAAGTAGGTCTGAATCAGGTCCTCAAATTGCCATAAGGTCACATCCCTTTCCCATGTCTCAGTGCCATCTTCCCATCGCACTAGAAAATCCGTACGCTTCTTCTTGCTGCTAGCCCCTTGGCTTCTTTGATCAAGAATTTCCACCACCTTCTTCTGAAACTCCTTTCGAACAGTAGGTGGAGCTCTCTTACTCTGCTGTCGGGACTCATCAGCATGGAATGGTTTAAGGAAACTCACATGGAATGTTGGATGAATTTTCATAGCCGCAGGTAGTTCCAGCTGATACGCCACATTCCCAACTTTCTTGACTACCTTAAAAGGCCCATCATATTTCTGGATCAAGCCTTTGTGGTACCGTTTATCAGTGACTTTCTTCCAGATTTGAGGAGTGAGCTTCAAGAGCACCAAATCGCCCTCTCGAAACTCTAAGGACCTTCGATCCTTATCTGCACTTTCCCTTATCCTCTGCTGTGCTATAGCCAAGCTATCCCGCGCCTGGTCAATGGGCTCTTGTTTGTCGCGGGCAAACCTGTACGCAGCTGGGCAGCTTCCTTGCGACTTCAGCTTGGCTACCTCCAAAGGTGTTAAGGGTTGGCACCTGAATGCTAGCTCTGAGGGGCTCAACCGTGTAGCCGAAGATCTGTGCAAATTATAGCAGAATTGTGCTACATCAAGTAACTCCAGCCAATTCTGCTGGCTTGCTGTTACATAATGCCTTAGATACTCTTCTACCAAGGCATTCACCCGTTCGGTCTTGCCATCCGTTTGTGGGTGATTAGCAGTAGAAAACTTAAGTTCTGACCCCAACATCTTGAAGAGAATGGTCCAGAACCTACTTGTAAACCGAGCATCTCGATCACTGATTATATCTTTAGGGACATCGAACACTTTCACCACGTTCTTGAATAAGAGCTCAGCAGCTCGTTCAGCAGTACATGCATGAGGCGCCGCAATGAAGACTGCATATTTTGAAAAGCGATCGACCACCACCAAGATGGATCTCATTCCATCAACCGCCGGCAAACCTGTTATAAAATCCATGGAGAGCGACTCCCAAGGCCTTTCAGGAATAGGCAGTGGTTGAAGCATCCCAGCCTGCTTCCTTCTCTCGGTTTTGTCTAGTTGGCAAACTAGACAGGTGCGCACATAGTGCTCCACATCTTCTAACATCTTTGGCCAGTAATAGTATCTCGCAATTAGGGCTTTCATCCTCTTTATGCCTGGATGTCCAGCCCATTGTGGGTCGTGTGTTTCCTTCAACACTTCACCCTCACTCCCCCGCCCTTGGGGACAAACAACCTGTTACCACGAGCATATAACAGATCGTCTTCGACCCAATATTTTCGAATCAAGCCTTCTTGAACCTATTGCCTCAGCTTGCAGTAAGTAAAGTCCTCTTTTGCTGCTTGCTTGATCCGATCCAATAAGTCAGAATACACAGTCGTTAGGAAGGCTACATACACCTGCACTCCCTTTCTGCTCAACGCATCCGCAACTCGATTTTCGCTGCCTGGACGGTGCAGCCATTCAAAATCGAACTCAGCAAGGAACTCCTGCCACCTTGCTTGCTTGGGGGACAGATTCTTCTGAGTCTTGAAGTAAGTGTTCGCCACATTATCTGTCACCACTGTGAACCTAGTCCCCAGCAAGTAATGCTTCCACACGGTCAAGCAATGCACTACAACAGTCATTTCCTTCTCATGGGCTGAGTAACGTTGCTCAGCATCTTTTAGCTTCCGACTTTCATAAGCAATGGGGTGTCCCTCCTGGACCAACACCCCTCCGATTACTCTGTCTGAGGCATCGGTGTGTACTTCAAATGGCAGCTCAAAATCAGGAAGTCTTAGTACCGGTTCCGAGGTTACTGCTTCCTTCACCTTCTCAAAAGCCTCTTGACACTTGGCTGTCCACTCCCAAGGCTTCCCTTTCTTTAACAGATCGGTGAGTGGGCTAACCATCCTCGAGTATCCAGCGATGAACCGCCTATAATAATTCGTCAATCCAAGGAACGATCTTAGTTCTGGTACTGTCTTTGGGAAAGACCACTCAACAATGGCCTGTATTTTCCGCTCATCCATGCGGATTCTCCCTTTGCTTATCCGATGTCCTAAGAACAAGATCTCTTTCATCGCGAACTCACACTTCTCTTTCTTGACAAAGAGTGTGTATTCCTTCAGTCTCAAGAGTACCTCTTGAAGGTGCTGCACATGGTCGTCAAGGGTCTTGCTGTATACCACAATGTCATCCAAGTACACCACCACAAATTTATCCAAATACTCGTACAACACATCATTCATAAGGTTACAAAACGTAGCAGGGGCGTTAATAAGACCAAAGGGCATCACAAGAAATTCGAATGAGCCATACCTCGTCACCATGGTCGTCTTAGCCTCGTCCCCAGGGGCTATACGCACTTGCCAGTATCCGGATCGCAAGTCTAGCTTGGTGAAGAATGAAGCCCTCGTCAGTTTATCAAATAAATCTGCCACATTCGGAACAGGGTACTTGTTTTTAATTGTAACCTTATTAAGTGCTCTATAATCCACACACATTCGAAGGGACCCATCTTGTTTTTTCTGAAACAAAACAGGAGCACCGTATGGGGCCTTCGATGGCTGCACGAACCCAGCCGTCAGCAATGCATCCAACTGCTTGCGTAACTCAACCAGCTCCGAGGGCGTCATTTTATAAGGGGCTTTGGCTGGTGGTCGTGCACCCGGTTCTAACTCAATTTTATGATCAATGCCTCTCCTTGGAGGCAATGCCTTAGGCAGCTCAGGTGGCATCACGTCACTGAATTCTTCCAGAACTTCAGCTACACAGTCAGGAACATCAACAACCACGTCGGGCTTAATCTCTACAAGTGCTGCTAGAATGGTTGTCTCACCCCGCTTCAAACCTGACTTTACTTGAGAAGCTGATTGTTCCAAGGGCTTCTCTGCGGCTTGTCCTTCATGTTCTACTTGGACAAAACCTGGGCACCTTTCATCAACGATCCATAGGCCACGAAGGTGTGGCATAGGCGCTGCTTTCGCCTCCACAAAGAACTCCATCCCGAGAATTAACTCGAAGTCATCAAGGGGCATAACCAAGAAAGTGCACTCACGTTCCCAAGTTCCCACCTTCAAGGTTGTGGTCGTAATCCCTTGCACGGGCTGAGCACCAGAATTAACTGCTTTTATTTTGCTTGTGCTCTCGGACACAGTCAGTCTAAGATGGCCAACGCCTCGCTGTGAGATGAAGTTGTTGGTTGCACCAGTATCCAACATCGCCTGGACTCCTTGTCCATTCATCATCACCCGTAAGTACATCAATCCCTTGTAGACTGTCCTCTTGTCTACCGTAAGGGCATTCAGCAACCGTAGTGGGTTGAGCCTAGGGTTGGCCTCCTCTGTATCCGTTTCTGAGCCATCTTTAGCGATAAGAGCAGAGAGTTTCTCCTTGCGAGGACAATCCCGAGCACGAATGGGTCCATCACAAAGAAAGCACCCTGTGTTCTTCTTTCCTTGTGACTGGTTCGAGCCCTTTTGCTTGGATGTTTCCCCATCCTTTTTCTTCTTGTCCCACTTTCCTTTCTTACCGCGCTTCTGGTTCTTTCGACCCTCATCTTTGGCCTTCTTCTTGTCAGTATTGGATGAAGAAGCACCATATTTGAAGTCATTTAGGCTATCCGCAGCAGCAATGGCTGAAGGTAGATCGGCTACCTTCAGTCGCCTCAACTCCGCCTTCGCCCAAGGCTGGAGTCCCGATAGGAAATTAAAAACCCAATCTTCCTCAGTCATGTTATTAATTTCCAGCATTAAGGAGCTGAACTCCTTCACATAGTCCCGCACAGATCCCGTGTGCTTCAACGTTTTCAGCGATTCCCTTGCTAACCATGCTGTGTTCATGGGCAAGAATTGGTCCCTCAATTCTTTCTTCAAACCTTCCCATGTTTTGATAGGCTCACGCCCAGAACTTGTGTCATCGTCCAATCGAGTTCGCCACCACAGCTTCGCGTCACCAACTAGATACATGCTAGTAATCGAAACCTGGTCCTTTTCCTCTACTCGAGCAGCCTTAAAGTACTGCTTCATGTCCCATATGAAATTTTCAAGTTCCTTAGCATTCCGACTCCCACCGAACTGCTTTGGTTCAGGGACCTTCAGCTTCGAGGTCTGTTTCTCGCTAGCACCGCTACTAGAGGCACCAAACACGGCTACCTTAAGTAGTCCAACAACTTGGTCTACGTCATTGAGTTTGTCAATCAACGTTTTTAGCTGCTGTAGTGTTTCATTAGAACGTTCAGTAAATTCCTTGTGGTTCTGACCAACCACATGCTGAAGGTCAGCAATCAGCTGTGAATGCTGCGCTGCTTGTTCTGCTAGTGAAGCAGCATCAGGGGCTGGCGCACCAACCAGCACCTCCAGTACACCCACTCGATCAGTCAAAGTTCCGGCCATAGCAACTCAAGCTCTGATAACTATTGTCACGACCCAGTGGTTTTCCACCGAATTTTTCGCACCTCGTGATGGCACTAGGCTCCTCCGCGCGCCCAGTCAGCCGACAAGATCACCTATCCGCACAGCACAGGGTCCACTCGTACAAGTGCGCGCACCACTCTTCAAAGAACACGCACACCACCCGCACAGGGTGCACACCAGCACACTCTGATTATGTTAACAAGTATACGAGATATAAGCACAAGCCACAAAGCAAGGAGCACAATTACAGGTTAATCCCACTCTTTATTCACTTAATAAAGATTACAAGGTTTGCAGCAGGAACACTACAAAGCTCAACCTAGCTCAGGACTATTTCTCTATGGCTAAGTCTAACTAATGTGTTCTCTGTGTTTCTCGACTGCCTTTATATAGACAACGTGTGACTGACATCCCCAGTCACGGTAGGATTCAACCTGCTTACACATGGTCTTCGAGTAGACTTCAGAGTCCGACTCCAATCAGGACTTCACTTCATCCGCGCATCAAGCCTTTGTGGTACCGTTTATCAGTGACTTTCTTCCAGATTTGAGGAGTGAGCTTCAAGAGCACCAAATCGCCCTCTCGAAACTCTAAGGACCTTCGATCCTTATCTGCACTTTCCCTCATCCTCTGCTGAGCTATAGCCAAGCTATCCCATGCCTGGTCAATGAGCTCTTGTTTGTCGCGGGCAAACCTGTACGCAGCTGGGCAGCTTCCTTGCGACTTCAGCTTGGCTACCTCCAAAGGTGTTAAGGGTTGACACCCGAATGCTAGCTCTGAGGGGCTCAACCGTGTAGCCGAAGATCTGTGCAGATTATAGCAGAATTGTGCTACATCAAGTAACTCCAGCCAATTCCGCTGGCTTGCTGTTACATAATGCCTTAGATACTCTTCTACCAAGGCATTCACCCGTTCAGTCTGGCCATCCGTTTGTGGGTGATTAGCAGTAGAAAACTTAAGTTCTGACCCCAACATCTTGAAGAGAACGGTCCAGAACCTGCTTGTAAACCGAGCATCTCGATCACTGATTATATCTTTAGGGACACCGAACACTTTCACCACGTTCTTGAATAAGAGCTCAGCAGCTCGTTCAGCAGTACATGCATGAGGCGCCGCAATGAAGACTGCATATTTCGAAAAGCGATCGACCACCACCAAGATGGATCTCATTCCATCAACCGCCGGCAAACCTGTTATAAAATCCATGGAGAGCGACTCCCAAGGCCTTTCAGGAATAAGCAGTGGTTGAAGCAGCCCAGCCTGCTTCCTTCTCTCGGTTTTGTCTAGTTGGCACACTAGACAGGTGCGCACATAGTGCTCCACATCTTCTAACATCTTTGGCTAGTAATAGTATCTCGCAATTAGGGCTTTCATCCTCTTTATGCCTGGATGTCCAGCCCATTGTGGGTTGTGTGTTTCCTTCAACACTTCACGCCTCACTCCCCCGCCCTTGGGGACAAACAACCTGTTACCACGAGCATATAACAGATCGTCTTCGACCCAATATTTTCGAATCAAGCCTTCTTGAACCTGTTGCCTCAGCTTGCAGTAAGTAAAGTCCTCTTTTGCTGCTTGCTTGATCCGATCCAACAAGTCAGAATACACAGTCGTTAGGGAGGCTACATACACCTGCACTCCCTTTCTGCTCAACGCATCCGCAATTCGATTTTCGCTGCCTGGACGGTGCAGCCATTCAAAATCGAACTCAGCAAGGAACTCTTGCCACCTTGCTTGCTTGGGGGACAGATTCTTCTGAGTCTTGAAGTAAGTGTTCGCCACATTATCTGTCACCACTGTGAACCTAGTCCCCAGCAAGTAATGCTTCCACACGGTCAAGCAATGCACTACCGCAGTCATTTCCTTCTCATGGGCTGAGTAACGTTGCTCAGCATCTTTTAGCTTCCGACTTTCATAAGCAATGGGGTGTCCCTCCTGGACCAACACCCCTCCGATTGCTCTGTCTGAGGCATCGGTGAGTACTTCAAATGGCAGCTCAAAATCAGGAAGTCTTAGTACCGGTTCCGAGGTAACTGCTTCCTTCACCTTCTCAAAAGTCTCTTGACACTTGGCTGTCCACTCCTAAGGCTTTCCTTTCTTTAACAGATTGGTGAGTGGGCTAACCATCCGCGAGTATCCAGCGATGAACCGCCTATAATAATTCGTCAATCCAAGGAACGATCTTAGTTCTGGTACTGTTTTTGGGAAAGACCACTCAACAATGGCCTGTATTTTCCGCTCATCCATGCGGATTCTCCCTTTGCTTATCCGATGTCCCAAGAACAAGATCTCTTTCATTGCGAACTCACACTTTTCTTTCTTGACAAAGAGTGTGTTTTCTTTCAGTCTCAAGAGTACCTTTCGAAGGTGCTGCACATGGTCGTCGAGGGTCTTGCTGTATACCACAATGTCATCCAAGTACACCACCACGAATTTATCCAAATACTTGTACAACACATCATTCATAAGGTTACAAAACGTAGCAGGGGCATTAGTAAGACCAAAGGGCATCACAAGAAATTCGAATGAGCCATACCTCGTCACCATGGTGGTCTTAGCCTCGTCCCCAGGGGCTATACGCACTTGCCAGTATCTGGATCGCAAGTCTAGCTTGGTGAAGAATGAAGCCCTCGTCAGTTTATCAAATAAATCTGCCACATTCGGAACAGGTTACTTGTTTTTAATTGTAACCTTATTAAGTGCTCTATAATCCACACACATCCGAAGGGACCCATCTTGTTTTTTTTTGGAACAAAACAGGAGCACCGTATGGGGCCTTCGATGGCTGCACGAACCCAGCCGTCAGCAATGCATCCAACTGCTTGCGTAACTCAACCAGCTTCAAGGGCGTCATTCTATAAGGGGCTTTGGCTGGTGGTCGTGCACTCGGTTCTAACTCAATTTTATGATCAATGCCTCTCCTTGGAGGCAATGCCTTAGGCAGCTCAGGTGGCATCACGTCACTGAATTCTTCCAGAACTTCAGCTACACAGTCAGGAACATCAACAACCACGTCGGGCTTAATCTCTACAAGTGCTGCTAGAATGGTTGTCTCACCCCGCTTCAAACCTGACTTTACTTGAGAAGCTGATTGTTCCAAGGGCTTCTCTGCGGCTTGTCCTTCATGTTCTACTTGGACAAAACCTGGGCACCTTTCATCACCGATCCATAGGCCACGAAGGTGTGGCATAGGCGCTGCTTTCGCCTCCACAAAGAACTCCATCCCGAGAATTAACTCGAAGTCATCAAGGGGCATAACCAAGAAAGTGCACTCACGTTCCCAAGTTCCCACCTTCAAGGTTGTGGTCGTAATCCCTTGCACGGGCTGAGCACCAGAATTAACTGCTTTTATTTTGCTTGTGCTCTCGGACACAGTCAGTCTAAGATGGCCAACGCCTCGCTGTGAGATGAAGTTGTTGGTTGCACCAGTATCCAACATCGCCTGGACTCCTTGTCCATTCATCATCACCCGTAAGTACATCAATCCCTTGTAGACTGTCCTCTTGTCTACCGTAAGGGCATTCAGCAACCGTAGTGGGTTGAGCCTAGGGTTGGCCTCCTCTGTATCCGTTTCTGAGCCATCTTTAGTGATAAGAGCAGAGAGTTTCTCCTTGCGAGGACAATCCCGAGCACGATGGGGTCCATCACAAAGAAAGCACCCTGTGTTCTTCTTTCCTTGTGACTGGTTCGAGCCCTTTTGCTTGGATGTTTCCCCATCCTTTTTCTTCTTGTCCCACTTTCCTTTCTTACCGCGCTTCTGGTTCTTTCGACCCTCATCTTTGGCCTTCTTCTTGTCAGTATTGGATGAAGAAGCACCATATTTGAAGTCATTTAGGCTATCCGCAGCAGCAATGGCTGAAGGTAGATCGGCTACCTTCAGTCGCCTCAACTCCGCCTGCGCCCAAGGCTGGAGTCCCGATAGGAAATTAAAAACCCAATCTTCCTCAGTCATGTTATTAATTTCCAGCATTAAGGAGCTGAACTCCTTCACATAGTCCCGCACAGATCTCGTGTGCTTCAACTTTTTCAGCGATTCCCTTGCTAACCATGCTGTGTTCATGGGCAAGAATTGGTCCCTCAATTCTTTCTTCAAACCTTCCCATGTTTTGATAGGCTCACGCCCAAAACTTGTGTCATCGTCCAATTGAGTTCGCCACCACAGCTTCGCGTCACCAACTAGATACATGCTAGTAATCGAAACCTGGTCCTTTTCCTCTACTCGAGCAGCCTTAAAGTACAGCTCCATGTCCCATATGAAAATTTCAAGTTCCTTAGCATTCCGACTCCTACCGAACTGCTTTGGTTCAGGGACCTTCAGCTTCGAGGTCTGTTTCTCGCTAGCACCGCTACTAGAGTCACCAGACACAGCTACCTTAAGTAGTCCAACATCTTGGCCTACGTCATTGAGTTTGTCAATCAACGTTTTTAGCTGCTGTAGTGTTTCATTAGAACGTTCAGTAAATTCCTTGTGGTTTTGACCAACCACATGCTGAAGGTCAGCAATCAGCTGTGAATGCTGCGCTGCTTGTTCTGCTAGTGAAGCAGCATCAGGGGCTGGCGCACCAACCAGCACCTCCAGTACACCCACTCGATCAATCAAAGTTCCGGCCATATCCAACAAGTCTGCTGTCGGGACTCATCAACATGGAATGGTTTAAGGAAATCCTGATAGCACGCGGGTCGTGACAATAGGTATCAGAGCTTGAGTTGCTATAGCCGGAACTTTGACTGATCGAGTGGGTGTACTGGAGGTGCTGGTTGGTGCGCCAGCCCCTGATGCTGCTTCACTAGCAAAACAAGCAGCACAGCATTCACAGCTGATTGCTGACCTTCAGCATGTGGTTGGTGAGAACCACAAGGAATTTACTGAACGTTCTAATGAAACACTACAGCAGCTAAAAACGTTGATTGACAAACTCAATGACGTAGACCAAGATGTTGGACTACTTAAGGTAGCCGTGTCTGGTGCCTCTAGTAGCGGTGCTAGTGAGAAACAGACCTCGAAGCTGAAGGTCCTGGAACCGCAGCCATTCAACGGGATTCGAAATGCCAAGGCTCGAAGACCTCTGGGACATGGAACAGTACTTTAATTAAGGCTGTTCGTGCCCCTTTTGACGACCAAGTAACAATGGCAACAATGTATCTTTCTGGGGATGCGAAGCTGTGGTGGCGGACGCGATATGAGGATGTGCTGGAAGACCGTTGCGAGATCAACGCCTGGGAGGAACTAAATAGGAAGCTCAAGGAAAGGAGCAGTTCCTGCCTGAGAACGTTGCATGGCTCGCACGAGAGCCCCTGAAAAAGTTGAAGCACACGGGATCTTTGCGGGACTATGTGAAGGAAATGTTCAGCTCCTTAATGCTGGAAATTAATAAAGATTACAAGGTCTGCAGCAGGAACACTACAAAGCTCAACCTAGCTCAGGACTATTTCTCTATGGCTAAGTCTAACTAATGTGTTCTTTGTGTTTCTCGACTGCCTTTATATAGACAACGTGTGACCGATATCCCCAGTCACGGTAGGATTCAACCTTCTTACACATGGTTTTCGAGTAGACTTCAGAGTCCGACTCCAATTAGGACTTCACTTCATCCGCGCATTCTGAGGAACACGCCAGCTAGTCCGCGCGCCATCAGGATTTCCCGCACGCCCTCGCTAGTCCGCGTGCTATCAGGATTTCCAACACGCCCGCGTATCTGCGCTCCTCTTCTGGGCCTCACGCTTCCGTGCGGCTCATGGGTTCAGCCCAACAGTCTTCTCATCAAGGGGCCATGTCGACTGGACACTCAGCCGATGTCCGCGTGCCCTTGCAAGCTCATCCGTGCTTGCCTGGTGCGTGCCCATACGCGTCCTGGGCTCGTGCGCGTGCTGCACCCAATTGCCACACTTTCTGCTCTGCGTACTAAGCCCGTCCGCCACACTAGTGACGACCGCGTCACTTACACTCAGCAGCCAACTGATCTCATCTCATGCCCCCTCCCTGGGCATGCTTCGACATAGGGCGTGCCAGCTTGCGCACACCCATCCGTCCAGCCTTAGTTAGGCGTAACAAACTCTCCCCCGTCGGCTGGAGCCGACGTCCTCGTCGGGAGGTTCGCTAAGTAGGTCTGAATCAGGTCCTCAAATTGCCATAAGGTCACATCCCTTTCCCATGTCTCAGTGCCATCTTCCCATCACACTAGAAAATTCGTACGCCTGTTCTTGCTGCTAGCCCCTTGGCTTCTTTGATCAAGAATCTCCACTACCTTCTTCTGAAATTCCTTTCGAACAGTGGGTGGAGCTCTCCTAGTCTGCTGTCGGGACTCATCAGCATGGAATGGTTTAAGGAAACTTACATGGAATGTTGGATGAATTTTCATAGCTGCAGGTAGTTCCAGCTGGTACGCCACATTCCCAACCTTCTTGACTACCTTAAAAGGCCCATCATATTTCTGGATCAAGCCTTTGTGGTACCGTTTATCAGTGACTTTCTTCCAGATTTGAGGAGTGAGCTTCAAGAGCACCAAATCGCCCTCTCGAAACTCTAAGGACCTTCGATCCTTATCTACACTTTCCCTCATCCTTTGCTGTGCTATAGCCAAACTATCCCGTGCCTGGTCAATGAGCTCTTGTTTGTCGCGGGCAAACCTATACGCAGCTGGGCAGCTTCCTTGCGACTTCAGCTTGGCTACCTCCAAAGGTGTTAAGGGTTGGCACCCGAATGCTAGCTCTGAGGGGCTCAACCGTGTAGCCGAAGATCTGTGCAAATTATAGCAGCTACATCAAGTAACTCCAGCCAATTCCATTGGCTTGCTGTTACATAATGCCTTAGATATTCTTCAACCAAGGCATTCACCCGTTCGGTCTGGCCATCCGTTTGTGGGTGATTAGCAGTAGAAAACTTAAGTTCTGACCCCAACATCTTGAAGAGAACGGTCCAGAACCTGCTTGTAAACCGAGCGTCTCGATCACTGATTATATCTTTAGGGACACCGAACACTTTCACCACGTTCTTGAATAAGAGCTCAGCAGCTCGTTCAGCAGTACATGCATGAGGCGCCGCAATGAAGACTGCATATTTTGAAAAGCGATCGACCACCACCAAGATGGATCTCATTCCATCAACCGCCGGCAAACCTGTTATAAAATCCATGGAGAGCGACTCCCAAGGCCTTTCAGGAATAGGCAGTGGTTGAAGCAGCCCAGCCTGCTTCCTTCTCTTGGTTTTGTCTAGTTGGCACACTAGACAGGTGCGCACATAGTGCTCCACATCTTCTAACATCTTTGGCCAGTAATAGTATCTCGCAATTAGGGCTTTCATCCTCTTTATGCCTGGATGTCCAGCCCATTGTGGGTCGTGTGTTTCCTTCAACACTTCACGCCTCACTCCCCCGCCCTTGAGGACAAACAACCTGTTACCACGAGCATATAACAGATCGTCTTCGACCCAATATTTTCGAATCAAGCCTTCTTGAACCTGTTGCCTTAGCTTGCAGTAAGTAAAGTCCTCTTTTGCTGCTTGCTTGATCCGATCCAACAAGTCAGAATACACAGTCGTTAGGGAGGCTACATACACCTGCACTCCCTTTCTGCTCAACGCATCCGCAATTCGATTTTCGCTGCCTGGACGGTGCAGCCATTCAAAATCGAACTCAACAAGGAACTCCTGCCACCTTGCTTGCTTGGGGGGACAGATTCTTCTGAGTCTTGAAGTAAGTGTTCGCCACATTATCTGTCACCACTGTGAACCTAGTCCCCAGCAAGTAATGCTTCCACACGGTCAAGCAATGCACTACCGTAGTCATTTCCTTCTCATGGGCTGAGTAACGTTGCTCAGCATCTTTTAGCTTCCGACTTTCATAAGCAATGGGGTGTCCTTCCTGGACCAACACCCCTCCGATTGCTCTGTCTGAGGCATCGGTGTGTACTTCAAATGGCAGCTCAAAATCAGGAATTCTTAGTACCGGTTCCGAGGTTACTGCTTCCTTCACCTTCTCAAAAGCCTCTTGACACTTGGCTGTCCATTCCCAAGGCTTCCCTTTCTTTAACAGATCGGTGAGTAGACTAACCATCCTCGAGTATCTAGCGATGAACCGCCTATAATAATTCGTCAATCCAAGGAACGATCTTAGTTCTAGTACTGTCTTTGGGAAAGACCACTTAACAATGGCCTGTATTTTCCGCTCATCCATGCGGATTCTCCCTTTGCTTATCCGATGTCCCAAGAACAAGATCTCTTTCATCGCGAACTCACACTTCTCTTTCTTGACAAAGAGTGTGTTTTCCTTCAGTCTCAAGAGTACCTCTTGAAGGTGCTGCACATGGTCGTCAAGGGTCTTGCTGTATACCACAATGTCATCCAAGTACACCACCACAAATTTATCCAAATACTTGTACAACACATCATTCATAAGGTTACAAAACGTAGCAGGGGCGTTAGTAAGACCAAAGGGCATCACAAGAAATTCGAATGAGCCATACCTCGTCACCATGGTCGTCTTAGCCTCGTCCCCAGGGGCTATACGCACTTGCCAGTATCCGGATCACAAGTCTAGCTTGGTGAAGAATGAAGCCCTCGTCAGTTTATCAAATAAATCTGCCACATTTGGAACAGGGTACTTGTTTTTAATTGTAACCTTATTAAGTGCTCTATAATCCACACACATCTGAAGGGACCCATCTTGTTTTTTCTGGAACAAAACAGGAGCACCGTATGGGGCCTTCGATGGCTGCACGAACCCAGCCGTCAGCAATGCATCCAACTGCTTGCGTAACTCAACCAGCTCCAAGGGCGTCATTCTATAAGGGGCTTTGGCTGGTGGTCGTGCACCCGGTTCTAACTCAATTTTATGATCAATGCCTCTCCTTGGAGGCAATGCCTTAGGCAGCTCAGGTGGCATCACGTCACTGAATTCTTCCAGAACTTCAGCTACACAGTCAGGAACATCAACAACCACGTCGGGCTTAATCTCTACAAGTGCTGCTAGAATGGTTGTCTCACCCCGCTTCAAACCTGACTTTACTTGAGAAGCTGATTGTTCCAAGGGCTTCTCTGCTGCTTGTCCTTCATGTTCTACTTGGACAAAACCTGGGCACCTTTCATCACCGATCCATAGGCCACGAAGGTGTGGCATAGGCGCTGCTTTCGCCTCCACAAAGAACTCCATCCCGAGAATTAACTCGAAGTCATCAAGGGGCATAACCAAGAAAGTGCACTCACGTTCCCAAGTTCCCACCTTCAAGGTTGTGGTCGTAATCCCTTGCACGGGCTGAGCACCAGAATTAACTGCTTTTAATTTCCACCGAAGTCAAGAACAACCGAGATATGTCTGTTAAATTCACTTGAGGTGATGGATCCTTTCTAGACTACTTATCCACCTTCATATACTTTAGGCCACACCCAGAAGCACCTTTTTTAGGCATTTGGTTGACTAAACCTGTAAAGGTGAAATCAAAGTGTGACGTTCCACATATATGATGACCTCGTGTCACAAGTCAAAGAATCACTTACACGGCTATCATATGATAATGTTTTCATAGATACTCGAGTAAAACTACCAATTGGAATTCTCGTATCGGTCATGTTTGATGAACTTATTCTTTAATAAGCACCCACATTCTATCTTCACGAATCTCACATACTCCAATTTATTAGATCAATTACTTACTATAAAAGTAAGAGACTTAACATGTGTTAGTCTCTAATGCATTGTCAATGCCCATTCTTGACATTACATTGACTAGGAATGGTTTTTAGGAATAAGGCTTTGATGCATAAAGATCTCATAATTATAACCCTTTATAATTCCTTTGCAATGCTTATCTTGTCTTGTGAGCTTCACCATATTTAGTGACAAGTAATCACTATTTTTGTTGATCTAAATAGTGAAGGGAAACTTTTATGTCACTTGTCAAAAATGATCATGCATTACTATCGTATCATGCCTCACCAAGTGAGTTCGCTTTAAGGCCTACACTAATAGATATATCACTAAATGTTGACTGTCCTAATGAAGCAAGAAATTTTGTTGGTGTTCATGAAGTGAACTCTCTTATTGCCAAAAGATCTTGTGAGATAAAAGGTTGATAAGTATTATGCTAGGTTAATCTAGTTAGATTTTGATCTTGTGCGGTAAGATATCGTGTCCTCACAAGATTTGTTAGGCCAGTGTAGTCAAGTTGCACTGCTGCAGTAGGGTTGAGCATGTGATTTGATGTAGTTCTCAAATCTTTCTTTAAAGCCATGGATTTGGGCAAAACATTGATCTGATTTATAAAGGAGAGAGAGATGTGAGGGAAAGATGTCCCACATGCTAGAAATTTGTACACACAAATTTTGTGTCTGAAAATTCAGAACACGAATTAAGTGACAAAATTCAATTTTTAAATATTACAATTCTTTGTGTAGATTCTAACAAGAAAGCAATCCTTTGATTTAATCTCCTTGGAAAATAATCGAGGGCTTAAAACTTGATCTCGATGAAGTAGGAATTAAGTAGTTCTTGGAAAAGAATGGCCAAAGGCTCTTGGTTCCTGGTAAGTTACTTGGAATTGTGATCATTTGATAGATCTTCAAAAAAATGGTCTACATGATTACCGCTTTTATAACCACTTTAAGTTTTAGCTCCTCTTGTTGTCTTTCGCAACATCCGTATTATGTACATACCCAAATTAATCAATCTAGAATGAAAAAGTGACAAATTAATGAGCTTGTACAGCACATTGCGTTGGTAAAGGCTTAATCAATAAATAATATAAAAAACCCGCGGGTAAAAGAATGAAGATGTCAAGAATAAATTAAGGTGTGTAAGAAGAACAAAAGAGTACTTGGCGAAAGATCGTAGATGATGTACATCTTTAACAAACCAACAAACATGGTAAAAAATATCTATTTAGTAAAATTTTTTTATCTAACACGGAAAATGCTAATTTCATTTTATACCAAATAATATGCCATTTGGTCAAGATTGTCCCAATCCCATCGAGGTTTATATTTTGCCTCTTCAAGATCAGAGGGAATATCCACCATGGAGATATTCTTGCTTAAACCAAGATGTGCCATGAGAAGGGCAACATGAGTGAGCAACTCCTCACCTTGCTTCAGTTGCTTCGCATGTTCTCTCCAAGAACATTGACTTGCGGCATAAGTAAGCATGTTAAGCCATATTTGACCAATCATTTCCCATTTTTCTTCATTATCCCATTGGAATTTCGTTGTAAGCTTTTGCAATTGATCAGCAATCTGGCTTCCGTCGAAGAATACCGACTTTCTTTGACTTCCCATCCTTAAAAAAAATGATCGAAATGCGGTCTCAATACCAAATAAAGCCTTCACAGCTTCCTTGCGTTGTACTCCCTCACGAAAGAAATTCCTTGCGTCTAAACAAGTATCTCGGTGCCTTATTTGACTAATGCCATCGGGAAGCATTGATGGACTCCTGAAAAGAAGGTACATCATATAATCTGATAAAAGCTTGCAAATTTTGCAGTATGGACCAAGATTGCCAGCTAAATGTTTTTGATGATCGTCGTGATAAACAAGATCGGTAGCCACGTGCCAAAGGAGGAGACTGTGGGTAAATTCTGCATCACCTAGGCTCCAACCAAGGTCTTCAACAAGATTTTTCTTAACCACAATTTCATGGCCTCTCTCATCCAATAACTGCAAGAGATATTTGAAATCAAAACCATCGTGCTTATATTTCCTCCATTTCTCTAATAAATGAGTGTAGATGGAGTGCTTCAAATCAAGATCCACATCTTTCCAAGTTGTATGTCGAAACTTGCCCACAATGTCCTCAGTGTCAAATATGCTTGCAACCCAAGTAAACTTGGCCTTGAGGCAATAGTCTAAAAGGCTGTGTTGTGCCATTGATTGTATCCCTCTTTTGGTCTCAGTTACACAGACCAAACTAGATCCAATTGCCTTAAGCAGCTTGTTGTCCTGACGAGTCCACCACAGAATTCCCCGATCAGAATTCAAATGCAAAAATGCTGAATAAATTTCCAAAAAGATAGCTCCAACTAAGAGCAAATAGGATATGGCAATGTCAGCTTTGGGGTGGCCATTCTTGCCAATGATGATTGAGAAGGCAATTAGTACGGTAAAAAGGAAGGACAAGCAGATGCACCGCAGAATCACACCATGTCGAGATAGAACTAGAGGAATCTTGGTGTAGAGCAAATCATACAAGTACCCTAGTTCAATCTCTACCAATCTGAAGGCCTCTTCCATAGGCATATCGTCTAATGTAAATACACCACTTAACTGTCTATAAATCCTCAGCTTCATGTCCGAAAATAGAGGCCTGAACATCGTAAATGATAGAGATGCTCGATGAAGGTATCTGTGCTCCAAACGAATTCCTTTGCCCTGTAAATAATCACGTAGCTGAACCACCCCTGACCAGTGCTGATCATACCCCGAAACAATATCTTCTAACTCATTTTTAGCTGGGGTTGTGAAAACAGACTTTCGAAGCTGAGCAAGGCTAGCACTGAAAAGAATCCAAACCCTTTCCCCATACTTGATAATCCCAACAATGAATATTGGAATTGCCATGTATGTGAGGTTAGTTATGGTTATGGTCCAAAACTTGACATAGACATAAACAGCAATCCCAATTTGGAAACATAGGCCGAAGAAATGTCTGAGCCATAGCTCATTATCTGACGTGGAGTATGCACTGATTGTATCAGGGCCGCCAAGGTGCAAGAGTAGGAAGGGTGCCCAAAATACAACCAATGGACTTGTTATTTGTTCCTTGCTGCTCCTAAGAAGGGTGCTTAGAGCAACTGTTGCCATCCAATCTGCAAACAAATACATTAACCAAACTATGATCGATGCGTACACTGATCGTTTACCACTGCGTCGTCCACGATTTCCCAATTTGACAAGTATAAGTTGAACGCAAAGGCTCACTATAACCATGGCTCGAAGCTCCCATTTTATCCAAAGAGATTTCATAGCATCTGATAGAGCTTTCAACAATGTTTCATTCTTGACCTCCGTGAAAAAAAAGGCACAGGCAACTGGAAAACACAATATGTTCAATATAACAATGGAAAAAGAATGTTAGTAACATTACGCAAACGTTAATTTGGTTGCGAAAAAGTTGAAGAAATTAATTGGATTAGAGTAAATTATGCTATTATACTGTAATTAGTTTTAAATTTTATCGTTCTACTTTTAATTTTATTTATTTTTTTGAGAAAAATAATGAAATTGAAATATTTCACGATTTTTTTTGAAAATCAACAAAATTAAATATGTAATGATAGAATTCAATAAAAAAATCAATAGTAATCAAACCATAATTAATACATTGCCTTATTTGACCTTAATCCCGAACTAATTCTATAAAAAAGAAAAGTACTTGGAAGAGTCTTGGCTTTGATATTCTAATATCTTTTGGTTAAAGCAATATTCAATTCTTGCTGTATGCCACTTAAGCAAATCTAGATTTCTTAAATGCTTTTCTTGAAGAACAAGGATAATTTCATAGACTAAGAATACAAGACAAACCCGATTCTTATGAGTAGAGCTAGCAAAAGTTGGCCTAAGCCTAATAATATGCTCGAGATTGAATCCGGATCAATTTGAATTGACTAAAAAAATCAAAAGCCTGAATTCGAAAAAAATCTAGCCCAAATAAAAAATCGAACATGGAAAAATTCGAAACTGAAAAAATTGAACTCGACATTACTCAAACTTGATATAATCTGAATCCAATACAATCTGATCTCAAGACTGATCCGATCTAAAATCTGAAAAAAAATTGACTTTATAACCCAATAAAATCCGAATTATAATTATATAATTATTATTTAAAAATAAATAAATAATTTATACACTTTTTTAATTAAAAAATTTAAAACTTTGAAAACAATTATTATTTATTATAAAATTATATCAATTATGCATTATCAACAAAATAAATATTAAATCTTTTTAATTCAATTATTAAATAAAATTAATTTAAAACACCATAATATAAGAATATCAAATAATCTTTAATATCATACTTACTGTATTTATAATAATATATTATTAATTTAACATTTGATTTTATTGTAAAAATCCTTAATATTTTATTATTTTTATTTCATATTAAAATTTTAATTTTAATAAAATATTAAATCAAATATATAAAAAATCATTATATAATTTCAACATTTGTTTGAAATTTTGAATTTGATATTTTGTGCAACACATTATGAACATTAAGCTGTATTTTCTTCAAGTTTTAAGTATAGAAAAATATTATATTTGCTTGAAAATAAAAACCTAATCTTAAAATTAAAATTGCAGGTTTTTAAGATTAAAAAAAGTCAAGTAATTAAATTAAAACAATACAAGTACAATTAATATTAGTTTTTTATACTTCATTCTTATTTTGATTAATTATACTATTAACTAACTAGCATTATATTAATTAATTTAGTAATATCTACTATTTAACATTTTAATTATACATTCGATTAATTGGTGTATATCTAATGTTATTATGTTAATGTGAATGTAAAAAAAAATAGTATTCAATTGGTGTATAATTGTATATGATATGATTATATCAAATGTTATTATTTATTAATATAATGTCAATTGCTGTATATAATTTTTTTAATTCAACGTTCTGAATTTTTAATAGGATATTTGATTAGTTAGTGTGTACGAATATGATTATATTTAATGTAATAATGTTAATATTATGATTTCTGTACAAACCAAAAACAAAATAAATATAATATTGAGCTAATTAGTCGACCAATTATTTATAATATTAAGTATTTTTTAATGCATACTATAGTACTATTTAATATTATAATTGAATAATTAGTTAACTAGCTTTACGGTTAGATTTAATGTAATTACTAATTATGTTGGTATTTAAAAAACAAAGTAAATGTAAGAAAAATTCTTAAAAATTTAAAATTTTATTAAAAATATAATATAATTATTAAAAAATGCTAATAACATAAAGTTAAAAAATAAAAATTTATTGGATTAAGAGTGTCTAAGTTCCAATAGCTCAACTTTGGGAAAAAAAAAACAATGACCCAATGAGTTATTGGTTTAACTTAAGAGTATAAAACTATTTATATAATTGTTTAATTATTTAATGTGATTTATTCATAATTTGTTAGTTATTTATTTGAAATAATTCTTTTTTTTTATGTATTGTAGCTAATATTTTTAGATTTTCACTTTTATTCAGTTTTACTACATATATTTTTTGGCTTACATAAAAAATAATTTTTTATATAATTATTAATATATAATTATATATTTTATAACAAATATAAATATCGTAGGAAATTAAAAAAAATCATTGTCAAGTACTAAAAATGTTAAAATGTAAAAATTTACATTTATATAAATATTTATTAAATTTTAACTTTAGTTTAGCATTTCTATTATATTTTTATTTAACTATATAAAAATTTAAATTTTTATTACATTCAAAAATATAAAAAATATTTATAGCTTATAAAATTTCAAAATAATTTAAACTAAACCTGCTAACCTTGTCCAGTTAGAACTAGACCGAATTTGAAAATAACCGAATATGAAAAAAACCTGAAACTGAAAGTATCCGAATCTCAAAAAACCTAAACTCGAAATAGCTCAAATGTGAAATAACCCGAACCTAAAGACAACCCGAACCAAACCTGTCTGAACCGACCCATTTGCCACCTCTACTTATGAGCTAAAAAGAGGTAGCTGAAAAGGATTGATTCAGCACTGGCCTACGTTGTGCTTAAGCAGAGAACTACTCTTAGAGAAGCAACATCATATTCAAGATTTTGGCTCCGTGATTTTGGCTCCGTATGGTTGTTGCTTTCTTTACTTGCTTTTTTATTGTTTGTTTTTACGTCCTAAAATAATTGCTAAACATGAATAATTAAATCATGTATGTTACTAAATATTTTGAAATTTTAATTATTATGCATGTATAAAGTTATCCTTTTGCTTTATTACTTTGAAAACAGAAAAACAATAGTAAAAAATAAATAATTATTCTCTAATACACCATCAGTGAAGTGTTTAGATTTTATAAGTAAGACTAAGATCATTATATAATAAGATATAATCTTAATGGAATATTAAAAAGATCATTATATAATAAGATATAATCTTAATGGAATATTAAAAAAATAAAAATAAATTAAATGGGATATGACCCATGAATTTATTGACCATATCCCGTGTTGAGCCATACTCTAAATTTTCATTGCCATGGCTCATGAAAAGTAAACCCTAAAACCAACATGATATATTAACACATAAATTAATATATGTTTAAATAGGCTTCGATTGTTTGATATTGATAACTAATATTAATTATTTGCGGTGAAGACTTACTTGTAAGCAGCATTCTTCCGGAAGCCTCTTATATAAGCAAGGGCACACCCAGTAAAACCCAATTAAGTCTATCAATCTGATACTAAATTTTAAAGCAGCTTGACCTCTTAAACCGCGGCTGTGAATTGTGATTCGGATCTGAAGTTTGATTCAGAACTAGAAATAGATTGATAGGGCTTGCTGCTGTTTTTTCCCTATTGCAGGAATATAGAGAGCTAGAAGCTGTGCATCTGTACCTATATGCAAGAAATATCAGGAAAAAAAAAAGGAACACTGGAATTGCAAGAATGCTGATAGATGTAATTGAGCATTAAATAAAAAATGAAATGCAAAACTTACCATTATTTCTTAATTTTTTCCAGAATGTAGACCTGATATAACTAACTATAAACAGGAGACAGGATTACGTGAAACACAACCTAGTCTTGTAATTAAAGCAGGAAAATGTTGATGGATGCCTCTGTAATAACAAATAAGAGGGAATAGATCATTCGAAATTAAAGTTGGGGATAACTTGTTTGCTTTAAAAGCTAAATGTGCATGTAGGATCTATGGCAGCTGGAAAAGAATCAGAAAAGGGGCTAACGTACGCAAAGGGAGTGCTTGTAGACAGAAGAAAGGAACTTGTCAGTTTGCAACACTCATCTTTATGTTGTTAAAGACGTTCATTGACTTTAATTAATTTTAAATCTGATAATTTGGAAGTTAGGGGATATGGATAATCGGATTATTTCTCATTTCTCCAAGAGCATAAAGAACAGAAGAGAAATTTTCAATACCACTAGATTTAAATGAGAGTCTTTTATGGTCAACCTTATCAAATCCTTCTACGTAATTTGGAAACAGATAACTTTCCAAATCATTCAGCTGATATATTTTCATTTTTGATTCATGCAAATAATTTACCAAATAATGCAAAATAAAATTAAAAACTATCTTTAGTAAACAGGAGATATATTCTTGTTTTCTATCTGTGTTTTAAGTTTTATTGAAACCAACAGTAGAAAAATATGTTTGGTAATGTTTTTTCATTTTCAAAAATTAAAAGTAAAATTTTTTTTCCATTGTTCTCGGAAACATGTCTTCATTTCTAACATTGTTCATCAATATGTGAACAATATATATGTATTAATATAATATTATATATCTTTTCATAATAAAATGAAATTAATTAATTTTGAAATATTATTAAATTTTTATATAAAATAATATTTAATTGAATATAAAATAAGTTTTAAAAAATTATTTATTTATTTGAATATAGAAATGAAAAATTTAAAAGAATAATTAAATATAAATTACATAAAACTATAATATTATAATATTATTAATAAAAAATTTATAATATTATTGAATATATTATGTATATTCTAAAAATTATCATTTAATATAATTTTAATATGTTACTAAGTAATATTATCAAGTACTTTTATTTCATACAATTAATTATTCTTTTACTAAACAATATCATTTAATATTATATTATTTTTTAATTAAATTTAAAATATATCGCTAACACTCTTAATTAATTTAATATTTTGAAATAAATTAATACTTAGCATTAAATAATATTATTTTATATGAAATTGAATAAATTTTCATAATTAAATAATTTATTATAAACCAACAAGTTGATTATTATAATTTAATAATTTAATATTATTACAAGTAAATTAAATAATGATATAGAATATAATATATAACTTATTAATTTATATTATTATTTAATACATATTTTAGAATTTCGTTAATTTCTATTGTTATTTAATAAAATTTAGTATTACTAAAAAAATTATATTATTTGATATAATATATTTAATTATACTATTATTTAAATTATATTTACTATTAATTAGTATAAGATAATTTTTATTTAATATTATGTACATAATATTATTAGTATACATCTATTTAATGAATCCAATATTAATTTTTGTTATTAATTGAATTATTATTAAATAATTATATAATTTAATATTATATTAATTTATATTACTATTTAAATATATTAAATTTAATATGATTAGATGATAATATTTACTATTAAATAGTATAAAATAATATTATATAATAATATGTAAATCATCATCATCACAGCTTTTATTCCAAGAGATTGGGGTAGGCTATATGAACCAATATTTGAATTCACGTTAAATCGCCCATATGTATTATCCTCCTCCATAGATTCCTATTTAAGGCCATTTGCTCATCCAATTCTAAAACCTTCATATCTTTCCAAACTATTTCCTTCCAAGTCTTTTTCAGTCTTCCTCTAGTCTTAACCCTTCTCTCAACATCCATAGCTTCTATTCTCCTAAATGGAGCATCTACAGGTCTACGTCTTACGTGTCCAAACCAACGTAAACGATTTTCACACATCTTGTCTTCAATAGGTACCACTCCAACCATCTTACGAATATCATCATTTCTCATTCTATCCTTTCTTGTATATCTACATATCCAACGCAACATTCGCATTTCTGTTACACTCATCTTTTGTGTATGTAGCTTCTTAGTCGCCCAGCATTCACTACCATCTAACAATGTTGGTCTGACAACTGTCCTATAAAACTTGCCTTTCGACCATATAAGAATTCCTTTATCGCACAACACACCTGTAGCACTTCTCCACTTACTCCATCCAGCCTGGATCCTATAGGTCACATCACCATCAATCTCTCCATCCATCTATACTATTGATCCCGGATATCGAAAATGGTCTCGCTTAGGTATCACCACCCCATCTAACGTCACTACATCATGCTTTTCCACTTGGTTAGGACTGAATTTACACTCCATGTATTCAGTCTTCATTCTGCTTAGTTTAAATCCTTTTGATTCCAACGTTTGTCTCCATAATTCCAACTTTGCATTGGTCTCTGCTCTAGTTTCTGCACATAGGACAATATCATCTGCAAACATCATACACCAAGGCACCTTATCTTGGATGGATTTTGTTAGTTCGTCCATAACTACCGCAAACAAGAATGGACTCAACGCTGACCCTTGGTGTAATCCCACCGTGATAGGAAACTCACTTGTTTGCCCCCCACCTATCCTCACATGTGTCCTTGCATCTCCATACATATCCTTAATTAGTTTAATATATTTCAAAGGAACTCTTTTCTTCATTAAGGACCACCATAGTACCTCCCTAGGCACTTTATCATATGCTTTCTCCAAATTGATAAAGACCATATGAAGATCTTTACCCATTACTCGAGAGCGCTCCATAAGTTGTCTAAGCAAATATATTGCCTCCATAGTTGATCGACCCGACATAAAACCAAATTGATTCTCCGATATCTCTTCATTCTTTCTTAATCTTCGTTCTATCACTCTCTCCCATAGTTTCATCGTGTGACTCATCAATTTTATGCCTCAGTAGTTGGCGCAACTTTGAATATCTCCCTTGTTCTTATATAGAGGTATTAAGATACTCTTCCTCCATTCTTCTGGCATTTTGTTAGTGCGCCAAATCTTATTAAATAGATTTGTCAACCACCTAACTCCTACATCTTTAAGGCATTTCCAAACTTCAATTGGGATGTCATCAGGTCCAACAGCTTTTCCGTTCTTCATCATCTTTAGTGCCTCTTTTACCTCTGTCTCTTTGATTCTACGCATCAAGCATCGATTTAAATCCTTGAGAGGCACCAAGATATTATCCAAAACTTTATTTTGTCTATCATTAAATAATTTGCCAAAATAATTATGCCATCTATCCTTAATGTCATTGTCTTTAACGAGAGTTCTTTGATGCTCATCCTTAATACATTTCACAACTCCTAGGTCATGACTCCTCCCTTCTCTTGTTCGCTCCAATCTGTATACTTTTTCTCTCCCTCCTTTGTGTTCAACTTGTCGTAAATCTCTTTCGCAACCTTCGTATTAGCTTCTGCCACAACCTTCTTTGCCTCCTTTTTCGCTAACTTATATTCCGTAAAACTCTCTTCTGTATTGTTTTTCTTTAAAGCCTTGTAACACACTCGCTTAGTCTTTATAGCATCTTTTACTGATGCAATCCACCATGTTGCATCCTTTCCAGTTGGCAATCGTCTGTTTGATACTCCTAATGTCTCTTTGCCCACCTCCCGAATGCATTTTTCCATCTTATTCCACATTACATTTGGGTTCTCTTCTATTGTCCAATCCTCTTTTTGAATCCAACTATCTCTACATGTTTTATGACAATCTTCTTTTAGCTTCCACCATCTAATCCTTTCAATTCCTTTTTGTTGGTTCCTTCGATATCATCTATCTATCTTCATATCTAGAACTAGGAGTCTATGTTGCGCAGTAACACTCTCACCTGGGATAACCTTACAGTCCAAACATTTATGTCTATCCCTACTCCTAGTTAAAAAGAAATCTATCTGACTTGCTCTTAGTCCACTTCTAAAGGTTATAAGATGAGAATCTCTCTTCTTAAACAATGTGTTTGTCATGACCCGAATGTCGCAACGTTTACTTGATACTCATACTTTTCCCTATTTAAAATTTTTGAACTAAATTTTTTCCTTTCGATTTAAGGTTTGTATTCGGTGTCAGTGTAGTCACTAAACTAATTTTACTGATCCTTTCATTATATTCTAACCTTGATAACTTAAACATTAATTTTGTGAGTGTATTTACTCAACTCTCTAGGTGAACTATAGTCATTTCACTTAAATATTAAACTGGTAAAGAAATGGGTCGAAAACCTCCCCTTCATATTTTATCACTTTCCCCAGTTAATTAACCTAAAAAAATTCCACAATCCACAATATATATACCTCATGTACTACATACAATCTCAGAATCATCTCAATTACAATTTCATATTCCACAAAACATATAATCAACCAAATATAATCACATACCAGATAGCATTCAATGATTATATGAACCTATATAATAATTTACCACAGTCCTAAGTTACATCCTGACTCATTGAACAAAATATGTATTGTGTATCAATTAAAGTCTTACATGTAAACAAGCGATTTATAAAGAGCGTATACCTCAAAAGTGACAACGTAGGTTCGGAGGACAAAGGCAAATATCAAGCTTACGTACCGTCTTCGAATGCCCACACAAAAGCTCTTATGGCGGAGTTTAACTCAATTAGTCTAAAAATAGGTGAAATTAAGGGAGTGAGCAAATCCATGGCTCAGTAAGATACTAATATAAATGCAGGAGTAGAATTATACTGTCCTAACTTGTAACAGCTCGTTACCACATTTTTCACGTATTTCTATACAATTTTACCGGTTGGGCTGTCTGCGATGCCATTAACCCTACAGTGACAGTAATAAATGATAAACATTTGTTTAACAATTACGGAATATGAAAATTCTTTTCATTATTCCTTACATCTGACATCTCCTATTATCTTTGTTTCAATAAAGTAGTACTGTATACATATGTCTGAAATATAAAAGAGAAATGACTATACCTCTCATGTTTAACATAATTTGCCCCAGCGCTTTATATGTAGCTATCCATATGGGAGTTAATTCTCTCAACTCCGTGTCTTTTATCTGTGGAGTCAAAACAAAGGGGTGAGCGATTCATACGCTCAGTAAAAGAGACATATGCTGCTTTATGAAACCAAAACTATATGCCACCAAGTATTTATTTTTTCTAAAATCATATCGAATAGGAAGACAGTGGTTATAGTAAAACAATACTCTCAATACACCATTCAAATCATTGGCTCAACCGTTTACAGTAAAATGAAGTAAACATTAAATAGGATTCAATAAATCCTCTCAGTAAATAGAAATCATCAAGTTGAGACTAGGCATCACCCTACTAATAAATCATGCTATCATCGTTCCCCCTCCCCCTTGCGAGAACGGAATAATCATCCCAAAAAGGGATACAGCAGATCTATGGCCACAATCTATGGGTGGTCCTCGGGTCCACTTGCCAAGTGACCTCGAGACCGTTGATGACTTGGTAGGTCCATCAGCCTCACAACTCATACTGCATGAAACTAGGGGCCTAAAGTCTCAAAATCAATTTATCTCTCATGAAAAACCTTTAAGGAATTAATTCATAATTTCATCATTTTCTCAAAATGATTTTCTTTCCAAAAAGGTTTTAAAAACAGCCCACAATCTCACTGAATTCCATGTGAGAAAGGCACGGTAAAACTGACTCGCCATGGCTAGTTCGCCCATGGTCAACTCGCCCAAAAAGGTTTTATATTTTCTATTTACAAAGATATTAAAACCAACTCAATTTTCGTTGAGAAAAATGAAAATTAAAACTTGTTCGCCATGGTCAGCTCGCCCACTACGGCTCGCCCATGGTCAACTCGAAAGTGGAGTGAACAAATATTCGCCCGCCAACCTTTGCTTTTAAAAACAACAAGTAAAACTGGCTCGCCTTAAGTGGCTTGCCCATGACCAGTTCGCCCACTTTGGCATTGCCCATGGTCACCTCGCCCAATGCGGCACTTCCATGGTCAACTCGCCCAATGTGGCACTTCTACGGTCAGCTCGCCCATTTTTATTTAAAATATGGGTTATTTTCTTTGGCTCGCCCATAATTTTCTTAACAAAAGGGGTCGCCTGCCCCAAAACATTATAAAAGGGTTCGCCCATCTTTGGCTCGCCCGAATTTCTATTAAACAGGGTTACTCGCCCAAGGTATCATAAAGAGTTCGCCCACATTGGCTCGCCTGGATTTTTATTAAACAGGGGTCGTTCTCCCCAAAACAACGTAAGAGGGGTGTTCGCCCAAAACATCATAAAAGGGGGTGTTCGCCCGCCCTTTACCATTTCGCTCAAAAATAACATAGGGGTTGGCTTTGTAGCTCGCCCCAATCAAAACAATTATCAAACCAATGCATGCCATAAAACAAAACAATTCTCAGTAATTTCCATAAAATTTAACTCCACAGGGCATGCATTCACTTCACACACATCTCCCTTACCTGGTCTACCGAAGTTTTGCTTTCCGATCACCTTCTCGGTCGCCTTTACCGAGTCCATAATTCCCGGCTGCAAAATAATATATAAATTCTATTAATATTTCCTTTTCAAATATTTCCAACACTTTGGCAAGACGTAATAATCAACTAGCTCGCCCAATCGAGCTCGCCATTCATCAAATGCTTACAAGTGGGAGCTCGCCCGTCATTACTCGCCATTATTATGTTTGGGAGCTCGCCCAACATTACTCGCCATTATTATGTTTGGGAGCTCACCCAACATTCAACTCGTCAGGCCTTTATTGGCTTAAATGTGGGTGTTCGCCCACAATTCGACTCGCCCAATGCCTATGCAATGTGAGTTCGCCCATTATGGCTTTCTATTCAGATTTGGGCTCGCCCATGAATTAAACTATCATTGGGTGACCTCACCCACTTGGACAAATACTTGGGGAGTTCTTTATTTCCTACTCGCCTCATTGGCGATTACTAACATTCAACATGGGCGATCACAATAGTCGCCATTCTCATCACTTTTCCAGTATTTTCCATCATCCTACTACAATTTCAACCCAGTTTTATTTTATTCTTCATCTACTTCAAGATATGAATTTATTCTATTTCTATGATCTAACAAGAATAAATCAAAAGCAACACTAAAATCATGCTTCTCATACTTGAAATCATAGAAATATATCATTCAATCTCAAGAAACCATTAAATCTCACCTTAATCAACTGCACTTCCGGAACAGAATTCTTTCTGTCTCATGTTAGCCTTACTTTGCTTATTCCTTTAGCTCATCAACGATGGAGAAAAGGTTTTGCAAGCAGGTTTTCTTATTTAGCTAACTTAAAGGAAGAAATTCAGTAGATCAAGCATGGTAGAAATGGAAGAAATCAGAACATAAACTTGCAGAAGGATGGTTTTCGTGAAGAAAATGAAGTTTGCTAAATCGATTTTCCTCAAGCGTTTCTTCTAATATAGCCATGCTAATCCAATCATAACCCATCACCTGGCCTTTATTCTACTTCTTCCATCATTTCACGCCTTATCATGCATTAAAAACAGAAGAAAAACTGCAGCAAACGGGAACAGCTATGGGAAGCTATTTTCTACACGTTTTGACTTACTTCACTTTGCCATTAATTGTCTAAACCAAGAAGTATATGGCATGAAGTCCATAGCCTCTTTTCTTGACTTATTGCACCTTTGTCTTATGCCTCAACCAATAAGGTTAATTCCTTTATTGACTTTAGCAACCTGTCTTAATATTCTTCAGCTGTGTGGCGTACAAAGTCAATCTTGACTGTACTATTCTAGTTTATTATTTCTAGATTGCCAGCTTTTATTTCCATTTTGTCCGTGCTAATTCCAGTTCGCCAACTTTTCATCTCGCCAGTATTCTCATGCTCACTTATGCAAATATTCAAGCTCGCCTCTACTTGAACATGGTTATCACCACTTTGTCTTCATGCCAACTTAATACTTGGCCATTACGAAATGATTTCCTCTTCTTGGCGATCACATAGAGGTTTGGCGATTTTAGCAATTGTTATATTGTTGGCGATCACCATGTATTGCTCTACTCGCCCATTTTGCTATGATTCCCCACAAATTGGCAATCTTATTTCCATTTTAATTTACTCAATCCATATAGGCGATCAGAAGCCCTCGCCCCTTTCGGGCGATCAACTATATCTACATAATTTGGCGAACTCACCTATTCGCCAAAAAGAGCATTAAATCAACTCGCCATCATCAAACTTGCCATCACCATTGGCGATCGTCCTACCTTGCTCGCCCATTGGCGAGCTGTTCCATATACTCGCCCATAGATTATTTCACTGAAATTGCTCCATTCTCATCTTAAGTTAAGGAGCTTTTCACCTAAGTGGAAATCAATATTCATTATTTATTTATTTTCCATTATCAATTTTATGAAATTATAGTCTACAGTAGTGTAGAATCAGGTCTTACATAACTGCAATGCATGAAACCCACAAGTTTGCAATCACAATTAACCATTTCAATCGATAACATCTCATATTTATAACAAGATCATGTCCTAAGGACTTTAAGTGTGTGAGGGTTTTGGAGTATTGATGTAGGGGAATTTGAAGTACCTCATTATCTCCATTCCCGACATCTGTCCATCACTCAAACCTCTAAATAAATCAATTTAATCACTTTCAATCTTCTTGTCCTTATACTACAATGCGTCGTACAGCAATGGATCATGTATAATTTGAATATCATATACTATTAATCCACACTCACATCAATATTATAGTATATCATGTTCAATTGAGATATCATATAATGTCACTTTACATTTAACAATTATACTCTTGTATTATATCAAATCATATCACTTTTCATATGGAAAATCATGATCACGGTAGTGTAAAGTCAAAATTCTCTTCACATAAATCTTATGTTTATGTACAGTGTAATATCATGACATCAAGTAGATAAAATGTCGTTATGTCATAACTCAGCATGCAAACCTTATGCAAGCTTTACTGTATAAGAAGGCTCTCATTTCAAATCATATCACATATACTTTTAAAGCATGTTCAAACATGTAAATTCTCAATTCATATCATATTTACTTTTAAGACATGGTTAGAGCGTGTACAATTTGCAAATCATATCACTTGCACTGTTAAGGCATGTTTTAAAAAGAAAAACATGTAATGTCTCAAACCATTTCATATTCACTTTTAGAATATGTCTAAAACATGTACAGTCTTAAAAACATTTCTCATATACTGTAAAGCCATATAAAGTCTAGAGTTCATATCAAATAAAACTATACTTTAGACCGTATATCATATCATGTTCAAGACTAGGCTGAATCCCTAATACTCTATCAATAAAGACTTAGTTCACTGTAGCTAGCAGTGAAAAATCATGTCATCGTCCCCTGGAAACCAACTAGGGCGCTATTTATGGCCATTGACCTCATTTCTCTCAGCCCTAGTGATCAGGTGTGATTGAGCCCTGTCCACGACTATTGTTGGACAAGCATCTCTGCCTAATAAGTAATCTCCAATTAGGTGGTTTCCACTATGTTTTATTAAATTTAACTCTCTTAGGGTGCCTATAGTCTCATAAAACATTCAATTATAGACCTTTAAGTTCAAAAACTCACAATCATATAAAGTATACATCACTTTTCTTTTTAATCATTTGTGTAGACATTTATGCCATGTACTATTTTTTTTTAATGGTTCGATGGAGTAAATGTTCAGGTATGCAGATGCAACATTTCTAAATCTCAAGTCTTAAGCGATGCATGCTTAAAACCAATGCAAGTGAAAACTTGAGCTCAAAACAATTTAATGTAATAATCATGAAATGCATCGATGCAATATTCTTTGACATGATGCTAACAATAATACCAACTCCTCAATAAATCGTCTCTCTCAAAGCTCATCAGTATAGCATCTATAACAAGCTCAATATCATTAATGCATAACATCTCTTTCAACTAAATCCATAATGTTGTATGTTCACATATCATATGCACCACATGGCTACCATGCCTTCCTTAAGCAACAGGAACACATAATATATGTATATATATATATATATATATATATATATATATATATATATATATATCCGCACTTTTACATAAGCATATCATCCATCGAATCCCCAAGGTATCATAATCTAATTTTTCTCAATCTCATTACCACAATCCACCATGGCTTTAGCTACCATGTCACATATATCAAATGAAACATCTTTTATCATTGCCTCGCAATACACTAAAGTTTCCTTCATCTTAATTATTCAGTCCATAATCATTAGCCACACTATATTCATTTCATATAATATTTTTCAATCCACTAATATCATATTAACGCAAATAAATCATTTACATAACCCATATTATTAACTATAAAAACCATATTATCCGTAGTAATTTCACAAAGTAGTTTAAATCATATTTCTATAGCTATCTAATCTCGCCATAGGCATTATTAGTAATTTTTTTTTTATCATTTTGATCATACTACTATAATGGACCACTCACCATGCTAGCTTTTACCATAATTCACATGTTAATCTTTCACTTTCCAACAACCATCTAACCATTATTCCAATATCAATTCATAAGTATACTATCAATATTATAATAGTATTCCACGATATTCCATCATCACCTAACAATACAATCATTCATACTTATCCATATCATTATAGCCAGCCCTTTTTCTCTATCCACTCGCATAAACGTTCAACCTTTTCAAAAATTCCATCATGCTTCCAATAATATTAATCAATATTCCAACAATGTTCTAACGAAATTCCAATCCTACTCAATTAGCACATCACGATATCCCAAATTTCCAAGACATCCATTAGTATTTCCATACTAATATCTAAGCATATTCGAACAATTTCATTTACATTTTGTCAATCTCTTAATTCCTATTAACCAAAAATTCAAACGCTACTACAGTAACATTTCCCATAAGTTTGTAGCCTCATTCCATATTAGTACCAGTAACCCAAACTTAATATAATATAATGCTACCTTTACTTTATATAAATATCCTACCATAACCAAAATATAATTCATCATGTTATCATGTTCAACCATTTACCTTCTCAATTTATTCTAGAATTAAATTTTAGGCAATACAATAAAATCCTTTCAAAACTTATCTTTCAATAATTCTTTCCAAAGTTCCATCTATACGAGAAAACCTTAACCATTTTCATCAAACATTTTCATATAAATTTCGGCAGCATAACATTTCAGGAACTAAAACCTCCTACAAACAATTCCAAATAAACACAATGGTATTCCACAATCATTTTACTGCAATATCATGATCATTACTAAGACCCCTACCACCAATTGTAGGTCCTCTTAGCATTTTAACATCATTTCATCAATAATTCATCCCCAAGATCACAACTCTAAACTACACAATATAATACTACTACTACTACTTTGTAAGAGTATCTTACCAACTCCAAGCTTAGTGTTTATGTGCAATCTTAGCCAACTTCTCGATCAATCGCATTAGAACGTTGCTACAAAATCAAATATTGCAAAACAAATCACTTAGTATAATTAAACTAAAACTCTATATATAATCTTTATAAAATTCAAGGTTAATTATACTATTTCTTCCTTACCATTGGTGTTCACTAAAATCTTAGTCTAAACACCACAATTTTTCCATATTCCTCCTCTTCTTCTTTTTTTTTTTCATTTTCTTTTTCTTTTTTTCTTTTCTGGCCGAACCGGTCTGAACCGGTTCAGACCGGTTCAGCCATGCCTTGCCGGTTCAGCCTTCTATTTCCCTTGTCACCACCGTTCAGCCACTCTAGCAGCAACTGGGGTCGCGACATGACTGTTTCTTCCCCTTCCTCTCCAAATCGACCGACAGTGACGGTAGATCTAAGGCGGCTGTGGGTAGAGGTGGCGTTGGTCGATTCTTCCTCTTTTTCTTTTCTTTTTTTTCCTTCCTTTCTCTTCTCTCTCCTTTTTCCTTGCCAGCTAGCCTTTCCTCTCTCCCTTTTCACGCCGGCGTCAGGCCGAGCTTCTCTGCTCTAACCGGTTCTCTCTCTTTCTCTTTTCTTTCTTTCCCTTTTTTCTTGTCGCTGCAGGAGGTATTTCCAGCGCTGGCTTCAGCTTGCTCACCGGTTGGCCTCTTCTCTCCCTCCTTTCGCAGGCGCCAATCCCCCTCTCTCTTTCTCCGATCGACGACTCTACATGTTCTTCTCTGTTTGTATACAGAGGAGAAAGGAAGGGAATTAGGTTATCCCGATTCCCTTCTCTATTTTATTTCTTTTTTTTTATAGATAAATATATATCATAAATATATATTATTTTGATAAATATATTTTATAAATGTATATTATATCTGATAAATATGTTTATTTTTTTTATTTTTTTATACTTATACATATATAAAATATATTTTACTAAATAATTTTCTCTCTATATATATATTCATTATATTTTTATATATATATGTATGCTTTTCTTTAATATATATATATATATATATATATATACACACACACACATATATTTCTTTAATTTAAATCATTTTCTTCAAATTTAAATAAGTTCTTAAAATTTAGTCGTTTCGTAAGTAAATAAATTCGTATAAGATAATTCGGTTTACTAACTGAGGTCGAAAGTTGCAGTTGTCATAGTGTTTACTAGGATTAGGTCAAAAGATAAAGCAAAATCTAAGATAGCATCCCCCCCCCCCCTCATTTCTTACCCCATAACTAAAACCCCCATGTACGCTCTCAAAACCCTCTTTACTTACACCTACATGTCCATTAAGATCGCCACCAACAAAAAGGTTTTCTCCTAAAGGCACTTCTTGTACTACCTTATCTAAATCCTCCCAAAACTGTCGTTTACTAACCTCATCAAGTCCTATCTGGGGTGCATACACGCTAATGACATTCAACACCTCTTCTCCTAGAACTAGCTTAACCAAATAATCCTATCCCCTTATCTCCTACTATGTACAACATCCTTATGGAATTCTTTATCTATAATGATACCTACTCTATTTCGGTCTCTATCTTTCCCTATGTACCAAAGCTTATATTGCCAAGGTGCTATCTCTCTAGCCTTTTCCCCAACCCATTTGGTCTCTTGAAGACACAAGATGTTAACCCTCCTCCTACTCATAACCTTACAAATCTCAGCTAACTTGCCACTAAGCGTACCTATGTTCCAAGATCCTAACCTAAGCTTATGGTTATGATTATGGACTAACTTCTTTACCTGCCCTCGTCGATTATGGTGTGGGAACTTTTGCCTATTTAACACCACATCCAGGCGTCGATGTGGCGCGTCGCTTCCGGGCGACGACCTAGCAACCCTTGCCCACTTTTCACTACACCCGAACTCCGATGCAGCGCGTCGCTGGGTAGGGGATGCCCCAACGATGTTCTGATATTGGTTCATTTCATGAGATTGGACTAGTTTTTAAGGCTGGTTGTCCAAACATAATAATACATAAATAATACTATTTAATTTAAATTTATTTAATGAACACATTATTATTTTTATTTAATTTGTAAAATTTTATTTTATAAATTAAATTATTATATTTGAAACAGTTTAAATATTTGTTTTCAATATGTAACAACTGTCGTAATGTGTTAAATCTTAGAACCTTACTGCTAGACATAAATATATGTAGCTGCCACCAATCTTTTTCCTAGGTGTGATTAGCCACCTAATTAACTCTACCTTTTTTAGATTTCTTAAATGTGATTAAGATTTCCTGAAAAGATAAATTAAAGTCTACAACTAAGAGTTTTAGGTTCAGAAGTTTTTTCACATTTGGAGAAGAATTAGCGCTCCTACAATGTCCATCTATATAACACTTCCATTTAATCATATTTTATGCTAAATAGTCTTAATTAAATAATTTCCTATTTCCAATTATATCTCAAACTTGTTTTATATTCTATTAAATATTTAAATATTGAATTTTATTTTGTTCAAAAGGAGATACAAGGGGGAAAGGAAAATTCAAACATTAAACCTAATTTATCACAAAGAGAGCTAACAATAGCTAGTCTAAGCCTTAATTGTTTAAAATTTGAAAATTTATTTAGGTATCCTTCAACGCTTTAATCGAACACCGAAAGAAATATCTCAACCCAAAAGTATTCATGGAACTCGTTTGTTCTCATGAAAAGGCTATATCGGCAGATTACTTTTAATGTCTTATGAAAGTAGTCAAATTTGATATTTTATGAATTTACTTTGAATTTTAAGAATAAATGATAAATCCTTAATCTTGAAATGATCCCTTTCTAAATTTCTCATCACTCTTAGGTTCCATTTGATTCACTAAAAATAACTTTTGGGAAATAAATTTTGTAAAATATTTACATATTCTAGAAAACTAAAAATTTTCACTTGTTTCAATGAGCCAATGAAAAATGTTCTTTTGTTTTTTTAGAAAATTTAGTTTTTTTCAAATGATATTAACATAACTAAAAAAATTTAAAATTAATTCTTAATTATTAATAAATTTATTAATATGAAGAATAATTATATTTTGAAAATAATATTAAATTTTAAAATATTATATTATTAAGCATTTAAAAGGAAACTATTTATTATTACTAATATTAATATTTTAAAATATTTAAAGTAATATTACTATTCTAAAAAAATATATAAAATATTAGTAATATATTAATAATTGTTTTGAAATATTAAAAATATTTATTCTACTAAAATAATTATATTTTATACTAAAAGTATTTATTATTAAAATCATATCAAAGTATTATTTATTTATATTTATTATTAAAATATTAAATTACTATATTTGTAATAAAATACAAAAACATTATATATTAAATAAAATATTAAGAAATGATTAAAAATATTAATTATTAAAATAATAAATATAAAAACTATAACACCATCAGAAGCTAGAAATTTCGAGCAAAATTTTTCCTCTACTATCTATGATTGTCACTTGCCCGGTGTAGCTAATACCTAACAAGTAGATTACTACTTATTTTATTTGTTTAAGACTAATTGTCTAAGATCCCTTTTTAATTGCCTCGTAATGAGAGTAAAAAATCGAAACTGTCACGACCTAAAGGCTGTAACAGTATCTCTTTCATGTGCGAATGCGTAGAAATGAGGGCTAATTTTTTGCTTTTCTATACTTATTTTTAAGTACAATACAGTGAAATTTATTTAGGGACGTTAATTCCTCCCTTATTTCTATCATTTTGCCCATATTAAATACTTGCACAAACTCATAATTGATATATAGATAATAATTCCTACAATGGTAGTTGATTTATAGTCTTGTATTATTATCTCTAGATTCACCATATTTCTTTCACTTAATAAGTCTAAATTTCTCCACAACATCATTCTATTTCCCAATTATAACATTTCATCCATATGGTTTCTTATCTTCTTGCTTAGTCACCTGTTCATGCCATTATATCATCTATTTATACTCATGCAAGTATCAACAATTCCATAAGTTATCATTAACGCAGTCTAGATACTATTCACTACTTTAGGTTACATCCTATCTATAGCACTGAATCAAAAGCAGCCTGAAATTAATACTAAGTACAAAGGAAGAGTTTATATCCAAAGATGATCTCTTTGGAAAGTTGGGACTATATTTCAGGCCTAAAACTATTCAGATAGCTCCAAAATACTCCCTCAACTTCGTGCTCCATCTAAAAAAGTTTAAACCATGTTTAATGAGCGAGGGCATAGTAAGTCATTTATATAAGTGCAGAGTTAGAATTATACTGTTCTAATGCAAATGCATGATGTCACGTGATGAGAATTCACTATTAAATCATCCTCTTATTCATCCTATAGTATATACATGTTATGTTCCCAATCTCAATATAGTAATACTACAACTTGTCATGTGATGCCTAAACCATGATGTCATATCATGTCTTTTTGCATAATCGTACATGAGATGTTTGCAGTTTTAAAAAGCGAAACCATATTCTTTCAAAACATGCGAAATATCAAAACATCTCAGTTTTTCTTTTAAGACATGCTTTAGAATATGCACATTTTTCATTTCATGCCACATGTAACATTTGAAGCATATTTAAAGCAATGTACAGTATCAAAATACATCTCATATATCATAAAACCATATCGAGTTTAAAGTTCATTTCCGTTTAAACCACACTCTAAACTAGATTTCATATCATTTGAGACTAGGCTAGATCCCTAATGCACTATCAATAAAGACTTAGATCACTATAGCTAGCAGTGAAAATCATATCATCATCCCCAGGAAACCAACTAGGGCGCTATTTATGGCCGTAAACCTCATGACTCTCAGCCTCACTGATCAGGTGTGACTAAGCCCTATCCACGACTATTGTCGGACAAGCATCACTGCCTAATGAGTAATCTCAAATTAGGCGGCTTCCACTATGCTTTATTGAATTTAACTCTCTTAGGGTGCCTATAGTCTCATAAAACATTTAAAAATTTAACTTTTCTTATGAAAATAGTGTAAAGTACGTAACACATTTCTTTAAGATCGTTTACATATATACGTACATATGCATAGACTATCAATTCATTCTTTTCAAAACAATTTAAGCATCCAAAGTATTCATGTAAGCATGATAAGAAGGAATTCCTTTCAAGTTTCATGTTTAGAAACAAGGCATGTGATAAGTCTCTAAAATATTCACTTTTTAGAGTATTTTATTGCATCAATTTTGCTTAAATTTTGGAATTTTAATGTAATTTCCTCCCATTTTAATTAAATTGTCTTCGTGTGTAGGAATTTCGAGAATAATGAGAAAATCAAGAAAATGACAAGAAAATCAAGGAAAATGGTTGGATTTGGTGTTTAACACCTTAAAATCATGACTTAGCCTTCTCCAAACTTTAAACCTTATTTCTATTACCTAAAAAAAAAATTATTTAAACCTTTAACCCTTTCCTACCATAGCCCACTTAAACACATTCTCACATATATCTCAAATACTTAGCCTACTTAACAACCCCAAATCCATAAGCTCTTAAACACTTCAAATCCAACCCAAAAAGAGGCCTTTCTTGATGCAAGCCCATGGAAGCAACCCTAACTCATACAAAGAAGAGGCTGCCACAAGAGAGAAGAGGCGTGAGAGGAGGCTGGTGACAACAGCTCAAAATCTTCTCACCATTGCTGCAATTTTTATTTGTTTCTCTTAGATTACGTTAGGTTTTCAGATTGGATTTTAATTAGTTTATTTAAATGTTTTAAATCTCCAGCTTTATTTCTCATTTTACATTCAAGAAAATTTAAGTTCTGCTTCTTCACTTTCGTGCTTTGCTCTTTCTCATTTACTGTTTCATTGTTTCCATTTATTTCATGTTTTAATTACTTTAAGTGTGTTTAAAATTCAAGGTCTGATTTAGTTTAGTTGTTGTAAGTGTTCAAATTTCCTGTGTGTTCCTACTCTGCTGGTCTTTACTTGGTGAAGCTTTGGCATGATTCCTAGCCGCTGCTGCCGTGTGCTCTGTTTCGGGACAAGTAAGCTTGCTGGTGCTGGTTGTCGTTGTCTGAAGCAGAACTGAAACTGGGTTGGAAGTTACGGTTCATGGTTGTGTTAATGAGAGTTGCGTGTAGTTCGCTGGCGGCAAGGTGAATGAGCAATGCAGGACGCGGGATGGTTTTGCGTTTGCTGTTGTAGCGTGTTGGAGGCGTCCCTAGTTTGCTGTTGCTCTCTGAAGCTGCTGCGTGGAGGTTGCTGAAGCATGCTGGCGTGGTGTAGTGGTAGGCATGTGGCATTTGGCTTGGGACGTGGCTAGTGGCATGACAGCAGAAAATTGGAATGGTTTGGCTGGAGAGTGACACGATTTTAGTGGCTGTGTTTCTCAAGTTTTGGTTTCATCCTATTTAGTCAATATTTTATAGTACTTTAATCATTTAATTAGTTTGTTATATTAGTTTAGTTAATTAGTTCTGTAATTTAAATTTGTTAGTTTATTAGTTATTAGTTTATTAATGGTTTACTTTAGTTTAATTAATATAATTTAGATAATCAGTTATAACATTTTTAATTTTGCATTCTAAGTAAATTTAGATTAAATTCATTAGTTTCAATTATTATTTTATGAGTTAATTAAATTTCAGTTTTTAATTAAGCTTTTAGTACTTTATTTTATTTTATTTAATTAAGATTTTATTTTATTATTTTTATTTTTTTTAATTTTTTGTTTAATTTTTTTATTTTATTTTCATGCATATTTAGTTATGTTTTATTCAAGGCATTTTAATATTTAGTTTTAGAAATTACATATTACTTGAATAAATCTAGGTGTGACCAATTTTAGTACTTAGCTAAATAACCTAAACAATCCTCGTGGGAACGATACTCTACTCACTCTTTATTACTTGTCGCGACCCGTGCACTTGCGTTATAGGTCTTAGAGGGCAATAGCATGCTTAAGGGCGATACAATTAAATAAATGAAATGAAAACAGTATAACGCAATGCTCATGAGATGCAGGAATGCTTTATCACTCCATCTAGTGATGCTTATATATCAATTCATTTCCTTTTTAACACCACATCACTATGGTACCTTATTGAGCTTAACATTGTACGTGCATTTCATTTTGTTAAATCATGTCCCTAAATACCCAAATCATTTCACCATTCAATTTCAACCTATACAGGATAATCTTACTTCTACGTTATATAAACATCTTACTAATGCGAGCTTAGCTTGAGTGTGCATCGGGGTTAGCAAGATCGTGTTCGTAGTCCTCTCGTCGTGCTACACATTTACAATAAAATTCGACTTAATAACGTCTAGCCCAATTTCTATACACTTATAAAAATTTCAATTCCAACTTAACATTTTTTTAACACTAATATAATACTAAGTCTTAAATAAAAGTCTCTCATCTTCCTACATCTATACATATATATACACTATACATATATTTATCTATCTATTTCCTTTCTTTTTATTTCTTTTCCTTTCTTTCTATTTCCTTTCTTTGTTTCTTACCCTGCTTTTGAGTAAGCAGCAGGTAGCTCATCGACTACCCAAAAATGGCACGCGCGACTTGCCTTTCATGCTTGAGTTGTGGTTCTTCTTCAACCTCCTTACTTCTCTGTTCCAGCGCCACTTTAGGCACCCAAAGCACCTTCCTATCCTCTGTTCAACACCTTTGTTTTGGCTTATCAAGAACCCCAGCAAATAGCCTACTGTCCAGCCTTCTTTTCACCTTGCCTTGCTTGCGTAAACCACCCCTTTCAAAAGTCCTATGCCCAACCTCTTCTTCAGCTACACTATTGCCTTCAATACCCCTTTGTTTTCTTGCACAAACAACCGCCAAAAGCCCTTGTTTTACACACCTCTAATTAGTCCCGATTCAGCTCTTAGGAACACCAATCAATCCGCCCTTGATCAGCCTTGGTCGGGACCTCAACTCAGCCCCTAAAAAACCTTCTCTTCCCCTGTTTTCAGGCACCTAATTCCAACAGCCAAGACACTTACACCAATGCCCTGTTTTAGAGCCCTGTATTGCCTCTAGCTTCAGCCTCTACACGCAGTCTTATTCCTCTTCACCGAATGCTACTACTGCTTCAAACTCTTGGTGCAAAGCTTTTGCGATAGGGATGATCACACTAGATGATGGATGGGATGAGATATTTGAGAGAAGGAAATCATGTGAAGGAGCCGAGAGAAAAGGTAAAGAATTGCGGGTAGCGTGCAAGAGGAAAGAGATGAGAGAATTGTCTTTTTTTTTTTATTAGATGTAGAAGGCTGCCATTAAGATTGAGTGCTCTACCATTTTGGTTTGGTGGGATTTTTCCCACCAAACCCAGTCATCTCTATATCTTTATTTTTTATTTTACTTATATATATTTACATATCTCAATTATTTATACATTATATTTACTTTACATTTTATTATATATATTCCTTTTATTTAATAATATACCTAAGCTTTAATTTAAAATATTTGTATATAAAGTTATATATATATATCTTCCATTATACAACATATATATAAATATATTTATATTTATGATATATATATATATATATATATTTTTTAGGTACTTTCATATTTACATTTCTATTTATTTATATGTATGTGTATTTATCCTCAAGTATGTAAATATAAATATACATATAATGTAAATATATATATCTATATTTATACATACCTATTTATATGCATTTAACTTATTTTCTTATCTTATTATTTATTTTCACCTCACTTAGTCCTTATTATTTGCATATACATTTATATGCACTCGTACGTACGTTCATTGCATGCATGCATGTTGTATGCTTTTAGTTTGGCTTAGATGTGTACGTAATCCTATTCAAGCTTAGAATTACAACTTCTTTCGTACTCACTTAGCTTGCATTGCATGTACTCTATTAATGCACATTTCACTTTATTCACAAGGATTTTGGTTCTACAAATTTGACCAAAATCTTAAATTTGAAATCTCAAAATTACATCATTACATTATATTCGCTTAAATTAATCATTAAGTACATCCTTGGTTTAGAGAAGTTTGTGGTTCTCATAGAAAATGAAAAATTTCGCCCCTATATTTATCTATTATCCATCCTTATACAATAATACAATATAAATTCAACCTATAGCACAATAAAAACCTCAATACACCATTCACAATATTGCATGTGAGATTCATATTTTCTGCCACCCGTATATATTATTAGTGAAGTTAGAAAGATTAGATGCCTTATAAGTGTTCAAATGCTACTGCTCTGTAGGTACAAATAGGAGCTGGATGGTGGGCCCCACTAGACTTCTAATATCCTGATGAAGGTGAAACTTGGCAGACTTCGTATTTATAGCCAAATACTGTGATGGTAAGCATCTGCACCCCAAACGCACTTATATATGCATGTTTTGAAAAGCATGCAATAATTTAAAAAATGACGGTTAAATCCATAGGCTGTTAGAATTTTTGTGAATAACGGTCAAACAGTTTGACTTTTGATCAACTGATAGTCCTATATAAGTATTAGTGTGAAGAAGTCTCATACTATTCGAACTAGTAGACTGAATCACACCAAACTGCTAAAAACGATACGATCCGACAGTTTGGGCTATTTTCGTAATTTTGCCCATTTAACCAATCAAACCCCAACAAAAGGTCAACCAATGATAAGAATATGTTAAATAGATGTGTTTTGTGATTGAATGAAATATTTTGAAGGCTAGATTGACTATTTAAAATGAAGTCAAATTGCAAAGGGCAAAATTAAAATTTTTTAAGATTTTAAGGGCATTTTAGTCAATTGCCACATAAGATATTATTTTAAAGAATTCTCTAATCTTCTTTCTTCTTCATTGCCGTCCACCACCATCATCTTCTCACTCCTCCATAAACCAAGCTTCATTAAGAAAGAGAAAGCCATTAAAATACCACCTTAACCACCTCAGAACCGAAAACTGTCTTCACCAAGTTTGTTCTACTCACTTCCCTCTACAACCTAGTACCAAAATCAAGTGCTAAAGTGGCCATATTCTAGGTGTAAGAGCTTCCATCAATTTCGGCCAAGGTAAGATAAAGAGAAAGCTTGTGATTTTTCGTGTTTTCATGATGTACACTATGTGTTTAAGGTGTTTAAGCACGTATTTGAGCTTGAATTGAATTAAAACCATGTAATTCTCTCTACTAGGGTTTCAACCAAGCATGAGTGTGTATGAATATTGTCATAACATATTAAGTTTTAGAAGAAAAACCTAATAGCTAGACACAAAATCTATGGAGTCGCCACCAACCATTCTACCTAGGTGTGATTGGTCACCTATTCAAAATATGGATAAGACTGGTCTACATCTCAAATTTAGGGTTCGGGAGTACGGTTACGTGTGAGGAAGGATTAGCACCCTCGCAACGCCCATCCTAAAATGGTACCAACTAGCTTTAGGTTATCTCAAATTTGCCTTAGTTAATCTTAAGTTCAATAATTTAATATTGGAAAATATTCCTAAGCATCCTCCATTAAGCTGGTGGGATAGCTTAAAAAAAATTTTCCTCACCTCAAGAGTATTCGAGTAGTACTATGCGACTTACTTGAAGAGGCTCCGTCGTCGGAATAATTCATCTTTTATGTGTATTATAGTTTTATGATTTAAAGATGTAATTGTATTTTCCTAAGGGATCTTCTTTATTAAAATTCAATTTCTAAAAGTCCTGTCCCATAAATTATCTAAATCACACAAGCTTATTAATCTAATAAAATATCATATAAACTGTTCACAATAAATCTAATCATACAAATATACAAATCATATTTACATGCGAGGTTAATATTTTATAAACAAATTATTAACTCAAATTAGCTATTATACTAACTTATTAACATGTAAAAATATTAAAAATTAATTACCAAATTATAATTTATTAATTAATTATCAATATATTAATTAAACAAATCAAAACAAACTGGAAGAGAAGATTGGCTTGTTCCTTTTACTAGTCATGTCTGAGAAGCAAGCAAAGTTCATGCATGTTGTCACGTGAAGCAGTTAGAACGTACGTGTTAAGTGAAGCCACGGGTTGCGCTATGTCCACGCAGCAGGGATAGGAAGCAGTAGCAGCAGCAGCGTGAGGCAGCAGCCTGAGCTTGGTAGATGGAGCTACAAACAGGGTCAGACGGCAGCAGGAGGCTTCGGTTCTACAGCAGCAATAATGGAAGTTGTGCTGGGCGATGCATGAATGGGGTATAGGCAAACGTGGATTTCCAAACTATTCTACTTTACTGTTTACGTGCGCGGGGAAAGAACAACCCTTGTGATCTTCCCTTTCACGTCTCGGCAACCACCAGGCTCAGCAAACAGAGGTCAGCAGCGTCGCACACACCGGCTGCCAGGAGGTTTCACGGTACAGGGGACTTAGAGAGGTTGGCAACATCAGCGATAGCAGACGATCTTTGCAGCAGTGGCGATGGCTTTAGATACATGATAACCACGGCAAGCAAGAGTAGTGGCGATATGCAAAGATGCAGTGAAGGTGATAGTTGTGGGTTGAGCGGTGATGGTAAGCAGCAGGAGGTCTGTGCAGCGAGGAGCTAAGTTGAAGATGATGGTACGATGGAGGAAGACCAGCAGCAGCAAGGAGCCCCCGACGATCTGCCACAGCCGGGTCTTTTCTTTTGGTTTTTCCCTTAGGGTTTTTTCCTTTTCTGCCTAGGTTTTTTTCTTTCTCAGGTTTTTCTCCTGGGTTCTTTCTTTCCCCTCGTGTATTGCCTTCTTTCTTTTTCCCTTCTTTTTTTTAGGGTTTTCTCTCCTCTCTTTATATACATATATTTTTTTTATCTCCTTTTGAAAAAATGAATCAATGAGTTTATTCATCCTATAATCATGGGATTTTCTTCATTTATTTTCATTTGACCTTTCCATCTTTTTTTATTTATTTCCTTTTCATTATTTTATCTTTGGTAATTTATTTTTAGATTTTAATTCACTTTGATTATTTCCTTTATTATTATTATCTTTCTTATGGCAACAAATCATTGAAGTCAACTCTTTTTTATTTTATGGTTTGTTTCTTTTATTTATTTTTATTTTTATGTTTTTTTTTATATATAAAAAAAATTGTTCGGACAAAATTAGGTGTCTACAGTTGCCCCCCTTTGCGCTTTGCTGTGAAACAGTAATGGTGCAAAGACATAGACAACCATTTTGTCCGAATGCAAGACCTATCAAAAAAAAATTTTTTTTTTGTAAAATGTGATATTTCCTAGCCTCTTCTATCATAAGGTTCAGGAACGCAAAGTGAAATTCCTTTTTTAGTCTCTCCTATCATAAGACTAAGGGATGCAAACATGAATTTTCCAAATCTTTTCTATCATAAGATTAAGGAATGCAAAGTGAAATTCCTAGTCTTTCCTATCATAAGACTGAGGAATGCAAGCATGATCATGGAATAAAAGCTCCTCTCGACAGAGGCTTTGAAACTACTGAAACACAAAGAACTCCTCTCATCAGAGGCAATGAGACTTTGAAACAAAAAGCTCCTCTCAACAGAGGCAGTGAAACTTTTGAAAGCAAAGAGCTCCTCTCAACAGAGGCATTGAGACTTTTTGAAAAATAAAGAGCTCCTCTCAACAGAGGCATTGAGACTTTTTGAAAAATAAGCTTGTGCTCCTCTCACCATAGGCATTGAGACTTTTGAAAAATAACCTTGTGCTCCTCCCACCAGAGGCATTGGAACTTTGAAAAATAATCTTGTGCTCCTCTCACCAGAGGCATTGAGACTTTTGAAAAATAACCTCGTGCTCCTCTCATCAAAGGCATTGGAACTTTGAAAAATAATCTTGTGCTCCTCTCAACAGAGGCAATGAAACTTTGTACATAAAAATTTCATTTCAGAATGCCAGTTAACATGGGTTTGACTGGGCTTAACTTTCATTTTGATGCCAACAATATTGGGCTTCCATCTCATATAAGGTTTTTCAAAAAAGTATCTTTCTTATCATCTTCTCATCATTTTTCAAATTACCATCTCTTATATTTTTATCCTATACATTGTATTCTTACACTTTCTCATTTCTTCAAAATTTTTCATTATTCAGAATTTCTTATCCTGATGTCTTAAATATTTCAATGTCAAAATGCAGTAATGAAATGTCATGCATGTCATGGATATAATGAATGCCATGAATACCATAGATGCTAGAAATGTTATGCACATGTCAACGTCATGCCCCCTTAATTATTCCATGAATGTATGCAAATGCATTCTCAATTGTGGTAATAAGATTCTCAAGTTCATCTTGTCTCTCTCAAGTCCATTATGTCTACTGAATTCTCCTTGTTTAAATCCTTTATCTTCCTTTCTCATCCCATCTTCTATTGAGTCCTAGTCCAATTATGCCCGAAGACTAGCCATCATGTTTTCAGATTTGTATATTCATAATTCACTTTTGTTTCTTTCTCTCTCTTAGTAATGCAAGATTTCTCAAAAGAATATTTTTTTTCAAAAATTTACCCAAAAAAGGTTACCAACATTTATTTATTTTCCTTTCAACTTGACCACCAATGTAATGCACTCATACATCTTCTCAATCTATTATAGGGGTGGAATAAATGATCATGAGAGGTATAGATATTCATTCTTAGAAAAGGAACATGAAATCCAGAAAAACCAATGGGACAATCTGTTTGGAATAAGGTTTTTAGTATCCATTTAATGAACATTCTGACAATTTCAATCAAGTCAATCTAAAATTCTTTTCCAAAAGCCCACTCTTGGGTTGATATGTTCTTTCATGTAGTGTCTGCCAATCTTGCCCTCGTATCAAAACTTTTTGATGTTGATATTTTCCTAAGTCGCCTTTTTTCGGTTTTCAACTTAGGTACCCCCCTCAACTGGTTCAAACTGCCCTTTTCGAGTTTTCAATTTGAATCCTCCTTTTTCTTTTTCTTTTTCTTTTTCTTTTTCTTTTTCTTTTTTTTTCTTTTTTCCTTTTTTTTTCTCTTTTTTTTCATATTTTTTTTTCTTTTTTTTTTTTTCATCTTCAACTTCATTGGTTTTGACAAACTTCAACCTTCAGTGCTCAATCCAAATTCATGCCCCTAATAGGCGTTCTTGATTTCGATTCAAGATATCTTCTAAAGTTCATGTTTTCTTCATTCAACTTGATCTACTTCCTTTAAAGGATCATTATCTCCTTGTACGAATATGTTTTCATTTAACGCATGATTCTTCAATTCAAGCATTTACATTTGATCAAAATGGGCTTTTAAAGGCACGTAATGTGGGCTCGGGTGAGGGTTTATGAAAGAAAAGGATATAGTAGGCCCAAAATGTGTTTCAAGGTTTATAAACCAAGGGATCACTTTCTTTATCAAGTAAAACATTTAGGCATTTTGCCCTTTCTTGCCTTTTTTTTTTTTGGGTTTTCTTTTTGAATTCAAACCCTTTCCTTTTTTCTCTTTTTTTTTCCACAAAAATAGGCCTTTTTTTTTTGCCCCTTGATTCATCATGAACACTTTCCTTTTTGCCCCCAAAATTTCTTTATTTCATCTTCCTTGCCCCCAATGTGGAGGGTGATCCTTGGTGGGTTATATTACAAAAATATAATAGGCTCAAAAGGGGTAACCAAAGGATAATTTTACTCATGCTTGAAGGATAGTGAAAGAAGGCCATTTATCATTTCAAATGTAAGTGCTCTCCTTAAAGATCATTTATTGAACAATGACAAACTTGTTAGAATCTTTTGTAAGAGATTCACCTTTCTCGTACCATCTATCAAGTGCGGATGGTGAGCAACCTTTCCTTTATTTTCTTGCTTTCACAACATTGACATACTATTAATTCATCAACAGTAGTAGTTCTTTCAAAATTGAAACCTAGATTTATTGACATCATTATCATCATGTTCATTATTTGGATACTTGTGAATGAGAGATATGGTGAGTATGTTGAGAAATGGAAAATGAATGGACTGAGAAATTGACAGTGCATCACACTAGTCGCTTTATTGAAAAGGAAATAAATAAAAGTTAACCCATACATAAAATTTATTTCGTGCTTATGGGCTTAAGCACTTTCAAAAACTATCTTGCATTACTTAAAGAAAAAGAAAGCAAAAACAAAACTAGAATTTATAGATCTTCAAAATTGTCAGGCTCGAACCCTTCATGACCCCACAAAACTCATCCTTCCTTAGTGTGGTTAGGCAATGGGTTTGCATTCGTAGTCGGTTCCCCTTTCGCTTCAAAACTCAACATACCAGCTTTTATCAATCCTTGCACTCTATACTTTAGTGCAGTGCAATTCTCCAAAGAGTGACCCACGTTCCCGAAGTGATACTCGCATCGAGCACTCTCATCATACCACTTTGGATATGGGGGCTTGAGAGGTTCCACATAAATGGGTGCAATGAGTTGTCCTTTGATCAATTTTGGGTATAACTCAGTGTAGGTCATGGGGATTGGGTCAATGGGAGTCCTTTCTCTTTTTGGCCATGATGCATTATGATTGCCCTCTTGTTTATTAAACTGCTTAGCTGGTTGAATAGTGGGGGCAGGTGTCTGGGGACTAGGTTGAACATTAACCTTGGGGTAAGAATGGTAAGGATTCTGAGCAGGATAGTAAGGTTGTGGCATGTGATAAGGGTGTTGTGGGACATAGCCTCCATATTGTCTTCCATATGCAACAGCATGGACTTCTTCTTCCCTTTTTTTGTTGGCTCCTCCTTTCTTCTCAATACTGTTGGGAGCTTCAATCTTTCCACTCTTGATTGCATTCTCAATTATCTCACCAGACAATACCATATCAGCAAAATTCTTAGTGGCATTACCGATCATCCTATCGTAATATGGAGCCTTCAAAGTATTAACGAACATAATGGTAAGCTCCTTCTCTGAAAGTGGAGGTTGCACCTCCGCAGCCATATCACGCCACCTTTGGGCATATTGCTTGAAACTCTCATTAGCCCTCTTTTCCATACTTTGGAGCGACAGACGATCAGGGGCCATATCAGCAACATGTCGATATTGAGCCATAAATGCTCTTGCCAAGTCATTCCAAGTGATGATTCGAGTTCCATCTAATTGATTGTACCATTTGGCAGCAGATCCAGTGAGACTTTCTTGAAAAATGTGAATAAGGAGCTTATCATCTTGAGCGAAAGCAGCCATCTTCCGACAATACATAATAAGATGAGACCTAGGGCAGGAAGTTCCATTGTACTTCTCAAACTCTGGTGCTTTAAACTTAGGTGGAATAACCAAGTCTGACACCAAACATAACCCAGTAGCATCCATGGAACCATAAAAGTCTAAGCCTTCAATAGCTCGAATCCTTTCCTCTAACATATTAATCTTTTGTTGCGACTTCGCCTCATCTTTCTCTTCTGCTTGTTTGGCTTTCAACTTCTCAATTTCCCTTGGGTCATCTAAGTCGGGCACCTCAATGGGATCAGTAGATTTTGCGCCTTGGGAAGGATAGGCGGGTCCTTGGAATTGAGCTTGTCCAAACATTTGGGGTATAGCAGTGTAAGCAGGTGGATATCTTTCTTCTTGGGATGTTTGACTTGGAAATGGACCAAATCCAGGAGGATAGACAGGGTCTTCCATACTGCGTTGTTGAACCCCTTCTTGGACTGCAACTTCTTCTACAACTCCTTTACCCTTGCTTAGATTTTTCAACAGCTCTGTAATTTGGGCCAATTGCCCCCTCATTTCCTCTTGAGCTTTTTCCATCTTCTCCATGCGCATGCTTGATTCTTCTTCCATGATCTTAGCTTGATAACGAGTGTTGTGTGAATGAACCTTTGGTCGAGCTATCTTCGAATCTTTTATTGCCACAATTAAGAATTTATCATTTCACATGTGATGATGCTTGAAAAATTTTGAAAATGTTTTGTTTAAAACAATGATTGAAGATGAACAAAACGAGATGATGCTACATGCGTATGTATGGAATGGCATGGTAAAAAGTTGTCATGTAACAATAATGGATGAATGATGCATGGAAATGTTTTGGTGAACTCATGGTACCCTCTCAGTGTCTCATGTATAAACTTGATAAAAAATGTGTCCTAAGTAATGGGTATTTCCTATAGCATGGGTTAATATGGCTCTATCTTACAGTTGGTCTTCTTAATTTCACTATATGCATGGTTTTAGACAAAAGGGCTAAAGGTTCCCAAATTGTTCCTCACTGTCGTCCACACAAGACTAGTAAGGCACCCAATCCTCACCCATTACAGGTTACAAATGGAAAGGTTCAATTTGAGTGAGAGTATTTCGCTAGCCATTGCGGAGGTATTACCTCACGAGAGCGTAGTTACTTTACTTCCTCCTAAAAGGATAGAGCCTGGGTAGAGGGCTAATGCATGCACATGCACATGAAGTGTGTGTCGAAGAAACATGTAGTTATTAATGTCTTATTATTAACATACCTAAGGCAAACCTAAAATAACCTAAAACCAATCGTTGGCTTGACTTTCTAAAGTCCCCAGTGGAGTCGCCAAACTGTCATAACATATTAAGTTTTAGAAGAAAAACCTAATAGCTAGACACAAAATCTATGGAGTCGCCACCAACCATTCTACCTAGGTGTGATTGGTCACCTATTCAAAATATGGAAAAGACTGGTCTACATCTCAAATTTAGGGTTCGGGAGTACGGTTACGTGTGAGGAAGGATTAGCACCCTCGCAACGCCCATCCTAAAATGGTACCAACTAGCTTTAGGTTATCTCAAATTTACCTTAGTTAATCTTAAGTTCAATAATTTAATATTGGAAAATATTCCTAAGCATCCTCCATTAAGCTGGTGGGATAGCTTAAAAAAAATTTTCCTCACCTCAAGAGTATTCGAGTAGTACTATGCGACTTACTTGAAGAGGCTCCGTCGTCGGAATAATTCATCTTTTATGTGTATTATAGTTTTATGATTTAAAGATGTAATTGTATTTTCCTAAGGGATCTTCTTTATTAAAATTCAATTTCTAAAAGTCCTGTCCCATAAATTATCTAAATCACACAAGCTTATTAATCTAATAAAATATCATATAAACTGTTCACAATAAATCTAATCATACAAATATACAAATCATATTTACATGCGAGGTTAATATTTTATAAACAAATTATTAACTCAAATTAGCTATTATACTAACTTATTAACATGTAAAAATATTAAAAATTAATTACCAAATTATAATTTATTAATTAATTATCAATATATTAATTAAACAAATCAAAACAAACTGGAAGAGAAGATTGGCTTGTTCCTTTTACTAGTCATGTCTGAGAAGCAAGCAAAGTTCATGCATGTTGTCACGTGAAGCAGTTAGAACGTACGTGTTAAGTGAAGCCACGGGTTGCGCTATGTCCACGCAGCAGGGATAGGAACGCAGTAGCAGCAGCAGCGTGAGGCAGCAGCCTGAGCTTGGTAGATGGAGCTACAAACAGGGTCAGACGGCAGCAGGAGGCTTCGGTTCTACAGCAGCAATAATGGAAGTTGTGCTGGGCGATGCATGAATGGGGTATAGGCAAACGTGGATTTCCAAACTATTCTACTTTACTGTTTACGTGCGCGGGGAAAGAACAACCCTTGTGATCTTCCCTTTCACGTCTCGGCAACCACCAGGCTCAGCAAACAGAGGTCAGCAGCGTCGCACACACCGGCTGCCAGGAGGTTTCACGGTACAAGGGACTTAGAGAGGTTGGCAACATCAGCGATAGCAGACGATCTTTGCAGCAGTGGCGATGGCTTTAGATACATGATAACCACGGCAAGCAAGAGTAGTGGCGATATGCAAAGATGCAGTGAAGGTGATAGTTGTGGGTTGAGCGGTGATGGTAAGCAGCAGGAGGTCTGTGCAGCGAGGAGCTAAGTTGAAGATGATGGTACGATGGAGGAAGACCAGCAGCAGCAAGGAGCCCCCGACGATCTGCCACAGCCGGGTCTTTTCTTTTGGTTTTTCCCTTAGGGTTTTTTCCTTTTCTGCCTAGGTTTTTTTCTTTCTCAGGTTTTTCTCCTGGGTTCTTTCTTTCCCCTCGTGTATTGCCTTCTTTCTTTTTCCCTTCTTTTTTTTAGGGTTTTCTCTCCTCTCTTTATATACATATATTTTTTTTATCTCCTTTTGAAAAAATGAATCAATGAGTTTATTCATCCTATAATCATGGGATTTTCTTCATTTATTTTCATTTGACCTTTCCATCTTTTTTTATTTATTTCCTTTTCATTATTTTATCTTTGGTAATTTATTTTTAGATTTTAATTCACTTTGATTATTTCCTTTATTATTATTATCTTTCTTATGGCAACAAATCATTGAAGTCAACTCTTTTTTATTTTATGGTTTGTTTCTTTTATTTATTTTTATTTTTATGTTTTTTTTATATATAAAAAAAATTGTTCGGACAAAATTAGGTGTCTACAAATATGGTGTTGTTTGATGTGCAAATGATGTAGAATCAATGGAAAACAAATGTAAAACATGAATTTAGGCTTAACTTGAAGAAATGAGATGTGTCAAAGAAAGCATGGAATTCAGCCAAGGGAATGGGAGACTAAACGAGTGCTCAATTTAATGCATTCTGGGCTTAGAATAATGTATAAATTAATATGAGACTATAGGCAAAATCAAAACTGAAAATAGAGTTATTTTGACAGTAGTTGTAGTGTTAGCACCGGTATGAAGTAGACCGAATTTAAGGCCGCAATAGGCAATGTACTAGGTCTCAATGAGTTAAATATTCTTTGTAATTGAATTGTGGTGAATTGGCTATATTTGTGTGGTGAATTGTAGCTCAGAAGTCAAAAAATGATACTGGTGCTATTAGGCAACACTGCAGGAACCTAAGTGATAAGGGATATATGTAAAAGGCATATGGATACTATGTTGCATGTGGAATGATAAAAATGGATTTTTTTGAGATTGAATTTCATTAATTGGTTGAAATGGTGAAATTGAAATTGTGGTTATAAACTGTGTTTTCGTGCAGAGAGGTTAGGCTTGGGAATATTATTATGCTGTTGAAATTTCCTAAAACAAACCTAATTCTTTAAAAGCATCTATTAGTATTGTTTTGCAAGTAGAAATGGAAGGAAAATGTGATTTGGGTTAAGGTTTCTTAAAGGTCTTAAGTGTATATAGAATTTGTAACTCAATTTCCAAAGGAGTTTTTAATGATTTTTACACGTTTTAAGGTACATTTATGATTTCATGATACTGTTATACATAAATAAAATATTTTGAATGTTGGTTACTGAACTGTGAATATTTGGTGAATTTTTATACTTCAAGTATAATGATTTCTTATTTTTAATGCTTTATGAACTTCTGAAGATATGATTTATTAAATTGATCTTTGTAAATGATTCTTATTTGATTTATGAACTGTTTTGAGACTATTGACCCGATAGCTACCTACGGGCACATGTTCTTATTATTGTTACTACTTATTACTGTTGCTGTTGGAGCTTGGCCACGTCTTCAGCACCCACAGATGTCACCTAGCTAGTGTACACTATGGATTTTTGGCTATAGCCATATGTCGTTATTACGTTATTGCATGAGTCTATTCGGTGATGCCTTGTCTCCACCATACTGTTTTTTTTCTAGAGTAGTAAATCCCTAGCTATTCCAGGCACTCCCAGACTTTATTAATTGTTGATTTCAGTTGTGTATTAAATATGTTTTCTAACCCTTGTACGAATTAAATTGATTATGATACTGTTTACAAAGTAATTCTCGAATTGTTTTATAAGAATATAATGTGAATCGTTTAATGAAAGTTATTTCTAATTACTTACTAAACTGTGTGCTTGCAAAAGAACTCCTTATAGTTGGAACTAGATATTAGGATAAGTGAGGTATTTTAAAGCATCCTTCTGTACTCAACCTAGTTATCTTAATGATTATAGTATCCTTTTCGATAAAGTGCCCAAAATTGTGTGATTAGTGATTTCTATGTGTAAGAGCATGTTTTTAAGATACCTGCATATAGTTATGCATAGTATCAGCTCTGTTATATATATTTCTTACTGGGCATAAGCTCACTCCTATTCTCTTTCTAGATTATCTGCAATAGTTCTCTATCTATCTCGGGAGGACTTCTGTTTTGGGTATCCCTCAGGCGGTTTTCATTTTTCATTGAGGTGTACGACTTTCTTTTATGTATTCAGACTATGTATGTACAGTACTACTTTATGTAAAATCATACTTTGGATGTAAACTGAACTTAGAATACTGGATGTAAATTTGAAGTTGTTGTTTTGTGTGTGTGTGTGTGTGTGTGTGTGTGTGTGTATATATATATATACATTGTGGAGAGAAAATGCATTATTTTAAGTGTGAGCGAGGACACTGTAGACAGCCCAACAGAATATAAGTAAATTATAAAGAATAAGTACTGCTTCAAACATAATTCAGTATGTGACATTGCATTACTATAAATTCATAATATCAAAATACTATTCATTACAAGGCATAATTTGATTACAATCTCGATACAAGCCTAGTACTTACATCCCAAATCCTATACACTGTGTATGTAAAAAGAATCTAAGTGTCTAGGATATAAACAAAATAATAAGTGGTTATACCTCAACTAAAAAAGTGCTAATCTTTGCAGCACATATGATAAGCCCTCGGTACACCACTCGTATTGAGCCTATCAAAAATAATCTGTGAGGAGAAAAATGGGAGTGAGCTAAAGCCTAGTAAGAAAAATATATGCCAAGTGATGTTAAGCACATATAATACTGCGTGCATGGTTATGCATGCTAAAGTCGAGTAATAGTCATGTAAAACGTTCTTTATGTAAACCAGTGTACCAAAATCATTCACGATATGTAATTTATATCGAACACCAAGATTCAAAACATATGTATAGTACAAGAACACATCCAATTGTACAAAGATAGCTAAACAGAAACCAGTATTCGAAATATATATAAAACCAAGATCCTGTATATTCCTTATAGAAAACACATTTCATATTGCTGTAACCAAAACCATATCACATACCCAATTCATAATCAAAAGGGACGTGGCATTCCAATTCATATTGTATGGTACTGTAACTAGGAAATGGTAATATAATCGAGAAGCTTTCACACAAAAGCATCAAAGCTAGTAGTGGTCCTCTCCCTTATTAAGGCTTTACATTCATGATCATGAACCTTCCCATCACTAGTGATCATCTAGCAGCTGAGTTACTTGTCTCGACTTATAGTCAAACATTACACAATCCATATATATACCTAAATATCCATCAGTACGCAGGAGAAATCTAAAATGTATATACATAGGTAGGCGCCTATATGCCACATAGGCATCTCACAATGCCACACAGGCATCCACAATGCCACACAGGCATATCACAGTGCCAAGTGTCAAAAATCCATACAAAGACAACTTTTAAAAACACAATTTGCATGATCAAAGAATATATGGTTTATACACATGAAATTTGAAAACATCAATGTAAGTTAAACATGCTTTAAACACTTATCACAACATATAAAATCAATTTAGCAAAACTATCAAGAAAATCACATTACGACTCATACAAATTGGACTTGGTACTTTTGTAAAACAATATTTTTGTTAGAAAAGTGTGCGGATCTCGATGCAAAGTTACATTCATATAATGCATGAAGATACTAACATGTAATATAGGCCTAGCTAACCTTCTAGGGTATGCCTAGGATAATCTCCAACCTAAAATCCAGCATTATAACGACATGATAATGACTATCCCCAGTATCACACTCACATCATCATACTTAACCTGCATTAACGTGCATTATATAGATACACAACAACAATAACATCTTATCCACAGTCATCCATAATTGCTCAATACTCATCCACCATAGTATAAACTCTACCAAGAATTTCATATGCAATAAAATAAAACTAAGACAAATACATAGAATGTTCGTACTTTTGAGATTCATATATACTTAAACACCATTAACCTGTCCACCACCACATTAAAAAATCTTCATATAACTCAAGATATATATTTTTAAATATATATATTTAGTAGTCTGGTCAAATTTGGGTTCTGAAAATGCCACTTAGGAGGATTTTAGAGTGTTGTAATCCTAATTTCCTTCATTTGATCCTTAGTCACTAGGATTCCCTGGAAGGGAGGGTAATGTTATGCAATCAGCAATGCAAGCTAATACAAATAGAGGAGACAGTAACTACAGGGAAGTAAAGACTAAGCTGGTAGCTGAAAATAAGCTGAGTGTGGAATTGAAAGTTGGGAATAGAGTTGGTTATAACCACAAGCAAGTTGCAGTTGAGAGCTAAAGTCTCTAAATAAGGACAAGGAAAGCATAACGGCCTTGACAGACTTAAAAGGCTAATCATTTGTTGTTTTATGGGATCATATGTCACATGTTCATCATTTAAACTGTATTTCTTTTACTATTTGATTTTATTTTATAAGTCAGCAATATCTTAGCACCTGCGTGTGCTCATACGAAAGGCATGAGTTGTAATGAGCTAAGCATAGAATGAAAATATAATCTTCTTCTTCTTCTTCTTCTTCTTCTTCTTCTTTGTACCTCCATTCATTCTAGAACCACCCACTTATACAGTTAGTTTGTGATAATGTGTTATGGCTTTGTGTTTGTGTATGCATTAAATGTGGAGGTGATTTTGTTGTGGGGTGTTACTAAGGATTGGATGAGGATTAGGTTAAGTGTGGAGATGATTTTAGGGGCTAGGCATTTTTCTCAGCAAAGGATGAAGGTATAGGTATTCTAAAATTCAGGTTTGTGTTTTTAAGACACTGCAAATATATGGCGATGTTTATTGATGAAGGTTGGAACTAGTATGATGATTGGTTATTGTGGTTTATAGCTGGTGTTCGACCTAGGAAGAAATAAACTTTAGTTGCTCGATCTAACACTAAATCAAAATATCGTGCTCTTGCCTATGCCACTTCAAAATTACTTTAGCTTCACGTCTACTAAAAGATATGGGTATCCCACCATTCTCCTTCACTAGACTTCATTATGGTAGTTGTAGTGCCGTTCAGATTGCTCACAACGATGTGTTTCATGAGCACAACAAGCATAATGAAATCGATTGTCATTTTGTACGTCATCATGTGGCACAAGGAATTATTCTTTTGGCTTCAATATCTTCTCCAGATCAAACTACTAATATATTGACACATTTTCCAAGCTGTTTCAAGACTTATTTAACAACTCAAAGTGATATCTACAATACCACCTTGAGTTTGAAAGGGGTGTTAATGTAAATATTCTAATTAATGTAATATTCTCTAATTATATAGTCAATCGTAATCTAGAATATTACGATTCTTTAATTAGAAAAATATCTTGGATTGCATAATTATGGTAGGTTGATTCTCATCATAATTGGTGAGAATCCATTATTTATAATTAGGACTCTTCTCCATACAGTTTTCATTTAAGTTAATGAATAGAAGAGTTCTTCTCGCGTCCTTAGATCATTTGTTTAGTCATTTTACATTACATTTGTCTGCAGTAAAAAAATTCAAAATCTTAATAAATATCGATATTTAAGTCCATTGAAAAATGTATAGCATTGGCAAGAATAAGTTGTTTTTTGAATTTTCTTTGTCCCCGTAGATATGCTTCAATGGGCAAACTTACCGCAAAATCCGGATGTCGACAGCTATGGTGTGGTCCTTTTACAGCCTTTTAAAGACCATGTCCCAGTTGATATCAATAGGCCTCCTAAAGAACATGTCCTTGTTTCTTTGGCTATTGGCTAAAAACCATTACAAGTAACAAAGTTTTGATCATCTTATTAACATTTAAAACTAAACCTTTCTTCATATAATGTTGCTTCTTTTAAATAAAAATTTACAGCTGCAATGTTTAAAGACAACCAGAGGCACTAAATAATCAATTTTATGATATAGGCATATAGCTTAGAGATTTGTTAAGTCAATAAACTGGATTTGATCCCTCTAATTTCAATGTCATGAATAGCTTAGAGATTGTTAACTGATGTTTCAACTTTTAATTAATTAACAGGAACTTCCAAGGCTAACTAACAGAGATAAAATAGATGAAACAGTTTGTCCAGCTATACAAGGACAGCATTGAAAGAAGGAATTTTTTTTTTTTGATGATAAAGAACGATTTAATTCAGGTGAAATTTGCTTCTATGGAATTAGTTTTATGCTTGTCACATCAATATATCATCAAAACCGCCTCACTCAGCTGGTCACTAAACTTATTTACCTTCCAATATTTGCTCCAAAGGTAGCTGTTGTTGCTGCTATGCGTACGCAACCATTAGATGATTATCGACCGTTAACGGTAGATGCTGCATAATAAACTTTTTTAATGATATTAGCCATTTCTAAAGTTAATAAAGTTGTTGAATATATTTGTTGATTATTTGTAACGATTAAAATATCATCGTGAAAATATTATTTGCAATAATAATATTGGTTATTAAATTTTATACGTCATTGTATAACATATTAGAAACTATAAATTTTTGGTTTTGTGACAACGATTATTATTATTCTAAAAGAAATTAAAAAGGATAAAATTGTTGTTTCATAAAATTTTTTTAATAATGACTATAATTATTATGAAAAAAATATAAATGACAAGGTTGTGCTTCGTAATTATTTTTTAGCAACAATTATAATTGTTACAAATAAAATTAAAAACAATCGACTTATAATTTCATATACGTTTTTGGCAACGAATGTAGTCATCATAAAATTAAGAATTGCAACAATAAAAAATTTATTGTCAAATAGGACTTGTAATCAAATATATTACATTACTAAAACAAAATATAGAGAAGATATTGAGTTGTCTTTAAAACAAAATTTAGTTAATGACAAAAAAGATATTCTAATAAATATCTTTTCGTAACGATTTTTATATCATAAAAATCATTGCGAAAAAACTTAAACAATGATAAATTCATATTTTGCCATGAGTTTTTAAGGGTAGTGAAAAATCCATTTTCCAATAGAAGTACGGAGGCAGGGGCTGCGCGTAAGCATCCCCAAAACTTTCATATATCATTATGTATATTTGCAGAGGTGGCGCGTAAGCATAAACAAGTGTAGCCGTAGAAATAATATTGCTTGCAACTGAACTACCAAGGCAACTTATCCTCCATAGATGAGTAACTTTCAAATATTGTCACCAAAAAAAAAAAAAACTTTCAAATATATTTATAAATATAAATATATATATATAATTGTATACGTATGTATAATGTATTTATATTAAATAAATTCGAATTGAGTTTTTCATATTAAAAGAGTTTAAAATTACGCTGATATCTATATATTTATTTATTTATTTTACCTATCAATCATTATTCACAAACACTTAAACTCAATTTTTCATAAATATTAAGTCACAATTACGTAAATTAAAAATTAGTTTTCTAAACTAACAAGTGGTTGGAAAAAGTATAAGTAGACATACTCTCTAGAAATTTGGATATGCATCGAATCCTAAAGTCGTCGCTGTTGGAAGGATTTTATCGTTTATCACTTTTCTGTTCAAACATGATTAATTTCAGACCGTAAAATGGATAAGAATATACGTGATTATAAAAAAAATAGCTTTCTAAACACTTGATCATGGTTTGTTAAAGATATAAAGATTTTGTTTCTTTCCAAAAACATCTCTCATAAAATTTTTTTTTTAGCATATTAATTGCATATATATATATATATATATATTATGTTATAAAGGCATAAAGGGTAATATGAAATAAGTCTTGTAATTTTATTCAAAAAATAGAAATAAATTTTTAACCTTTAATTCAATAAAATTAAGATAATGAACTTTTATCTAATGTAATTATTATATTAACAAAGTATAAAAAAAATTGTTAACCAAAAAAAAATTACAATCTGACGGTATAAAATGTTCAATTTAATATATAATTACGTTCATTGTTTTGATTTTATGCAATGAAAGATTGAGAATTTATTTGTTTTTTTAAGTAAAATCTGAGAATTTATTTTGATATTAAGTTGAAAATACAATGAAATAACACCAAATATTTATAATTTTAAAATTTTAATTGATTCCTCAAAATCAATCAGGAAACATGTCTACGCCTAACATTGTAGTACGACCGCACAGCGAAGATTGATTCCACAAGACAAGATTATGGGTGATATTGGGTTGGATCAAATTAGGTTTTTGCAAAAATTCGGTCTACCTGATCTGATGGAACAAGTGAATTTATCATATTTTGATTTATATTCGATCATAATAGAAAAAATATCCAATCCGAATTTATACGGATAAGATGGGATCAATCATTCGAGTTATGATTTAAATAATTTTTAACTTTATTTCAATTTTTACTTGGGCATTTAAGCAACTTTGACTTTTAGTTCAATTTTTCATAAACTTTTTAATCAAATATAAAATTTAAGCTTCCCTCAAAAAAAAATATAAGATTTGAGCTTTTGATTTGTAAAATAAAAATTACAAAATATTAAACAACAAAATGTTCGGATATAATGCAAACCCATTCATATTCAAACCAAACTGAAATAATTTAATTTAATAACATGATTATTCGAATTCGACCAAGAACAAAATTTTATTAGTGTTCAAACCAAACCGATCTAAAACTCTTGTTCCGAATCGATTTTTAGATCTTTCGATTTTTTTTTCAGAGCCAGACAGTGGGGTCCAGGCTGTCCAGCGATCTTATTGGATTTCGCATAACCCGCCTCGAAAGTCGTGACGAACGGTACGGGTACCGTATTCTTTCGTAATCACGACGACCAAAGGGTTGTTCTGGACTGATTCCCATACCAGGGAATACTGATGGAGTCAGAAAAGAACCTCGCATATTCCTACTCGAAAGTCGTGATGAAGCGTAGGTCACTAATTGGTTAACAGCGCTCTGGTCGGCGGTGCGTATGTATCCTCCCGTCCCACTGTTTGGTAGATTCAGCGCTTCCGCAGCCGCGTAGTTTGGATTGCTGATGTCTAGCTCTTCAAAGGCATTCGCAAGCTCGCTCTTTCCAAGCAACCCATCCTTCGCATACTTGAGAATTGTGGTTCTCAAATTGCCGTTCACTCCATCGTCCATGTTCGCACCACGACCACCGTGAAGACCGGACATTTTATTTGCAGTAAAAACCTTTTGCAAAGGATTTTTATTTTTTTTCTTTTTTTGGGGAGAGTTTGGTTTGGCGGATCACTTTGAGAGGCTTGTTTTGTTTGTGGTTAATTCGAAGTTTCAAGGGAGGAAGGGAGGGAGCTAGGGGCTTTATATTATAATAATTATTCTTGTTTATTATATAAAGGCTGTGGTTCTAGAAAGACGTAATGAAGACGCAAAGAATATTTTATTAGTGGAGAAAAGTAGAATATTCCAACACGTTCCTTGAATGGTTTGAGTTTATTTTGGTACTGAAAGCCAAAGCATCTGATCCTTTTCTCACCTTTTTTTTACAAGTATTCTTCGAGATGAGAATTAAAAAGCTTCACCTTAGGATAAGAATCTAATGCTTTCCGATCTCAATTTCAACAAGAATAAAAATCTTTCTTCCCTCCTTTGGGCCAGAACCGCACTTTCGAAATTATATAGTTAATATAATTTTTGTACAATATCTTTATATTTTCCTAGTGGAAGTTATTGTCCGCATATTGGTAAGAAAAGGTAAGAAGGCTCGAATCTAATGACAAATAATTATAGCTGGCAAAGCTGACCTAAGTCCAAAAATGTATTTGAATCAATCCGAGATTAAATTTGGATCAATTAGAATTGTCTAAAAAAATTAAATGCCCGAATCTAAAAAAATCAAGTCTGAAAAGTTCAAATTCAAAGAAACTCGAATCCAACACAATTTAAATTCGATATAACCTCAACTTAATATAATTTGAATCCCAGATCAACTCGACTCAAAACTTGTAAAAATCGAATTTATAACTTAAAAAAATTTAAATTATAATTATATAATTATCTTTAAAAAATTAAAATAATTAAATGTATAGATAAATGATACACCTTTTTAATTAAAAAATTTAAATTTTGAAAACAATTATTATTGATTATACAATTGTATCAATATTGTATTATCAACAAAAATAGTATTGAATTTTTAAATTAAATTATTAAATAAAATTAATTTAAAACACAATACATATATATGTATGAATATCAAATAATTTTTTAATATTATCCTTATTGTATTTACAATAATAAATAATAAATATGTTATTAATTTAACATTTGATTTTATTATAAGAATCTTTATAATATTTTTATTATATTTATTTCATAGTAAATTTTTAATTTTAATACAACAATAAATCAAATATATAAAAAAATCATTATATAATTTTAACATTTAATTGAATTTGATATTTTGTGCAAAACATTAAGAAAATTATTGAAAAATTAAATTTATATTATTTTTTAGAGTTTCAAATAGATAAAACTATTCTTCAATTCATAAAATCAAATGAACAAAGTTTTCTCATTCCTAAGAAAATTGCAATGCATCAAGATCAAGTCATTCCAACATCCAAATTGGAACCTTTAAATTACAACCAAATCAATTATAATTACTCTTAATAAAATAAATTAATTTTTTATCAATAAAACTAGTAAAAAGTAGAATATCGACATACATTGCAATTTGAAACTCTTAAACCTCCTTCATAAGACAATTAATTCAACTTCGTTGCAGCACTCCTTCCCAATCCCCATGTTTCTTCTTCTTCTTCACCTAATAAAATATATAAAAATAATCATTAAAGAATTTAAACAATAAAAAATTAAATAAAATGATAATGACATTAAAATCTTACCATCTCGATCTATATCTATCCATACAGCCAATTATGAGTGATAATCAATATTTCTGCATTATGTGGTCTAAGACAATTATTCCATTTGTTGATAACTCTACTACTCATACTAAATGTTGAATCAAATGCAACTTTTGTAATTAGAATACTCAATATATCTTTAGACATGTGTGAAAGTACAGGATTTCAAAATTTATTTTTCTTCCAACAATCAAAAACATCAAGTTGCATTGTCACGCCCCAAACCCGAAAATTTAGGACATAACAAACACTTTATACTCATGAGACGAATCTCACAAGCATGCAAGGCAACAAATATCAAGCTAAATAAAAAAAATCGAAATTCCATTTAAAGTCTCCAAAATGATATTCTCTTTACACAACTTCAAGTCTCTCAAAATGATGTGTTACAAATATTTTTTAATGATACTAGCATTCTTGCTAACTAGCAAATATTCTAAAAGCTACTATCCAAAATACTCACGTTCAATAACTCAAAACTACAGGTAGAAGCCAAGCTTGCTATCAATATCCTTTTCAAGACTATTTCTTTGAAGTAGCAATTGTCGAAATCTGAAATGTTAGAAAAATAAAGGAATTAGTATTATTACTCAGTAAGTAACCGACATTGGATTAAGCATGTTTCAAAACATTTAAGCCAAAGTATCAATATAATTATTCAAAATCAAAGTTGGGTAATCTCATAATTATACACATAATTTCTCAAATGCATTTATTCAGAATTCAAAACTAAACAGAGTTTCACAGGCATCAAAACTGAACAAAAGTTTTACAAATCAAAATTTTCAAGTATCCTGTAACATGCCATGGCCATGCTTAACCCTTGTGGCATGGTTAGAATAAGAACAAAAACCACAATTTACCTTAGTGGCAATGGGTCAGACATATCAAAAGCAACTAATAGTTTCACAGAACAAATTAAAGAACCACTATTCTCAATCGGTGGTACGATTAAAAACTAATTTCTTATAACAAAATACATGTCGACCTGGCCAATAGTTAACTCCCATCGACAAGGTTAGAGCATAGCTATACTAGGAGACAAAACAAAACAAAAATTTCATATTACCCCGATACACAAAGTAATGTTATTTTCATTTTTTGTAATATATTTCATACAAAGACAATTTCATTCATTATTCCAAAGCAATTTCATATTTCCAAAATATACACTACAAAATCCAAATATCAAAGTGATACTCATGTACTTAAACAAAATCACGTTCAAAATAAATTCTAATAATTGTATACTCTTTGCATGCTTAACCCAATTTGAAAACCAAAAGGACAAAACATCACAATGTATATAATTTAAATATATTAAGGCTAATTTTCTTTAGAGTGTGAAAACACCATAGGGATATCAAGTCATTTACCTGAATTTGCTAAATTGAAACCAAAACAAAGCCTTAAGATCTCTTGGAGCCTATTATTCAAAAATATTTAATATTTAAAAAATATGCTATGAATTAGACATTAGCTGCACTATCTGATAGAAGCTAACAACTTATATTGTATGCTATCTAATAGAAGTTGATAATTTATACTGTATGAGGACTATAACTTGATAAACTATAAACTTAGCATGAGTTATGCTATTTGGGAAAAGCTAAATATATGTACTCTCTTTAAAATATAGATTTTTTTCAAATTTTCAATGTCTTATTTTTCTCAAAACTCAATCCCTAATGACACAAAATAACCATAAAAATTAAAGAGGAAACTTTACTCACCTTGGTCTTCTTCTTCCTCTATATCTCACTCTAGCCCTTCAACAAAATTCCCAAATCCTTTACTTTTTGGCTGCCTTTTACCTTTCCTTCACAATTTAAAGCCAAATATATGTACTCTCTTTAAAATATAGATTTTTTTCAAATTTTCAATGTCTTATTTTTCTCAAAACTCAATCCTTAACTACACAAAATAACCATAAAAATTAAAGAGGAAACTTTACTCACCTTGGTCTTCTTCTTCCTCTATATCTCACTCTAGCCCTTTAACAAAATTCCCAAATCCTTTTCTTGTTGGTTGCCTTTTACCTTTCCTTCACATTTTTTTTCTTTCATTTCGGCGCAACTTCTACTGCTTTATGCCACTTCTTTTTTTTTTTAAGCCTAATGCACTATGGCATTTGTCTTTGGGTTTTTTTTTTAAGTTGAGTGGTCCCAGTTATTACATGCATATCATAATCTTCTCTTAATTCATCCAAATATACATCTGACTTTGATCTATGTAAAATAGACCTAGTGTTAAAGCTTTTAAATCCCTACAATAATAAAGTAAGTCCATATATCAAATTATGATGACAATGTAAATAAAAACTTAAAAATCATTAAATAGTTTATTATTTAAGAAATAAGTAATAATTTAACAAGTTACTTGTAATATCTAAAATTTTATACGTATTTGATCAACTTACGATTATTTGAACATTGCAGGATAACAAAGTACTTATTTCTCGATTTTTTATGCAGTGAGGCAAACTTCTGTAAGGGCAAGCACGTGGGCCCCACAAGAACACAAACCTACCCAAATATATCCAAATCATCATATAACGATTATATCTAGCCTGTGGTAAGTCATCCTAACTCATTTAAATATGATTTTACCTTTTTTCAAGAAAAGTGCAATAAAGCAAGAAATGACGATTTTATCCATAGGTTGCAAGTCAAATGGTCAAAACAAATACTGTGAGTTGACTTTAGAGGTCATGTTAAGTCATGCTAAAGCCTTAAATTGTCATGTTAGACCCTGTGTCAAAAATTTTAATGATTGGACCGAAAATGGTCGAAACTAATAAGAGCAAAACCTTGACATTCTCTCTCTATGGGCGGCCACCCTAGTGCATAACTTTTCAATTTTGTCTTCTTGCATGGGACATGCATGGCATAACTTAAATTCTCACTTACCAACCTGTTGTTATCCAATTAGAAGAAAGATAAAAGAAAAATTAAAGAAATAAGTGAAATATGGATGAATCTTTCTTCTTATTTCCAATTGGCTAACCCTTAAAGTTCTTATCCTCAATTTAGTAAGTTCATATCAATAATTCAATGTTCACATATCCAATCACAAATCCTTCGATAAAGTTCTTATACTTCATATTAGTTAATTTCTTATCAACTTTCTTCATATACTTATAATTTCATATCATATACTAATAAACATTTCACGTACTTCTAATTTCATATCATATACACATATTCATTTCACATACTCGTAGTTTCATATCACATACTCGTAACATTTCACATGTTCATAACTTCATATCATATGCACATAATGCAGAGTCTAAGAAACTACTATGGGCAGATATTATCGAATGCATAGAACATGTAGGCGGTCCTTGGTGTATTACAGGTGACTTCCACACAGTTAGATTCTCATAGGAAAGAAGAGGATGCTTGGGGGATGGCGTTGGTGTGGCTGATTTTAATAATTTCATTAATAAAGGCGAGCTAGTGGATCTTCCATTAAGTGGCAAAAAATTTACCTGGTATGGCAATGGAAACAAGAGAAGTAGAATTGACAAATTTTTACTATCCATTGAGTGGATTTCATGTTTTAAAGATCTGTGTCAAAGTACTGAGAAAAGATTTGTGTCAGATCATACTCCAGTAATTCTGTATTTAGAATCAGTTAACTGGGGCCCAGGCCTTTCAAATTTTTAAATTGTTGGCTACTTAAAGAGGGGTTTATCGAGGCAGTGGAACAGGAATGGCATAAGATGTCCTGTCATGGAAAGGTCGGCTTTTTTGTGAGCAAAAAATTTAAAAAGCTGAAGTTGTTTCTTAAAGACTGGAACAAGAAGGTTTTTGGGAACATTGAACATAATATTATTTCTTTGGAAAACAATATTGAAGAACTGGACACTAAAGGTGATATTAGGGATTTGGAACCAAAGGAGATTGCAATAAGGAAAAGCTTGACTCAGGGGCTTTGGATTGAGCATCGAAGAAAAGAATCCATCTAGAGGCAAAAATCCAGAGCTTTATGGCTAAAAGAAGGTGATAAGAACACCAGGTTTTTTTATTGTAGAGTAAAATTCAAGGCGAGGAAGAATTACATTCCTGGACTTATGAGGGATGGCATCTGGATTTCGGATCCCAAAGAGGTCAAATGTATGGTTCATGATTTCTTTAAAAATCATTTTAAGCGAAGGGGTGAAAATTCTAAGATCTCTTTCTCGTTTCCTTTCAAGAGAATTTCCACTTCAGAGGTGTGTATGTTCGAAGAACCCTTGTCCTTGGAAGAGATTAAGAGTGCCATTTGGAGCTGCGATGGTTTGAAAGCGCCGGGTCCTGATGGTTTTAATTTGAATTTTTTTAAAGCAAGCTGGAATTTCATTAAGGATGAGCTTAAGGAGTTTTTGGATGTATTTCATCGAACTGGGAAGATTGAGAAAGGTTTAAACTCCTTTTTCATAGTGTGATAACCGTAAATTTTTCATTTATTGGAAATAAATATTGGAGAATATAAATATTGGAAATAAATAAATAAAATTTTGAGAACGGGATATTGGTGAAAATCCAAAAATTGAGAAAGGAACGGATGGTGGAAATACGAGTAAAGGAAAATAAAATTGGAATTATGAAAAATAATGGAAAGAGGAGATTTAATTTGGATAAATGGAAATCCAAATTAAATAAGAAAATGAGAAATAAAAGAGAAATATATTTATATAATTATAAATATATAAATTTATTTTTATATATAAATGCATATGTATTGAAATATTATATAGTATATATTAATATACCGAGGTATATATAGATATATATACTATTGTACAAAATAAAATAATACATATGTATTCAAGTAAAGTATCTTATGTATATATAGATATATAGATAAATGAGAAATGTAAATACTAATTTACATTAAAATTTGAAAATATATATTGTAAATACAATATATATTGTAGTATAACATATATATAAATATATATATAAAGGTTATTTAATTTTAAAGTATATAAATATACATATATATATATATATCTATATATTAGATAGATATTTTGATATTTTATATATTATATATAATATATATATCTTTATATATAATATATATAATACAATACTATATATATAAATTAATATTATTATATGTAGAATATGTATAGTATAAGTACAAAATATATATTATTATATTATGATATTTATATTATATAAATATATTATATATGTATATAATTAAATGAATGAAATAAAACAAAAAAAAAAGAAGAAGAAAACAGAAGAAAAGAATCGGGAAAATCCCGATTCTTCTTCCCAGGCGAGCCGGCCCCCGTCGCTGGCGAGAAAGAAAGAGAGATGATGGAGGCTATCGCCGGCAAGGGAAGAGGAGAAGGAATCGACCGGCGGCAGAAGGAAAACAGAAACAAAAACGAAGGAAAACCGGCGAACCCAGAACGAAAGGAGAAGAGAAGAAACGGCGGTGCCAGTCGGTTCAGGCACCCCCACCGCCACCCGAACCTCTGCGAAAGTGAGGGGAAGGAGAAAAGAGCCACCGGTGAGGCCACCAACGGCGGAGGAGGAGAGAAACCGAGCCAAAAACCGAGTAGATCCGCCGTCGTGCCGCCGATCAAGACCGAACGAAGGCCACCAGCAACTTCACCGTCACGCAAGCCAGCTGCTGAGCCATTGAACCGCCGGAGAACCGGCCACCGGAGAATAACTGACGGTGAGGAGAGGTGACCGGTCCGGCTGGGAAGAAAGGAAAAAGAAAAAGAAAAGAAAAAGGAAAAAGAAAAAGAAAAGAAAACAAAAGAGAAAAAGAAAGAAGAAAGAAAAAGAATAAAGAAGAAAAGAAAAGGAATTCCGGGAATTTGGAAAATTCCCGAGAATTCGAAAATCCGGAAAATCCCGGGCACTCGGTAAGGATTTCGGAAATTAATTCCGAATAATTAATTTCAATAAATTATGGAAAAATTCTAATTTTTAGAATTTTAATTTCTAGAAAATTTTTTCGATAATCGAGCCGATGGAATCGGGCGAGGTGAACAAGGGCGCGACCTTTGAGAGGCAGTCGCCGACCCGAGACAGGTAAGGGAGACATGTGCAGCCTGTAAGGATATTGGCACACATGCTTTAAATTATGCATTTAATTTTTATAAATGCTATTGATAATGATTGGTTAGAAAAATTGTGGTGATTTATCGGTTGGAAAAATCGATTAGTTTTTATAAAACATGAATATATTGATAATTAATTTTAAAATATTCATGTTTTTGAAAAGGGTGAAAAAGGAAATCACCTAAATTTATTCCGATAGGTGATATTTCACGTGAAACGAGGTGTAAAATGAAAAGGACCAAAGTGAATATTTTACTAATCTTTCTTCAAATATTCACTTGATTTTATAAATAACCTTTATGGGTTCAATGGTGAGAACAAGTGTTTATAGAAAATTCCATAAAGGTAATTAAAGGTGAAAAACAGTGTTTTGAGACTAAAAGGTCTCCGCATGTGTTTACATAGAAAACACGAGACAGGAGTGGTGATTTGGAAAATAAATATTTTAATTTTTCATAAATCATAAAAATAATTGATTTGAATCCCGATAACTTTGAAAATCAAGTTTTTCATAGAAAGCACGGAAAAACGTGCGTATATGTTTTACGGTGAAAAAGGACAGTTATGACCTTTTATGTTTTACAGTGATTATTTTATAAACTGTTTTCACCGTATGGAAAATATGATTTATGATGTTCTATAATGTTTAGAATATTTTCGGGAATGATAACCCCAGTATGAATATTTTATAAATGTTATTCATAAGATGAAAATATTTTCCTTATGAATATTTGTGGATTGATTAAACTTATATTTAGTGAAAGTGATTTCATAAATGGGGTCTATATCACGTGTTTACTGTTTTGAGACTGTTAGGCCACATATCATGCTCACGTGTCACGTGTTAGTGCTGATAAATACTGATCCTATTATCAGCGTCCCAGTGGACACCTGATCAGTGCACACTGAGGATCCTATAGACTATGGCCATAGATCTCATGTGTTTCCCCTATTTGGGATGATATTATTATAGCATGATATATTTAGAGTGTTGCCTAGTCTCCATGATACTGTACTGATGATTATACTTTTCACTGAACTTTTGCTGGTACTAAATTATCTACAGCTACTGAGCTTTTGATATAACACGTGTTAAACTAAATATTTTACGGTGTTTAACAAGTGTGGAAAAGAGTATTTTTGAAAGGAACATGAATTCCTTATTTATTTACTTAAGTGTTTTATCACGTGAATATTTAATGTTTCATTGGGATTTGAATATCAAAAGAAAACGATTACTCTCTACAGTTGCTTCTAGGTTCCGGGACAAGCCAGGTATTCTAAAATACCTGCCTTACTCCATCCGGATCCCTAGCCGACTGTAGTATCCTTCCTACATATGAGCCTAGAGCCTCTAGGAAGATCTAAAGAAAGTGAAAAACTATTTTCAGCATATAGGTAGCTGAATATCAAGTGTTGCATATAACTCTCTTACTGAGCCGTGGTTTGCTCACCCCTTAATATTAACATTTCAGATTTTCGAGGACTAAGAGATCTGACTTCTGAGGATTTCGAGCTGCGCATTTGGAGACACTGCGACAGCTTAATTTATAATATGAGGTATAATCATTTATTTTATGTATTTAGACTTACTTTCAGTACTACTTTCTTGAGAATCAAAATAGGGGATGTAATTGATAATATACATTTTATATTTAATAGTTAAATGAATATGAAAAGTGAAGTATCACAGACAGCCCAACCGGATAAGTTGTGTATTTTACGTGAAAAATGTGGTCACGGGATGTGACAGATTTAATGGTATCAGAGCAGGGTTGACCTGATGTCTGTTGATACTTTTGGAAAGAAATATGTTGAGAAACGTTAAACATCCCCTGTAGTACTGTGTAGTCTGAATACATAGAGATAATAAATGATTACGAATTGAGTAAAATAATTTAAAGGGAGTGAGAAAGTGTAAATTGAGAATGTTAAAGAGGAAAATAGGCTCAGAAATTACCAGAATGTTGGTGATCTTATAATCTAAATGAAGGTCTATTCGGTAAGAAACCGAAAGGACTCGGTGAGGGCCCTACCAGTACTTTCTGTCCGGATCGAACTGAAACCTGAAAATGATGATATGAAGGAGGGAAATGAAATATCATCATTAAATAGACATTAAGATCACTGATTGAAGGTAATTTGAAGAGAGAGAAAATTTTTGACCAAAAATGACGAAAATACCTCTGCCTTCAAAATTTTACAGGGAGTTAAAATAAACCAACAGAGGTTGAAATTGATTGATCTGACAGAGAAATTGATGATATAAAGTTGCATTACAAGCAAAATAATCCAATTATGGATTCTAGTGGACTTCTTGTCGAAATCGAATAAGATCTCAAATTGCTGATATTAGTACGAGAAGAGGTACTATCAGCACATAGATACTAAGATCCTTGATTTAAAGGTATACTGAGAAGAAAGAAATAAATGTCGAAATGATGAAAATGCCCCTATGTTGGGCGATGTTCGGAACAGTGATAAAACTGAGCTGAATTGGAATCCATTGATAGTAATGGAGTTGTAAATGGCATAAAGGCCATGATATGAATATAACGATCCCTATTACTGATTCCACGTACACGTAGATTATGGACGCGAATGGTGAGTGACCTAGTGAACGGACTGGGCCTCACGATAAATCCTTGAGGGGGCCAGTGTGCTCGCCAAAAAAGGATGATATAGATATGTACAGGCGGACGGGCCGGGGCCTTACACGATGCAATCCAATGAGTGTATAGTGGAATGTCATAAGATGATTGGCCCGGTTATTGATTATAAGGGCCTGAATTAAGAGTGTATTGAATTGGATGTTTATTACAGGATCATTGGATATTATGAAAAGTGAGATGACTATAGAAAATGACTAAGAAAGTGAATAGTACAAATAATGAAATCAAGATAGAGAATATTTCAAAATGATTTGAATATTAACTTTCTCTACCTTGAGGATACATAGTGGAAAATGATAGGACATGAGGATGAAATGTCCAAGATGATAAGAGATGTGTGATTAAAGAAAGTATCGGAGATGATTCCCAATAAAATTTTCAGAGTTATATAGATTGGAGAAATCGAGCTAACACTGACTTAAGGGATTATATGAAATCTAATTCTAAGCTTATATCGGAGAACATAGAAGAATCCGAAAGCTTAAGAAATCCACTCTGGAAAATGTGAGAATAACGAAATTCACTTGTATAGGTGTGTTTGATGGAAATACATATAGTGTGATTTGAGATTAATGAAGTATCTGTATAAGTGCAAATGAGAGAAGCACAGATGACCGTGATATATAGATGGATTAAAATGGTATATTAAATTCTGATTATTTAATAAAGTTCTTGTGAAGAACAAGTGATCATCTATATGCAAAGGATGCTTTATTGATCTAATTAAAATACATGAGGAGTTATAAGACTAGCCTCGGTATAAAGTGTCCTTAGATAAAAGATTGGAGATTGATGTTTATAAGATGATGATTAGAACTCGGAGTGAATTTTTCGAGTTTCTATTAAGGTAACAAGGTTAATGAGTTGCCTTGTGAAGTATATAAGCCTAAAGAATGAGGCGTCCATACATGAGTAAATTGATGAAATACTGATAGAGTCTAAAGTATAAATGGAACATGAGCAGCATTGTGGTATGACCCTTAAACTCTTAAAGACTATGGAATTGTGTTAAGATTGGCGAATAAGAGACTTGGCTAGACAGTATCCCTTTCTGAGATATATGATCTCGAGATGACAGAATGATAGTGAATCTGTCTATGATAGTGAGATAATTATTAAGATACGGAATTACTGAGTCTAGCTAGATATTAATGCCAATATATAAAAGAGTTATGGGATTAGTTGCTCTACTAATGGATATAATGAAAGAAACTAAAGTCGGTAAATGGATAAGTCAGAAGAGAAGATGGTATGCAAAATGTTAAGAGATTATACTGTACAATACCATACCACTTGAGAAAACCGATTGAAATGATGAGAGTGAAAATACAGAAATGAAATAAGAAAGTATGTAGAATGATGAGAAGGGAACACCAATATGAAATAGTTCCCGAAATTAAGACTGAAAGTAATTTCATGTTGGTTATCACATGACTGTGGCTAAATGTAAAAACAAGCCAGATTTGATAAGTGAGAATAATAGTACTCAAAGGAGTAAGATAATTGATATGTTTACTGCCAATATATAAATGAAAAATGATTATACATATAACCACCGTAACATGATAGAAATGGTGGAAGTGTATAGATGATGTTGTGATTAAATATATAAATTGAGGATTCAATTGTGGAATCTAAATTATGAAAAGAGATTTAAAGACCATATTATATGAAGAGAACATGATTGTCTCATGATTTATGATTGTAAGAGATGATCCATAGTAAAGTCGGCAAGTGAGATGCAGCCTTGGTGGAATAAATGTGAAAATGAATATTGTGGACAATAAAGAGTCCAAAAGAGAAATGATGATATGGAAGTGATTAAAGATTGAAGATCTGAATAAAATCACCTTCCATTATCAGACTCTTAGATTCTCTAGTGCCATAGTTGAAGTATGAGTGTGAAATGGTGTGAAAGTATGTATACAGTTCCAGTAAGCATTACATGTGATGAGAGTCTCTGAGATGTCATATGCTTAATGAAAATAGCAAAAGGCTTCGAGATCCCAAGTGTACTGATAGCACCGCTCCATACTAATGTATACATATATGAGCGTGAGATGTAAACGCTCCATGATGTTGGGAGAGCGTGTGCATGAGATGTATAAGTTACTGGGACAATCGCATATAACTGACTGACATGTGTAATTGATAGTTTTAAACTATATCGACTTGGCACTAAGTGAGAAAAATGGATGATGAACAGCATAGATCAGTTGTGATATGAAAAATACTGTACATGGACTTTTATATGAAAAGAGTGAAAATGAATAACTCTCGATTTGAGAAATGAACATATATGATGAAAGACAGCATGTAGTGGTCTAAAGTAATATTGAGGTTGAAAGTGTACTGGCAGTATTACTTGGAGGATGACCTAGAGGTCAGAAACCGTAAGAATACGAAAAGTACCACCTTTGGACTTAAGTTAAATTCGGAGGACCGAATTTCTTAAGGTGGGGAGAATGTGATAACCGTAAAATTTTCATTTATTGGAAATAAATATTGGAGAACATAAATATTGGAAATAAATAAATAAAATTTTGAGAACGGGATATTGGTGAAAATCCCGAGAATTGAGAAAGGAACGGATGGTGGAAATACGAGTGAAGGAAAATAAAATTGGAATTATGAAAAATAATGGAAAGAGGATATTTAATTTGGATAAATGGAAATCCAAATTAAATAAGAAAATGAGAAATAAAAGAGAAATATATTTATATAATTATAAATATATAAATGTATTTTTATATATAAATGCATATGTATTGAAATATTATGTAGTATATATTAATATACCGAGGTATATATAGATATATATACTATTGTACAAAATAAAATAATACATATGTATTCAAATAAAGTATCTTATGTATATATAGATATATACATAAATGAGAAATGTAAATACTAATTTACATTAAAATTTGAAAATATATATTGTAAATACAATATATATTTTAGTATAAATTATATATATATAAAGGTTATTTAATTTTAAAGTATATAAATATACATATATATATCTATATATTAGATAGATATTTTGATATTATATATATATATATATATATATATATCTTTATATATAATATATATAATACAATACTATATATATAAATTAATATTATTATATGTAGAATATGTATAGTATAAGTACAAAATATATATTATTATATTATGATATTTATATTATATAAATATATTATATATGTATATAATTAAATGAATGAAATAAAACAAAAAAAAAGAAGAAGAAGAAAACAGAAGAAAAGAATCGGGAAAATCTCGATTCTTCTTCCCAGGCGAGCCGGCCACCGTCACCGGCGAGAAAGAAAGAGAGATGATGGAGGCTGTTGTCGGCGAGGGAAAAGGAGAAGGAATCGACCGGCGGCGGAAGGAAAACAGAAACAAAAACAAAGGAAAACCGGCGAACCCAGAAGGAAAGGAGAAGAGAAGAAACGGCGGTGCCGGTCGGTTCAGGCACCGCCACTGCCACCCGAACCTCGACGGAAGTGAGGGGAAGGAGAAAAGAGCCACCGGTGAGGCCACGAACGGCGGAGGAAGGCCAACGGAGGAGGAGAGAAACCGAGCCAAAAATCGAGTAGATCCGCCGTCGTGCCGCCGATCAAGACCGAACAGAGGCCACCAGCAACTTCGCCGTCACACCAGCCAGCTGCTAAGCCGTTGAACTGCCGGAGAACCGGCCACCGGAGAAGAACCGGTGGTGAGGAGAGGTGACCGGTCCGGCTGGGAAGAAAGGAAAAAAAAAAAGAAAAGAAAAAGGAAAAAGAAAAAGAAAAGAAAAGAAAAGAGAAAAAGAAAGAAGAAAGAAAAAGAAGAAAGAGGAAAAGAAAAGGAATTCCAGGAATTTGGAAAATTCCTGAGAATTCGAAAATCCGAAAAATCCCGGGCACTCGGTAAGGATTTCGGAAATTAATTCCGAATAATTAATTTGAATAAATTATGAAAAAATTCTAATTTTTAGAATTTTAATTTCTAGAAAATTTTCTCGATAACCAAGCCGATGGAATCGGGCGAGGTGAACATGGGCGCGACCTTCGAGAGGCAGTCGTCGACCCGAGACAGGTAAGGGAGACATGTGCAGCCTGTAAGGATATTGGCACACATGCTTTAAATTATGCATTTAATTTTTATAAATGCTATTGATAGTGATTGGTTGGAAAAATTGTAGTGATTTATCGGTTGGAAAAATCGATTAGTTTTTATAAAACATGAATATATTGATAATTAATTTTAAAATATTCATGTTTTTGAAAAGGGTGAAAAAGGAAATCACCTAAATTTATTCCGATAGGTGATATTTCACGTGAAACGAGGTGTAAAATGAAAAGGACCAAAGTGAATATTTTACTAATCTTTCTTCAAATATTCACTTGATTCTATAAATAACCTTTATGGGTTCAATAGTGAGAACAAGTGTTTATAGAAAATTCCATATAGGTAATTAAAGGTGAAAAATAGTGTTTTGAGACTAAAAGGTCTCCGCATGTGTTTACATAGAAAACACGGGACGGGGAGTGGTGATTTGGAAAATAAATATTTTAATTTTCCATAAATCATAAAAATAATTGATTTGAATCCCGATAACTTTGAAAATCAAGTTTTTCATAGAAAGCACGGAAAAACGTGCGTATATGTTTTACGGTGAAAAAGGACAGTTATGACCTTTTATGTTTTACAGTGATTATTTTATAAACTGTTTTCACCGTATGGAAAATATGATTTATGATGTTCTATAATGTTTAGAATATTTTCGGGAATGATGACCCCAGTATGAATATTTTATAAATGTTATTCATAAGATGAAAATATTTTCCTTATGAATATTTGTGGATTGATTAAACTTATATTTAGTGAAAGTGATTTCATAAATGGGGTCTATATCACGTGTTTACTGTTTTGAGACTGTTAGGCCACATATCATGCTCACGTGTCACGTGTTAGTGCTGATAAATACTGATCCTATTATCAGCGTCCCAGTGGACACCTGATCAGTGCACACTGAGGACCCTATAGACTATGGCCATAGATCTCATGTGTTTCCCCTATTTGGGATGATATTATTATAGCATGATATATTTAGAGTGTTGCCTAGTCTCCATGATACTGTACTGATGATTGTACTTTTCACTGAACTTTTGCTGGTACTAAATTATCTACAGCTACTGAGCTTTTGATATATCACGTGTTAAACTAAATATTTTACAGTGTTTTACAAGTGTGGAAAAGAGTATTTTTGAAAGGAACATGAATTCCTTATTTATTTACTTAAGTGTTTTATCACGTGAATATTTAATGTTTCATTGGGATTTGAATATCAAAAGAAAACGATTACTCTCTACAGTTGCTTCTAGGTTCCGGGACAAGCCAGGTATTCTAAAATACCTGCCTTACTCCATCCGGATCCCTAGCCGACTGTAGTATCCTTCTACATATGAGTCTAGAGCCTCTAGGAAGATCTAAAGAAAGTGAAAAACTATTTTTAGCATATAGGTAGCTGAATATCAAGTGTTGCATATAACTCTCTTACTGAGCCGTGGTTTGCTCACCCCTTAATATTAACATTTCAGATTTTCGAGGACTAAGAGATCTGACTTCTGAGGATTTCGAGCTACACATTTGGAGACACTGCGACAGGTTAATTTATAATATGAGGTATGATCATTTATTTTATGTATTTAGACTTACTTTCAGTACTACTTTCTTGAGAATCAAAATAGGGGATGTAATTGATAATATACATTTTATATTTAATAGTTAAATGAATATGAAAAGTGAAGTATCACAGACAGCCCAACCGGATAAGTTGTGTATTTTACGTGAAAAATGTGGTCACGGGATGTGACACATAGTTCTTATTCCAAAATTGGGGAACCCAATCTGTTTGAAGGAGTACAGACCAATTAGCCTTATCAACTCTCTATATAAAATTCTTGCCAAAGTTCTGGCCAGAAGATTGAAGTTAGGTATGGACAAGATTATTAGCGATTCACAATCTGCCTTTGTTGTTGGGCATCAAATTTTCGCCGGGATTCTCTCAGCAAACGAGATCATCGATTCTCTAAAAAAAGATTACGTTAATCAGGGTGGGAGTGGCATAATTCTTAAATTAGATTTCGAGAGAGCTTTTGACTGTGTGTCGTGGTGCTTCTTTGATCAGGTGATGGAGTTAATGGGGTTCGGTTCTGTTTGGAGAAAATGGATTTTTGAATGCATCTCAACAGCCTGGGTGTCAGTTTTGGTGAATGGAGCTCCATCTAATCAATTTCATATGGAGAGAGGGCTATGCCAAGGTGATCCCCTCTCCCCCTTCCTCTTCATTATTGTAACCAAAGGATTGCATCAATTATAATTGGAAGTTGAGAATCAAGGGTTAGTGAAGGGTATTCCTTGTTTCTCTAATGCATTCTCGATTACTCATTTGCTTTTCGCAGATGATAATATTTTGTTTCTGGAGGCTTCGATTGAGGTGGTGATTAAAGTGAAGAAAATCTTAAAATGTTTTCAGCTTTTGTCGAGTCTCAAAATAAATTTTTCTAAATCTGTGATTGTTCCATTTGGTGTTGATGATAGTGTAGTTTTTGAGATGTGTTTAGTTTTGTGCCGTAGGAGGGGTAGATTGCCAATTAAATATTTGGGTATTCCCTTAGGAGCCAACCCAAGGAGGCTTTCTACTTGGGAACCTATTATCCTTGGAATTCATCAAAAACTTGCACTTTGGAAAAGGAATCTTCTTTCTTTTGCTGGAAGATTAACTCTGGTCAATAGTGTCCTCTCTTGTCTTCCAGTTTATTACTTATCACAATGAACTTTATCATGGGACTCCCCAGGACACAAAGGGGTCATGATGCAATCTGGGTGACTATTAATAGATTGACTAAGTCTGCACACTTTCTACCTATAAGAGACACAGATTCCTTGAGTTCACTTGCAAGCTGTACGTTGGGAAATTGTTAGATTGCACAATGTTTTCGTAACTTTGGGTTTTCTTCGTTTTTGTAATACTGTTATGTTTTCTCGGTTTTGCTTATAATGTTTGCATTAATATTCTTTTGACATTGGTTTTTTCTATTAGATTTTCGTTGTAGAGTTATTTGCTTTTGTTTCTTTTTCCAACACCTCCGAATTTTCCTACTAATTAAATATGTGTTTTTCCATCTGATTTTCACTTTCGGATTCAAAGTTTCTTTTTTTTTTGTTTCTTTTTTCAGTTTTGTTTAAATTAGCAGCATTGACCTTTAATTTTCTTCTTTCTCTAGTATTCATTTTAATAATTTTTTTTTAGATTTTTTTATGGATATTTGCTTTTGATTTTCCCTACATATGATTGATTTCTCACTAAAGAAGCTATATTCTTTCATAGATCATAACAAGATTGTCTGTTTTGTTTTTGCCAATTTTCAGTTTTGGATTCAAAGTTTCCGTTTTTTCCTTAACATTTTCTAAGAAATAAAATATGTGGTTAATTTTGTCATTGTAAAGTCGTTTTCACATTATTTTCTTTGAAGTTCGAACTTCCTTTCAATGTGGAAAAAAGAAATCTTTTTCTGTTTAGGTTGTCTTTTATCCTGCTTTCAAGTTTTATTTTTGAAATTTTCTTTTTAATATTATCTTTCTTTGTTACATTCTAATATTTAGCTCTCAGATTTCACCTTCACATTGAGTTATTTGAACATTTTCATATCCCTTTCTGATGTGGGACAGATTTCATTCATTTTAGTTTTTTGGTACATCTATTTTTCTTAATGATTTTGTAAAGTTATCCTCAATCCTCTTCCATTTGTCTCTTTAACCTCATTGTATGTGGAGCCTGTATTGTCTTTGCTTTACAGCTTTTCCATTTTATATTTTTAGCTAAACTTCAAAGAGGCTCTGCGTCCAGTTTAAACAGGGGTCTTCCTGACATTGATCATCCTAAGTGTTCACAAATTATTTGTTTTGTTGATTTTGGATTTTATAAAGGTTCTTTTTCTTTTTCCTTCCTAAAATGGATTTTCTGATTTCATGCATACGGCAGGCTTAAGTTCCAGAATCCATGATGAGGACTTTTATTCGGTTCTCAATTCAGTTGTTTAAATCTATTTTTGTTTGATAATATATTCTTCTTATCAGACATGTTCGAACTGATCATGTGATAATGCCTACGACTAGTTGCAAGTTCTTTTTTCTTTGTAGAGGATATTAGGCTTCCTGCTTGGCATATCTAATGTAGACAATGTTTGCTGTTAACCAGAGTTCTGCAATTGAGCAGTCTTAGTGGGGAGTTGTGTATCAACACCTGCTAACAGAATCAATGCAGAGAGAAGGCCCCGTCATCGTCCGTTCAGAAATCGCCATGGGAAGCCTTCTGGTTCTATCACAGGTGGAACCAAGAAAAGGAATAGTGACGCTCGTGTAACAGATATAGCTGTTAGCGAATATGTACATATGGATTTTGAGAAGGGTGCAACCACTACTTGTAGAAGATCTGAGGTTTCAAACTCAACATTCCATCTCACCCAAATGCAGTGGCATCTTAGTCAAGTTAATGCAAATGGTAGGTCATTTCTTTTCATCAATATTAGTAGTCTTTGCAGGTACATTTTGCTAAAGAATATTAAAAGTTACCAAAAACTCTGAAGTGCTATTTAGCACTTCATTTATAGTATACTGTAGCTAGAAAAGAAAATTGAAATTGACCATAGAAGTTTCTTTTCTACAGTAGCTTGCCAAGAGGATGCTTGGTTTGATTCAGTCAGTTTTCTGGAATCTGATTCAGATGATGATTTCATCAGCGTTCATGGAGGTAACAAATGACTCAACCTTTCCTTGATTATATTTAAAGGAATGCTGTAAAAGAAAATAAGGCACGATGGTGGTGTTAGAAACTGTGTACGTCGTTGAATGTGCAGTTCTATATTGCTAATTCTGAGCAGACAAGAGGAAGATTTAATCGTCTATGACTATCTTATGTATGTGACTTTTCTTGATTTTCTATTCCTGATGGTTTTCCATCAGTTGGCAAAGCAATTGGGAATGTATCAAGTGGTCAGGTGCTTCAGTATGAAAATTCTTCATGCTTTGTGGATGGAAAGTGCAAATATGAAGAATACCATGAAAGTTATTTCAAAAGAGATGGAGGTCAAATGAGGAAAGATGAACTGAAAGAATCAAACCGGTTTCTCTCATAAGCAGACGGGCATGAACTTTCATGCTTTGGAAAGGCTGATGAAATTTGTAATAGGAGGAAGAAACTGTTAGATCATTCTTATGGAAGCTTTAAAGGTCAGAAAGAAGATAGGCGTAATTCTGAAGAGAAAATCTGGATTATCCAGAATGATTCCTTCTGTGAGTTTCAATGAGAAGATTTTGACATCAAGTTTGGCTCCACAACCCCAAAGAAAAAAATCTGCAGTTTTTAGGCTTTCTTTTAAGAGGAGATCATGTGATGCAGAAGACAAACTCGATAAATATAAGTATACGAGTTAATTTTATTTCTGAATGAAATTTTGCTGATTTTAAAAACTGATAGATTTTTTCCCTGTCCTTGTGGTAGAATTTCTACCCTTCTCTTTTTGTGGTCATGTTGTAAGTGCGAACATATTGATAATATTTTCTTCTCACAGTATTGTTTTCTACCTTTTTGAATCCAATGATGTACTCCTAAAGTTGAATTTTATATATAATATCAACTTCATTGAGGTATATACCCTCAACTTTTAAACTTCGAGGCGAGACCTATTTCAAGAATGCCAGTGATTCTCACCCTTGATTTCTGGCATTTGTGCAGTTGTACTAGCTAGCATTTATTCTATTGAAGTTCTCGATTGTAGCTTTATATATTTCTATCCTTTTAATTCTTAACTTAGAATTGTTGATTTTTTTGCTATATAGGGATAAGCGGAAATGTCCTGCGCCAGATTACTCCCCATAAACTCCAATAGGTGTTGACTTGTTTATATGCCCCAGATAGATAAATCACATTGCCCAACATATTGAGCTTCCTAATGTAAAAGCAACTGGGAAGGTCCCTCCTCTTCTAGTTGTTAACATTCAGGTATTTCTATTATGGTTATAACTTCATCTCCCTTTGAACCTTTGTGGGGTACTATGCTGGAATATTGCACTGCAGTTTCATCAATAAAAAAAAATGCTTCCCAGTATTTCCTGTACGATATCTTACTATTTGTTCTGTGTGTCCTGTTTCAGTTGCCTACTTATCCTGCTGCAATGTTCCTTGGTGATAGTGATGGTGAAGCAATGAGTCTTGTTCTCTATTTCAAAATTTCTGAGAATTTTGAAGAAGTCATTTCACCCCAATATCTGGAGAGCATCAAGTTAACATTATACGATTTCATATTATTCAAGTCAAGACCTCAGCTAGTGCAATTCTATAGCTTCAGGGCTTACCATAGTCTGCAGCATGATGAGGATAAGCATAAGTAATATCTGTAGTCACGGTACTAGAAGGGTTCTTAATCCGCTGCCTGAGACAAGATTTTAAGCTATTCCTCTTTGCAACTAGAGAATCCACTTAGTAGATTGAACTAAATGCCCTTACTCATTTCGGTGCTATTTCTCTACATGGAGATGTACAAATTTAAGCTTTGCTCTCTTTGGCATGGACATGCATGCTTCATTTCTTTTTAACTGTTTTTTTCAATTTGTGCTGTTGGCTAAAGAGTTTCTGCTTTTGCTCCAGAAATCGGTTGATGATGAGATGGAAAAGGTTAAAGGGTTTGCCAAAGACTCTACTTTTCCCTTCAGAGAAAGGCTAAAGATCATGGCTGGCCTGGTTAATCCCGAAGAACTTAATTTGAGTTCTACTGAAAAGAAACTTGTAAATGCTTATAATGAAAAGCCAGTTCTCTCACGCCCTCAGCACAACTTTTACAAGGTATAACATAAGTTTCTACTTTGTTTATTGGCTCCGTCGAAGCATACTCGACATCTTAGTCAGTTCTAGAGTCATAAGAGCATAAAACCTTTAAATCTAGTTCCTTTCAGCTTGAATTCGTTTTATTTTTTCTGTATTTAAAGTGCATATACCATGCACCAATGATAGTAATTTGTAACTACCAAGTCAATTGCAGCATAGGATCAGTTTCGAGGCTGTTGATTCTATCTGTCATGCAGGGCCCTAATTACTTCGAGATTGATTTGGACATTCTTCACTTCAGTTATATATCAAGAAAGGGACTCGAGTCATTTCGAGATCGTTTGAAAAATGGAATACTTGATCTGGGTTTAGCCATCCAGGTAAGACACCAACCTGACTGCATTCATAATCTGGGATCTGTGTTAAATAGAACAAATGACTGGTCATCTGTATATCAAAGAAAAGCCAAAAAACAGAAAGGAATCTGTACTCGAAATACTCTGATTTCCTTCGAACAACTTCTCAATATTTACTTTGGTCTAATGATCTTTGCCATCTATTGACAGGCACAAAAACAAGAGGAACTTCCAGAGCAAGTGTTGTGCTGTTTGAGACTGAACGAGATCGACTTTTCCGATCTCGGCCAAATACCTACTCTTAGGACTGCCCCTGATAATTGACATGGTTGCGAAGGTGCAGAATTTGACTTGCAAGATTTTGAAACTCTTGTATGGAGGATCAAGATTTTCACTTTGTACAAGCTCGCTTGTTGTAAATTCCAGACTTTGATGATGAAAGCAAAGCAAAGCTTTACTGCTAATATATTGACGAAATGATTAAATCTGACCATATAACAATGTTTGCACATATGCTTTGTAATACAAGTTTACTACGAATCTCGAACCCTAAACGTGTCATTGACTCCAATTTCGACAATCCATTGGCGGTAAAACTTGGTGGAGTTCTAAAATATAATAGCTCGCTAACATTTCTTTCCCCACGGATTCAGGGGAAATCACCAACTAATAAAGAATTAAGGGGAAATTCTGTTGAAGTGTTCAAGATTTCATCATAATTCAATTTTAATCCATCAATTTCAAAAATGGACATTTGATCCAAAATTATAAATTTGACGGTATAAAAAAATTGTTCTAATAAATTATTATTAAAAAATTCATTTACCTAAATATTTGTTACTCATGAAATATACATAATACCTATTTTTGGTATTAAAAAATAAAAATCTTACGTTGAATAATTTTATAAAAAATTACTTTAAAATAATGTATAGTAATAAAATTCATTATTGATACTTGGGAATGTAATATTATTAATTCAAATTTAGTAATTGACTAATATATGTCAAAATCATTTGTGGTTTTGGATCAAAGTATTTATTTTTAAAACTAATGCGCTAGAGTTGAATTATGATAAAATCTTGAGGACTTCAGTAGAATTTACTTTAAAGAATTAATGTCTCAGCTTCATTGAGCCTGAAAAGCCATGAAAAATATTGATACGTAGAAAGCAAAGTTCCTTCCAATTCAATAAGAACCCAAATGCATGAACGAATAGATTATAGAAAATATTGATGGAATAAAAACAACCAATAACAATATTCAATAGAATATCTCTCGCGGCAAAAAATTAATTTATCTCCTTTTTTGTGTGAAACTAGTTGGAATTGATCAAATAGAGCAACCCTAACAATTATCAAGTGAGCACATGAATTGCCACATCACTTACATTGAAAACCTGTCCAATGCGAGTAGTAAAAATCATGCCTACCAATAAAATCTCTACTAACATAAAAAATAAAAATGCAAAGTTCCTTTAACTAAAATTAGAGGCATACAATCCCAATATTTCAAGAATAATTATTTTTGGTAAGGAAACAATCTTTTAAGAAAAAATTAGAGAAATCTCACTAATTGGTGGCTCAATAATTATTCGGTTAGGAAGCTCCCATTTCGATTCACCATTCAAGATGGACTGTTAGTCATTAATGCTTTTCAGCTCTATTGGATCACGAATTAGCCTTGATCGACTTCTTGATCAAACTATACCGCTTTCCTAAACTTTTTCTCCGTTCTCTTTTATTTTTTTTCTCCGTTTCTTTTTGCTTGTGCAACCACCAACTCTTTTTTTTTTTTTGCACTCTACAAAATGTTGCTGCTTTCTTCTTTCTCATATAAGATTAAAACATTTTTCCCAGTCCGTGTATGAGTTTAGAAAACCCTTTTATGATTAATCAAGCTTGAAAAGATAAATATATTTTTGCATGAGTTTGGGTTTTGAGGAGAAACCCAACGGAACAACAATAAAAGAATTTCCAACGATGTTGGTGAAGACGAGGATGATTGAAATATAAATAAGAGGAAGACTGAAATATAGTGATGCTAGATAGAATGGGGATCTCTAAGCGAGAGTATTTCAGATATTTGGGATCGATAGTACAAACAGATGGAGAAATTGATGGTGATGTAACATATAGGATTTAGGCTAGTAGGAACAAGCGGAGAAGCACAACAATGTGCTATGCAATATAAGAATTCCTATATAATTGAAAGGAAAATTCTATAGGACAGTTGTTAAATCAATATTGTTCTATGATAGTAAATGTTTGGCAATTAAAAGATTGCATACACAGAAGATAGGTGTAGCAAAAATGAGAATACTTCGATGAATGTCCAAATATATGAAAAAGGATAAAATAAAATGAAAATATTTGCAAGAAGGTTGGAGTGCCACCTATCAATATCAAGATGAGTGAAAGTCGTTCAAGTTGGTTTAGACACATACGATGTAAGAGTGTGGGCACCTCAATTAGGAAAGTAAATGCTATAGATGTTGAAAAATGGTCAAGGCTAAGGGAAAATGAAAAAGATTTGAAAGAAAGCCATTCAAAAAAATATGGTTAAATAAAAGTTGTAAGAACATTACTTTAGATAAGAAAAAGTGAAAAAAAAAAGAATTTATGCCGATAACTTAACATGAGTTTATATATTATTTTATATAATCTACGTTTTTATCGGAATAAAAGTTTTGATGATGATAAATATTTCATTCATAGCCTTTATTGTAAATCAAAATTTTGATTTCACCAAATGAGCAAACTGAAAAGTCAGTTACGATTAATTTCCATCGAGATGGGGTCTGAAGTTTGCTGGAAGCTTTGGCTGCTGCATGATGAGGCTTGAGTGCGCACGGATTCTAAGCCTCTTTTCATGTTGCTTTTGTAGATGGGCTTCACTTTTTTTCTTGTTCTGCAGACAAACATGGTCTTCATCTTAATTTGTTATCTTGGCCTGTTTAATGTCAACTTCATTTGGTCGAAAAGGCTTTGATTCAATTCTGCAGTCAAAATCATGTGCTATTCAAACGAGCCATGTCTGATCACTGCAAGGAGGTTGACAAAGAGAGGAGTGAGGCAGTGCCACGTGGTACAACGGTGAATGGACCAACCTGTCTTCTGTCTGTTCTTAAAATTCCAGTTGGGCTCCATCACTTTGTGTCTTCGACGGGCAATAGACTTCAAATATCTCCACCTACAAAACAGCCCTACTTGGCCTGTAAGTTTACACATTTTCCTTCTCCTCCTCCTTTCTCTTTCTTATTAATTTCCTTTCGTGACAACATATTAATTACAACTGCCATGTTGACAATGCAAAGCCGTGTTTGCTTAGAAAACAAAAAGAAAAAAATATATGAAAAGTTGTCGCAAGTTGACCTCCAATCCTTCAATTTAAGTCGATGCTGACACTTGGTTGTAGCCACGTTCATTTCTGCTACCAAACAGACCCCGGTGAGTATTTCTTTAAAAAAATTAAATTGTTCGATAGTTAATTTCATAAGTAATTCCACTATATTCACAACATATAAAAATTGCATGGTTCAAAACCCATACTAACCCAAAAAAAAAAAATTGTTAAATTTCACAATCAAAATCGAATATATATAATTTGTTCATATGACGTGGAAAATTGAATTTGATAATAAGGTATTAATTCAAAGCATCGCCGCCTCTACCGAATTTAAAAGCCAATTTCTTCGTTTAAGAATTTAAGCGTATTTATTAGAAGTTCATTAAAATATTTATATCAAAGGTACGTTGATTTAATTAATTAGCAAGATTTTTTGTTTGACATTGACTTTGAAATTCTATATAATATATAATTGTTAAATCGGGAAGCATATTTTGAATCGAAATTTTATTCTTTAAATCATATTAAGTATCATATTTTATTTAAAATATGATAAATTCAAATTAATTATAAACAACATATGTAAATAAATAACAAATAAAAATATTATATATATTAATAGGATTAAGTTAATATGTGGCATAAATAAAAAAATATGATTATTTTTCAGATTTTTTATATACCCATTAATAGTACATATTTTTAAATAGAATTTATGAGTATTTATTAGAAGTTCATTAAAATATTTAATTAATTAATAAGATTTTTTTGGTTGATATTGATTTTGAAATTCTATATAATATATATAATTGTTAAATCAATATACATATTTTAAATAGAAATTTTATTATATAAATCATATCAAGTATCAAATTTTACAATAAAATATGATAAATTAAAATTAACTATAAATAACAGGTAAATATAAAATAAATAAAAAAAATAAAAAAATTATATATATATATATATTAATAGGATTAAGTAAATATGTGGCATAAATAAAAAAAATATGATTACTTTTCAGACTTTTAATATGCCCATTAATAGTATGTATTTTTAAATAGAAATTTTCTGGTAATTTTCATGTTAATTTACTAGCTAAAAGCCTAAGATTTTCATATTTTTAAGTTTAAATTATTTAGAGAATATGTTTATAAGTTTTTTAGGTCAAAAAATTATTAAAATTATATTTTTAATATTATTATCCAATACACTGTCAGTAAAATTTTTAAACTCTACAAGCATGCTAAGATGATTAAATATATCCCATTTTATTTATTTTATATTTTTTTAAATATTTTATTAAAGATATGTGTTATTATCTTAACTTCACTTTGTAAAGTCTAAAAATTCTACTAATAGTGTATTATATAAGAATCCAATAAATAATAAGGACCGATAAGATTTTGATTAGATTTGACAAAATTTTACCACAAGGTATCAAAATGTACTCATGGATCGTATAATAGATATTAGTTTCCTTGTGTAGGATAGAAATGCCATCAAATCATGTTAAAATAAAACTTTCATGTGAATCCGACCAATTTTGTAATGAAACCAATAGTATTGTACATAACATCTACATTTTAATTTGAGTAGAAACAACTTATTTACCGGGAGTAATCTTCATTGAAAAAAATTGAAAAGAAAAAAAAAGTTCAACGGAAAGAAGTAAAATGATGATGTAGAGATTACAGGGTTCAACCATATCATCAAGAATAATAATTGATGAGGTTAATTAGAGGGCTCAACTTCAACTCCATCATGATGGAGGCTAGCGAGGAATTTTAGGGCTTGGAGCTTTGGAGTCATCATGAATGGTAGGAATCATCTCAATGTTACCCAGAAGATGCAAAGAAACTATACCATAAAACAGTACGGCCCGGTACCAACCCCACAAAGGACGATCCAAACCAAATTGCATAGCTATTGAGTAAGTTTTGGTCCCACTTTGTTGCTTGAAATAATTGATGTGCAAAATATCATTTTAATAGAATTTTAAGTTATTTACGGATTTTGTAGGAGTCGTTCTCCCCAGGACTGTTAAGTGCTCTAATATGAGTAACTCTGTTTTGTAACTCTGTTTGTTATGTTATCTTTGCAGCTTTTTCACCAAAAAAAATAGAATTTTAAGTTCGAGACAATTTTCCAATAATAAAATCAACTACTCTAATTAGGAATATAATTGAGACGAGTTGAAATAATCTAGTATCAAACTTGAGTTCGATTTGATTCAAAATCTTAAAAATTTGAAATTTGGATTGAGTTCGATCGATTTTAATTTTTGAAACTTGAGCTTGACTTTACAAATTAATAGAGTTTGGCTTAAATTTGATTCAATAGATACGATTTATCATTTTTCAACAATCTATTATAAGAATAAAATGATAAATTAATAAAATATAAAAAATATACTTAAAAAAAAAACTTAATTAAGTTCATAAGCCGCTCGAGATGAATATAACGATATTCAAACTTTGCTCAACATGTTACTTGAATAGCTCGAGTTCAAGAATAAATAAATTAAACTTCAATAATCACCAAATTGAGTTCAAGTAGCTCACGAGTAGTTCAACTTATTTACACTCCTAACCCTAATTGATAATTTAGGTACTTGATGTGCAAAATTTTCATATTCTATAACAATAAAATAAAATGAGAGTACAGAAATCACTAGATTGTTCTGAGGGTGTTTAGTAGAAAATTATGAACTTGGAGTCACTCTTGGGCTGAATGTTTCCACTTAAAAACATTTACAACAAAAAAATTGGGTCAAGGTCTATAGACTTTTACTTTGATACCCAAATGACTGCATAACACGTTTTAACCTACATTTTATTTAGTTTTGCAAAAACTCATTTATATTTGTATTTTTCTGAATAATATCCTACATTTTATCAAAAACAGCTACATCAAATATGAAAAATTGTAGTTTATTGTCAACTGTTTAATTTCATTACACAAATTATAACATTCAAAAATAAAATAAATATTACTACTCAATCAACAAAATTAAAATAAAATTCCATCAACCATATTTCATTAAGCAAATTATAACAATAGTATTAATTAATCAAATATCACATTTTTATAAAATCAATTGTTTTGAGTACATAGAATGTGCAAAAGTAATACAAATTTCTTCCTTATACTTCATCACCAGTAAGCAACAACCAAAAAGTCTAACTTTAATTTAGATATTAATTTGATTATGAGTTTGTAGATAAAACAACAAAATACTTCAATAACAATTCAATTTCAAACTTAATCAATTACAGCAGAAGCTTTTTAAGGAAACAAGTAACAAATATCCAATAATATGAATAATGAATAAACAAATCCTTTTACATATTTAACAAGTTCTCAATCAGCGAAATTAAAATTTTATCAACAATATGTCATTAAACTAATGATAACAGTAGCATTATTTGATCAAATATCACACTTTCATAACAGTCAATTGTTTTGAGTACAAATATAGAATGTGCAAAAAAGAAAAAAAGACATGTATTCTCCCTTACACTTCAGCACCAGTAGGCAACAGCTATAAAACCCATCTTTAATTTAGACATCAACCCGATCATAGGTCTATAAATAAAAGAATAACATACCTCAACAACAATTCAGTTTCAAACTTAATCAATTAGATTAGAAGACATTTTAGGGAAACAAGTAACAAAAGATCCAATAATTTGAATAATGAATAAATAAATCCTCTTACACTATAGTACCTCTCTAGGCACTTCATCATATGTTTTATCTAGATCTATAAAGACCATATAAAGATCTTTACTTATTACTTGAGAGCACTCTATAAGTTTTCTAAAAAAATGTATTGCCTTCATGATTGATCGATCAGGTATAAAATTAAATTGATTCTCTAATATCTCTACAATCTTTATTAATCTTCGTTCTATCACACTTTCTCATAGTTTCATTATGTAACTTATCAATTTTATGCCTCAGTAGTTGGAGCAACTTTAAATATCTTCCCTATTCTTATAGAGAGATATCAAGATACTCTTTCTCTATTCCTCAAGTATTTTGTTAGTACGTTAAATCATGTTAAAAAGATTTATCAACCATTTAACTTTTACTTCTAAAAGATATTTTCAAACTTCAATTAGAATGTGGTTAGGCTCAACAACTTCTTGATCTTCATCCTCTTTAGTACCTTATTTACCTTTATCTCTCTGATTTTGCGATAAAGCACCAATTCAGATCCTCAATAATCTTATAATATAAATAATTTTCGGGTCAAATCGGGCGTAGGTCTCAAATGGTAAAGCCCAAGCTCGGTTCAATTTTTCATTAGGCCATTTTTTTCAAATCCATTTATTACACTTAATATTTTTGTCCAAATATGCCCAAAAATAAAGCTAGTTTTCAAGCTTTATCAAGCCGCCCGATCCATAGATAGGTCTATAGCAACTTTACATTATTAGGACAATCAATTTTGTTGAATAGAGTTAAAATTTTACAAAATATCCATGCACAAAAGTCTCTATTTCCCAATTGCAACAAAGTAGTTGTTTAATTAAAATTACTTAAAAATAGAAAGGATTATTATCTAATATACTATCAGTGTAGTTTTTAAGCTTCAAAAGTAAAGTTACGATGGTAACACATAACTCACTTTTTTTTTTACTTTTTTTAATACTTCAAATAAGGTAAGTGTTACTATAACTCTATTTTTTTTTTTACTTTTTTTTAGGGTAAATTACACTCAACTCCTTAAAGTTTGGTTATAATTTAACTTCAGTCTATTAGTTTCAAAAATGAACACTCCGCCCCAAACTTTTATATGTCGCAGGACAACTCAGTTCATTTGTGAGTCAACCGCTAGGTCAACAGTTAAAAACCCAACTTAATGACTATTTTACCCTTGTAAAGGTTTATATACTCCACAATTCTCAAATGCAATCAGATTACTTCTGCTCGTTATACTAGAAAGGTATTGATTTTTTTTATTTTTAATTTATTTTATGTTTATTTATTTGTTTATTGTTTGTTATTTATAATTTATTATTTATTAAATTTTTTTTTCATGTTCTGCGCTAAATTTATAGATTTATTTGTTTATTATTTATTTTTTTACTTTTAATTTATTTTCTATTTATTTATTTGTTTGTTGTTTGTTATTTATAATGGGTTTTTCAATCTAACCCTAAATGGTAAAATCACACATCTGAAAACTTTGAAAAAAGCTGATGTGAAGAAATAAACAGTGGGTTTTTGAAAGGGATAATTTTGTCATTTTATATTTTATGTTAATTATTCTTAATTGTGTTAAGATTTTTGGGGTGGAGCGTCCATTTTTAAAACTAATGGACTAAAGTTGAATTATAATCAAATCTTAAAGAATTAGATGTAATTTATTCTTTTTTTTAACACTTCAAATAAGATATATACTACTATCTTAATTTCGTTTATAAAATTTAAAAATTTTATTGATAATGTAAAAAATAATAATATAAAATAAAAAATATAGAGAAACAAAATATATGAATAATGACTCGAATCTTTTCGCTTCATGATTAGAGAGAGAGAGAGGAGCAAGATACCTGTCATTTGTCAAGGGCATTTTTTTTTCTTCAAATATCTCTAAATGGTTGATATTTGGTCGTTCTCTTGTCTAGAATAAATGCCGGTCTTGGAGGGCAAGAAGTCAATTCACAGGCTTAACCTTTTCTTGATTGCCTTTTGACATTTCACTTGGCAAACCCCAAGTTTCAAAGCACAAGGTTTTCATGATACCTTCCACTTGTTCGATCGGCTTTATTTTAATTATTTTGATTCATGTATTTGATATTTTGTCTAAGTTTATACATCCAATTTACATAAGCATGCCATGTCAAGTCTATTGAAAAAAAAATTATATGCCAATTGCTTTGTGACATGGCAGCATGACCTTATGTCTTGATTCAATGTCTCAATTATATAATTAAAATAAGTTTTTAATAGAATTTAATATTGTCTTATTAAAAAAATGAAATCAACTTATAACTTGTATAAATTTACTGTCTATAGTTTGTAATTTTTGAAAATTATGAAAACTTGGAAAAAAAATACATAATATGAGCTAACAGAACACACACAAGAAAAAAGAAAAAAAAATTGCTGTTAGCTAATAAATGCTGAAGTGTGAAAGAATTATGATATGATTGAAGTATGGATTTATATATGATGTACTGATAGTGTATAATTTTTATACACTGTCAATGCATCAGATGTTGACACCTCATCAATAAGTCCTTATATGCAAATATAAATAAATTTTTTTAATTTACCCATAAGAGCCTACTGATGAGGTGTCAACTTCTGATGCATTGACAGTGTATAGAAATTATACACTGTCAATAAATCATATACAAACTCTTGAAGTATTAGCTAAAACTGAATACTTGGGACCTCATATTGAACTTTATTATTATTATTCTAAAAAACACAAAATAATTATTAGAAATAAAATTACAAAAAATTATTGCAATTACTTTTTCCTTTCGTCCTTTTTCAATTAACATATTAATTTCAAAGACTATTTTTGTCATTGATATCAATTTTGAAATAATTGAACGCTGAATTAGGATTTCTACAACAACAGTATAACAAATACAAATATTTGGATTAAATTAAACTATTTCATTTAGTTGATATAATCATTCCATTGACTTTAATCAATTCTTAATCCAAAATTAATCTTTGCCTAATAAATAATAATAAATTTTCTATAGTGTAAGATTATTTAATCAAAAAAGCAATGTAACATAACACAAGAAATAAAAAAATTAATTATTAAAATTAAAATAATTAGAAAAAGGTCATTTTCAATTCTGCTCCTTGGACTTTCCCCTTAAAGATGAAGATAACACGAAACCATCAGAAGAGCCAACCAATTTTACAAAGAGAAACAACAAAATTAAAGAATCAGAGAAACAAAGAAAACCAAAAAAGCAAATCTATTTTTCTTCTGGTATATAAACAGAAATACAGGGAAAAAACTGAGGAAAACAGGGGAAAATGGTAGAGAAAGAAGCAGAGCAAGGAACAAGATCAAAGCCTTCAGCTCCAACTCCTCCATCAATAACTTTACCACCAAGACCGGCCATGGATGGCCTATTTTCAAGTGGTTCAGGGCTGAGTCCAGGGCCTATGACACTGGTTTCAGCTTTTTTTTCTGACCCTGACTCAACAGAGCATAGGTCTTTTTCTCAGCTTTTAGCTGGAGCTATGGCCTCACCTGGAGCCAGACTACCATACAATTCAATGGATGGTTCATATATGGAAGTGGGTTTTAAAGATGGAGGTGAAAAAAGTCCTGGGTTTAAGCAAAGTAGACCTTTGAATTTGGCTGTTGCTAGGTCCCCTTTGTTTACTGTGCCTCCTGGGTTAAGCCCTTCTGGCTTGCTTAATTCTCCTGGTTTCTTTTGTCTTTCTCCTCAGGTAAATCGAATTAAATTACTATTTTTTTTAAATTATGGGTCTTCTTTTTTCTTGGTGTTAAAGAAGGAAAAAGAGGAAGAAAGTATCGGCTTTTATTACTTTAGTTAAGGTAAACGATTTGGGTGACTATAACATCTTGGATTTCAATGTAGTTTATTCAGTATTAATTATTGTTTCCTTTGCATCAAAAAAAAAATTATTGTGTCCTTAACAGCTTTTAGCTTCTAAATGATATAAAAATTGCTTTTGTTGGGGGTTGTCAAGAGCTTAAAGAAGCTTATGGTTATGTTCTTTAAGCATTGAAATGGGCCATCGACTGGGGATTTTATGATCAAATAGTTGATCGGTTTGGTGAAGGATGTGTACCTTATTTATGTATTTTCTTCTTTTAAAATGAACTCTCTTATGGCCTTCATCAAAACTGAACTTTTGGTTTGGCATAAGATGTTGAACAGTTGAGAATTATGAATTCCTTTTTGCAAAAATGTAATTCGTTGGTTTCTGGTTCAGTATTATGTCTAATATAGCAGTTGAGCACAAAAGTTGAAAAAGGGTTGGTTGCCATTAAAATCTTAGTTTACTGCGTCACTTGGTGCCATGTTAATGGCTATCTATCTTCAATATCCATATTCTTATTTTGGTGATTATCAGTTAATCTAACTTTTGTTCCATAATTTGTGCAGAGTCCTTTTGGAATATCCCACCAGCAAGCATTGGCACAGGTTACAGCTCAAGCTGCCTTTGCTCAATCTCATGTGCGTGCGCAGACGGAATATCAAAATTTGTCAGTAGCAGCTCCTTCAGAGTCATTGATCCCTCATCCATCCTTCAATCCTGAAGAAACGTCACAGCAGATGCCTCCTTCAGCCTCTGACCCTCAAAGTTCTGCAATTGAATTCTCAGAAGCTTCTCAATCTGATAGAAAAAATCAGCCTTCCGTTGCTGTGGATAAACCTGCTGAAGATGGCTACAACTGGCGTAAGTATGGGCAGAAGCCTATTAAAGGCTGTGTGTATCCACGAAGCTACTATAAATGTACGCATTTGAATTGCCCTGTCAAAAAGAAAGTTGAGCGATCTGCTGATGGCCATATAACTGAAATTATATACAAAGGTGCACACAATCATGAGAAGCCTCAACCAAATAAACAAGCAAAGGGTGGTAGTGATGGAAATGCAAATTCACAATCTAACTCTGAACTAGGTTCTCAAGGTGTAGCTGGAAATTTCAACAATCTAAGTGAAATCATACCACCTCAGTCCATACCTGAGAAAAATCATCAATCTACTCAAGCTGCAGAATTACCTGGATCAAGTGACAGTGAGGAAGGATGTGTTGAAGAGAGTAGAGAAGAAAGAGATGATGATGAACCAAATCCGAAAAGAAGGCAAGTTTCCAATCAATTATAACTGATCATTTAAATTTGTATTTCTTCAATCTTCGTAGTTTTGAGAGCATTGTGCTTTTGACTACAGGAATTCTGCAGGGGAAACTACGGTAGTCTTGTCACACAAGACAGTCACAGAACCAAAAATTGTTGTGCAAACAAGAAGTGAAGTTGACCTCTTAGATGATGGCTATAGGTGGCGCAAGTATGGGCAGAAAGTGGTCAAAGGGAACCCTCATCCAAGGTGCAATGCACTATATATATGTTTGTTTGTCTATGGTTCAAAGGATTACATCATGGCATGAATTACGTTGCTGCACGTATTCTTGATTGATTAAATTTACAGTTGCCTATCTGTCCAAGACATATTAGTATTCACTCGTGCAGCGTTTTTCTCCTTATAAATTGAAGCTTTTCAAATTTCTAATTGACAGTATTGAACTCTACAACCATTTGAAGATGAATAAAATCTACATCTAATGATGTTTTTTCACTATTATAATCTTCCGAGTACTTCACAAGGGCAAACAGACTGCTTTATATATCTAATAGTTGATCTACAAAAGTAGTATGATCTGATTTTTTGGAGCATTTCAATACTAAGCATAAATTCCTATGTCTGCTTATCATTTTGACTGTTGTCTTTTTTGCATTTATACTTAAAAAATTGATAAAAGACCTTGAGCATGCATTTTATAGCAAAAACCTTTCGCAATTGTCTGCCATCGGTAGATGTTGGCTAGATTTTCTGCTAGACTGGATTACGATAAATCCCCAGTTTTCTTCAGTTTGTGCGCATATTGGCTGAAAATTTTTTTGAAGATAAGAAACTTAAAACGGAGAGATAACCTTACCCTTTATCTGCCCAAAGCATCCATCAAGTTGCTAGACCACAGTTTTGCATCTCAACCACAATTGACAAACTAAGCCTAAGTTAAAGGAATTCATGTTGCAGAAGGGATGGTACCATCATTAAATTCATCTCTCTGTTTTGCTTGTTAAATACTGTTTATCTGATACTGATTCAATAAATGCAGATGTTGTAGTAATGCTGTTATCATGTTGCAAATGTAAGTGTTAATGTGAATTAATCCAATTATTTGTTCTCAGACTTTGAGTTTATTATGACATGCTGAGTCTAATTTATCATTTTATAGCCTTTTTTATAAGTCCCACGTAAGATATATATCATAAAAACTACTTTCAGTTTAATTGCTAACAACTATTGGTGGTAACAAATATTTGATAATTGTTTTACAAAAATTTAGAAATATATACATGGTTTTATCAAGGGTTTCAGATCTAATCCCACCTTCAAAAAGAAGATTTAAAGGAAGGAGAGGGCTAACCGATCGTTGTGTAGGAAAACACTCGAATCATTGTTAAATATGGAATTAGTAATGGATCTAGTATGTCCTGCCTAGTGAATTCTTATGCTCTACATAATCTGCTTCATTCATTGTCTAGTTATATTTGTTTTGCTTTCGAGTTGCTGTACTTCAATCACAAGTTGTATACTTTTTTTTTTGGGGGGGGTGGGGGAGATTATGTCTGATGCAACTAAGTTATTCCTGCAGGAGCTATTACAAATGCACAAGTGCAGGATGCAATGTTCGGAAGCACGTGGAACGAGCTTCAACAGATCCCAAAGCTGTCGTAACAACATATGAGGGAAAGCATAATCATGATGTCCCAGCAGCTAGAAACAGCAGCCACAACACTGTCAACAATAGTTTGCCTCAGCCAAAACCATACAAGATGGCTGAGAAGCATTCTTTACTTAAAGACATGGATTTTGGAAACAATGCCCAGGGACCAGCAGTTTTAAGGTTAAAGGAGGAGCAAATAAGAGTGTAACTCCCCTGCTAAAACCTGTCAAGTAACAGGACAGGAGGTTCGGCTGCTGATCCCAGGCAACTAACACGGTTATGAAATGAATAAGAGTATGGCAGAAAACCAAACGCGAAAAAATCAATGACCATAGCTGCTGAACTATAATTTTATTAGCTCGGAGTGCTTTATTGACTACCCAGTTTTGTATATTGGAATTCATTTGTAATGTTGTATATTTGTTTACACACTTTTGGAGAAGGTAACCTATGCTAGGTGTTGTTCAAGTTGCCAGGCGTGTTGCTGCCGATGGTGATTTATACTTTGAAAACTCAGTTAATAACAATAAGCATTTTGATCGACAGGCCAATTTACCAATCATAAACCGGGGAGGGACTCTCTTATCTTATCTGTCAATGGTCAGGTTTTGTTGGAGGTGGCAATAGTGTTGTATATATTATAAATATTTATATTTTTTAAAATAAATTAAAATTTTGAATACAATTAATATGCGTAAAATGCATGTGTTAAGAAAAATGTTGTTTATAATTTGTAAAAATTAAAATAAGTTTGGAATGAAAAAAAAATTCTACTACTTAGAATCAAAAGCATTGCAATCTGCCGTTTGTTCTGGATTTGACCTTGTTGATGAATCTCTTACAAAAAATTTCAATTTTTTTGAGAAATGGTCTTAATCAATCTAATGTGATACGCAGGTATCCAATTCCAAATGTTCATTTTAGAAAATTAAAAAACAGAATTATTTGAAGTGATTTTGCATCCAAAACATAGTGATTTAACACTAAAGCATGTTCAATCACAAAAAGATGTTTCTTAATCAATTGAGACTTATTATAAATGCTTTTTATAAATTTTCATTTTCATATCAATTTACATAGGATCTTCCTTAAATTCTAAAATTTTTAAAATCTTTTTTTTTCATTGTTTTTTTCGATTTATTGATTCAAGTGAGTTCAGATGAAAATTTTGAAATAAAATTAAATTCCTCTTAGTATTAGGTATTATATCTTGAAATAAAATTCTCAAAATTATTTGTATCAATACCAAAAATCATTGTTCTTAAAATAGTTTTCTAAAAATGCTTCATCTACACGAATTTTTCCTTTTTCATTGTTTGCATTTGTCATCAACTACACTTTGACTAGATACAACAAATAGATCTACTTTATACTTCTATTTCTACACTATCCAATTCTTCATGTTTGTTTTTCACATTGGAGTGTCGGTGACAGCTCGAGAAACTTTCTTTTCCATTATCGTAGACATTAAATCAAAGTGTCTAAGATCAGACAATGGTTACTTTGCCATGCGCTTTGACCTTTTCTTTTCAGTCACTGTAACCAAGTTTTATTGACCTAAGGCACTTTTGATTGCTATAATCGCCTTCTTAAGAGATGATTTCTTGCGAGAAATCTAACCTGAAAATTAAAACTTTCTTTCATACATTGATCAGCAAATACAAGCTGGAAGATATTTGTGAAAAAATGTTTCATGTGTGACCACAATGTACCAAGTTTGGTCCAAGGAGCCCATGGTTTGAGCTGTAAGAAACCAAAAGCTGGCAATTGTTTCGACCCCAACTCCAACAAACAAATTGATGGTTGCTTTCTCTTCACATAATATGACAATAAGGCCATAACCCTCTCTTTTTTGATAGAACATAACCCCTCCCATGAAAGATGGTTTCAACCAATTTTTTTCTTTCATGGTGTTCAAACTTTTAGGTCAAGTCTATGCTTTTGAGTCAGCTGGCTGGCGTTGCCCTTTAGACCATGCTTTATTAAATTCTTTGACGGAAATCACTACTAATTTCCAATGTTGTATGTATGTGGAAGTCTTTTTCTTATTAGTATTATTTTAAAAAGAGATTCAAATCTTGTTCTTCAAGCCGGGAATAGATTATGTTAAATATTACTATATATCCAAATCTAAGTATTTAAAGATGCTAAAATTGTGGATAAGTTTAGGGGTAAATGAGTCAACTACTCGATTTTAAAAATTATTTGAGTTTAACTCGTTTATTTTTTAATCGAGCTCTAGCAACTTAAGTAACCAGTCAAGCTGAATTCAAATATTTTAATACCATGCTCAAGTGACTTACAAGTCTAATCAAAATTTTTAATATGTATTTAATATTTTATTATTAATTTATTATTTTATTCTCAGAATATATATTAAACATTAGCAAATCAAGCTTATCGATCGAGTTCAAGTCCATTGAGCCGAGCTAGAGCAATCAAATATTTTATCGAGTTGAGCTCAAGTTTTCAAAAATGAACTTGAACTAAATTTCAAATCCCAAATTTTCATGTTAAGTCAAACTTGAATCTAATATTGAATCGTCTTAACTAATTTGGTATTTCATTAATTATTATTAAAACCTTCCGCTAAAGGTTTTTCAAGTATTAAATGAAAAGTAGAAGACTGCATCACTATTTAAATGCTTTCCCTAATATCTTATTGATGGTTTCTTTAGAGTGAAGTATGGACCCATTAAAAGATGAAACAACAAATCCTTCATGAACTTTAAAACAGAATTCCAAAGCACCCTTTAACTCACTTAACTATAATAATCAACAATCATCACCACTTAATCCTCCTAAATGATTCAAACATTAACTTGGTAAATCATCAAACTTAAACCACATATCTTAACAGGATTGCATTTGCCGTGGGACTGTTGGAAGTTGGAACGGTTGGCCTACAACAACCCCAAGATGGAACTTCAAAATATATAATCCAATTCTTACAACCTCAACTCTGTACCAAAAAAAATTCTTACAACCTCAACTCAATTATAGATTATAGACCCGACGAATCACGATGCAACACGTAATTAGAAGATGTCGCCCATTTTGATTTGTGGGATCTATGTTTTAAGAGAATTAGAATGAACTTTGAAGGGACAAGGGGTCGTTTAGTATTTTTATACAGAGTGCTCTGTTTCGCATTTCTTTTTAATTTTGCTGTATATTTATGAAAACCAAATTCAACAAACAGAAAAACAAGAAACATCCAACGGTTACGTTTTTAAACTTTTGCAAAAACAAGAAACCTCTCTATTTTAACAACAAAAGATGTGCTACTATGGACCCACGAATCTCTCTTTGTTTTCTTTCTTCCTTTCTCTCCCTTTGTTATCCTTCTGTTTCCTCCGCAGATCTCGCAAACAAAGGACCAATACAGACAAACAGATAGAAAAACAACAAAACTCTGTTTTTCTCCCTGTTTATCCTCTGTTTTCTTCTTCTCTGCAACTCTGTTTTTGCCCCGTTTCTCTTTGTTTCTCTATGTTTCTCTTTTCTTTCCCAGATTAAATGCTTATCCTTTTGGTATAATGTGGGGATGATTTCCCATTTTTGACCCAGACCTTTTTTTCTGATCTGGGTCAATCTTGGTTTCCAGCTAAATGGGTTGCATTACCTCCAAACATGGTGGCACAGTGGTGGCAGCCTCCCCTGTTTCAGTGGCTCGCGACAATAGCCATGGTTTGATATTTGCTTCTTCTTCTTCATTAAAACAACAACCTGGGAGGTCAGAGATTGAGAGAGATGATGAGAAATTGGACGAAAATGGCAAAACTATTAACCATAATCATCAGAAGAGAACCCGTGAGTTGAGGAAATCAAGGAGGGCGAATTCTAGTAGGAAGAGTGGCTCTTTTAGCCTCAAATTGGGCTTTTCACATAGGTTTGTGGAGGCTGAACAGGTTGCAGCCGGATGGCCTGCTTGGCTTAGCTCAGCTGCTGGTGAAGCTGTTCATGGTTGGGTGCCGTTGCAGGCTGATGCTTTTGAGAAACTGGAAAAGGTAGCTAAGATTTTTTTTCCACCAAAATGACTTGGAAGTACAATTTTCTTTAATCATGCTTTCAATCAAAGTGCATTATGTTATTTGAAGTTGTCTGTTTAATTGTCAACTGCTGTCATATTCCGAAGCTATAGTTCACACATTTCTAAACATCCCTTTGTTTGATATCAGTTTCCTGATACTTGTATTTTCTTTTCTGAAACTGGTGGCTGAATGATATAGTTATCCATTTGGAAATATAAAAAGGGAAAGATAATATAGTCCCAAAGCACAAATATATATTCCGTGGGACGAATATCAAAAGACAATAATCATTCATCCCTTGAAATACTGGTAAAGCTACTTGATTTATTCTCTTTAGGTTATATTTCTTCTCCAACTTTGCCATTGGCTAAGCTTCAGATCAGAGTTCACACGCTTTAATTTGCTTTCAGTTAAACTGATAGTTTAACATGCCTCCCTCCAAGAAAAAAGTGAGCCTCAAAGGTGAAGGCTTACATACAATCGATTCTTTAAGGTATTAGAATATTAGGAATATTCATTGTTTCACTAATTTGCTAATTGAGCTGACTAGTAAACTATAATTATAGCATGTACAAGCAGGCTGGATGTCTTTGCAGTGCCCAAATATGAAGTCAAATATGCTCATTGTATCTTCTTTTTTCTTATTTTTTGGAGGTGGTTCAGTGGTCATAATTTGGTCATTGCGTGAAGCCTGATTTTGACAAGAATTGTTTTCAATCCCTAATATTCATGTAGATTGGACAAGGTACATACAGTAGCGTATTCCAAGCGCGCGAAGTTGAAACTGGGAGGATGGTTGCCTTGAAGAAGGTGCGGTTTGACAACTTCCAACCAGAAAGCATTAGGTTTATGGCACGAGAAATAACAATTCTTCGCAGGCTTGACCATCCAAATATCATGAAACTGGAAGGGATAATCACATCTCGGGTTTTGAGTAATGTTTACCTTGTATTTGAGTACATGGAGCATGATCTTGCAGGATTATCTTCTTCTCCTGATATTAAGTTCAGTGAGGCACAGGTTTGTTTTGTATCTTATGATTAAGTTTGACAAAGCATGTGTCTTAGGAATTTCTTCAATTCTTCAATGTTTAAGAAGCTCAGTTTAGGTTCCTTTCTGTGTAGGTGAAGTGCTATATGAAGCAGCTATTACTGGGACTTGAGCATTGCCATTTGCGAGGTGTGATGCATCGAGATGTTAAAGCATCTAACATTCTGGTAAACAATCAAGGAATTCTGAAATTGGGGGATTTTGGATTGGCAAACATCCTTACTTCAAGGAACAGGCAGCAATTAACAAGTCGAGTAGTGACCTTATGGTATCGCCCTCCTGAACTTCTGATGGGATCGACAAGTTATGAAGCCACGGTGGATCTATGGAGTGTAGGCTGTGTTTTTGCAGAACTTCTTATGGGAAAGCCTATCCTTAAAGGGAGAACTGAGGTGATTGTGTTGTTATGCTGCATTACCCTCTTATATTACAGTCATATTTACTTCATAGGCAGCTCAAGTAGATTGGTTTCCACTTCATTTGGCAGGTTGAACAACTGCATAAAATCTTTAAACTATGCGGTTCCCCACCTGATGAATATTGGAAAAAGATTAGGCTCCCTCATTCAACCATGTTTAGACCTCAGCATCCTTACGAAAGTTCTCTTCGGGAAAGGTGTAAAGATATTCCTTCAAGTGCAATGAACTTGTTAGAAACTCTTCTCTCGGTAGAACCGCACAAGCGTGGGACTGCATCATCATCACTAATGTCTGAGGTAATGCCACCAAAACGATTGCAGTTCAGTTCAGAATGCAGCAGTTTCTTAGCTTGTGCAAGCTTGTAAATAGTTTTACTTTCTCCAACATTAATCCAAAACATGACTGAAAATTCTTGCATTATGACATCATTCTGTCACTGTTCTAAAATTCTAGTACGAGCTTAGTTTCCTAATTCCATGTTATCTGTTGTCTCTCTTTCAGTATTTCCACACAAAACCCTATGCCTGCGATCCATCAAGCTTGCCAAAGTATACACCTAATAAAGAAATTGATGCTAAACTGCGCGATGAACTGCGAAGGTGAAATTCTCACTTCTTGTTTTGAGTCTCGGTTTAAATTAGTTGCATAATTATAATCTCTAAATAAACAACATCAGAATCCATGGAACTTTGAGACTCATCTGTAGGCATTAATCATTTATAGGCCTATGCCATGGTGCTTCCATGCTTCAGTACTCTAACCAAAAGCATACAATGATTTATCCATTTTTTTCAATCTCAAACATGATCAATCCTTCGCTTTCTTTCTGTTGGGGAATATAAGAAAGAGAGCAGTGTTGGATGCAATGCTGTATAAATCTGTCAATCAAGCAATTATGAAAAACAGAATGCTTGGATGTTTAATTAGCATGATTCCCTTCCATGATGCATCTTTATTCATTATTCTTTACTCATTATAATTTCAGGAAAAAGAATGGATCTAGAACCCGAGATTCTGGAGCGTCAAGAAAAACAAGAAGATCCCGTAAAAGTTTGCAAGAACCTAACAATTTCAGTAAAACAGCACGGAAAGAGGTCTGTCGCTCTCTCTCTCAGAATGCATGCAATGAGTCTCTGGTGTTAAGCAAAGAGCTAATGGTTAGGCATTTTGATTTATACATGCAGGAACTGCGAGACAATACTCATTTTGCTAGTAAAAACCATGGTTTTACTGCAAACAATCCGACAGCCAGAGAAGGCAATGCCCACAGAGGGCATCTGAATCTATCGTTCTTCGATACAAGGTCAGAAACTTCTCAAGTAACAACTGTGTCTCAAGGTGACATTCCCACAGCTCCACCACCGTTGACAGGCCCAAGCAGCTTTTCCTGGGCAAAGAAGCGAAAAGATTCCACCTCTACACTTTCATACAATCAACTCTGTGATGCAGATTCATCCAGCTTCACCTTTACAAATACCTTTAACCTAATAAAACAAGAGAATCAAGAAGTTCCCGAAGGTGTTCATACTGATTCTAGAGGGCAGAAGCAGCAGGAAGCCGGATTGAATAGGCGTGATTTCTCCGATTTAACTGCTCAGCAGGTGCAAAACAAGTTTGATAGGTCAGATTTTTTTGATGCAAGTGATGTATTCTATCAGGAAGAAGTGACTGCCATGAATAATCACATGGTAAGTTCACAGGCAGCTTCTGTATCATCAGTTTTTATCTTTTTCACTCATGATTACATGAATATTCTTTGCTTACTAAAATTTTCCTTGTTATTCAACGATCAGGATAAAGTTGGTTATTCAGGACCGATAGTAATAGAATCATGTAGAGTGGATGAACTCCTACAAAGAAATGAAAATCATATCCGGCGGGTAGCCCGAAGATCAAGGTTTCAACAAGGTATAGCAAAGCCATGTTTCTGCACTTCGGTTGTCTAAAAATGTTTTGTATAATCACCTGGAAAACTGATGGAATTTTATTTTATTTTTGTTCTTTTTGTTTTGGCAGAGAAATGAAACGAGGATGGAAATCTATTGGTATAGCAGAAATGCATAACAGGCAAATATTTTTACAGCTTTCAAGCTTGCAAACCTTGGAACATGTAGAATTCATTGCCCTGTTCTTGCACCGAGCTCTAGCGACATTTATCCGATGCTATCATGCTACCTACCTTGTTTTGCATTTTTTAAGCCTCATTCTGTGCTCAAAATCAATTGTATCAAAAAAATTGAAAATCTATATTCAATTTAGATCGATAATTTTATAAAACTGAGTCTGTAAAAATTATCGCAAAATTTTGACGTGATAGTGATGATAACTAGAAAAACTTGAAATGAAAATTTTCATTGCATGTCAAAGATATTATTTAATACAACATCACTGAAAATTTTAAATTCTAAAAAACAATAAAAATTAAAACATACAATTTAATTCAAGTAATCATGATTTTATTTTTAAAATATAAAATTTACAAATTTAAAATTTAAATTTCAACTTTGCATTCTTATAAAAACATATAACTTTAAAATAAAAAGGCTTAATAGCCAAATAAGCCCTCAATCTTTAGTCCAAAATAGAATTCAGCCCTCAACGTTTTATCGCATGGAATTCAGTCCATAAACTTTTATTTCAGTGGAAATAAACCCTCAACCTTTTACAATTATGCAATTAAGTCAAAATCTGTTAAATGACACTAACTGTCGTTAGTTTTGCATACGTGGCAGCTGACGTGGATAGCTTAGATAGCTACCACGTGGCATGCCACGTATGCAAAACTAACGGCAGTTAGTTCATTTAACAGATTTGATATATTTCCACTGAAATAAAAGTTTATGGACTGAATTTCATGCGATGAAACGCTGAGGGCTGAATTCCATTTTGAGCTAAAGGTTGAGGGCTTATTTGGCTATTAAGCCAAATAAAAAATAGGCTACATATTGTATTGTATCAGATCTTTGTAAAATACAAAAACTATAACCACATCAAACATAATATTTTTTAACTATTTTCTTTTAGCTTAAACGAAATTCGCATGTCAGTTTTAACAAAGCTTTAACTCTATCATTTTCGATTTTTTTTATCGTCTTCCATCGTATTATAGTCTACTAAACTTAAATAAAAGATTAAGGATAAAAACACCCCTTGAATTTAATGTGTTTATCACCTAAAGCCTCAACTTTTTTAGGATCAATTAATC